>LN891006.1:4721-16164 GCA_900010015.1 Tuber aestivum | reverse complement strand
GGGGCACAGGTGGATGCCCAGGGTGGCCAGTATGGCAATGTACTACAAGCAGCCGCTCGGGCTGGGAATGAATCAGTTGTTCGCCTTCTCCTCGAGCGTGGGGCAAAGGTAAAAGCTCAGGGTGGCCAATATGGCAATGCGCTACAAGCAGCTGCAGCAGGAGGGAACGAATCGGTTGTGCGTCTTCTCCTTGGTAATGGCGCAGATGTGGCTGCTCGTGGGGGCCATTGCGGCAATGCACTGCAAGCAGCTGTAGTAAGGAGGAACGAATCAGTTGTACGGCTTCTCCTCAAAAATGGCGCAGACGTGAATTCTCCGGAGGGCCGTTATGGTACTGCCCTATGTGCAGCGGTTCATGGGCGGAATGAATCGATAGCGCGCCTTCTCCTTGAGCACGGGGCAGAGCTGAACACTCAGGGAAATACACTACACGAAGCAGCAGTACGGGGGAGCCGATCGGTCGTGCGGTGTCTCCTCGACCATGGGGCGAAGGTGAATGCTGAGCATAAGAGTTATGGAAATGCGCTCCATGCAGCTGTCGTGGGGGGCGATGGATCGGTCGTGCGTCTTCTCCTTGATCACGATGCAGCCGTAAATGCTCAGGGTGGCAGTTATGGCAATGCACTCCAAGCCGCTGCAGCGATTGGGAACAAACATGTTGTGCAGCTTCTCCTCAAGAGTGGGGCGGATGTGAATGCTAAAGGTGGCCTTTATGACAATGCACGACTAGCAGCTGCAATGAGAGGGAATAGGTCAATTGAGCAGCTCCTACTAGATCATGAGGCGGGGAAGTCAGAATCTGGACAACGCACTGCAGCAGAAGCAGTGCAAGTATCCGGGAGACCTCCTATATAAACTACTTACCAGAAAACCACCGGGCTAATCACCAACCAATCCCGGAAATTATTCCTCTCCTATCCCACCGACCCCTGCCCCCTCATCCAGACCAGCTTTCCAAATGCGGCTACAGAATATCTAAGTTACCACCCATCACTACCATTAATCCACCATGTCGTTCCAGTATTGTGCTAGTAATAACTCCCAACAACCTCTCATCCTACGAATGACATCCCGGATGGTGTCCAAAAATCTCCGCCTTCCCCACGACCGCACCGTTCCTTTATTCAACCCCAAACCTGGAACTACCGTTTCGACCGATCTGACTTCTGTACTACCTCTATCACGCGGTCCCCTTTATTCCCTGACCTATTCCGACACCCCCGGGAAGCAACGTTCCCCATTCGCGATTTACAGACCCTGTCTGTACTAATTGAGTGCTCCCTTTAACCTACCCCCGTGAGGGATATTTACTCCTGATGTACTCTATCCTTTTGTTTTTTCGTTATTACCTTGCTCCTATAGCAAAATTCGACATTTCTCAAGTGCTCTTGTCTAAAGTTTGGGGATACGCCAACACTCGCTACCCATTTGTAAAATTTCCAAGAGACTTCCTGACTAAGGGGATAAGGGTATTTTTCTAGGAGTGGCGGAGGTGGATGCGGGGGGTTTAGAGCAGGACAGTTTCAGTCTGATTTAGCCAGGTTTTTTTTTCTCCTATGTTTTCCCCTTGGCTGGTTGGCTTCGGCCCGGCCGTCTCCTGGGTCAGGAATTCGGTACTCATTTCCCTCTCCTATTTTTCAGTTTTCCAATATTTCTTTCTCTTTCTTTTCTGATTTTTACTAGCAATCTAACGCCATGTTTGCGACCCGCTAGAGGAGGTGGTTGTTGGGGGAGGGTGTCCATAATCTGATCTTGGAGTGTGCGCTGCTTGTGAACTTGCGTTCCCTGCCCTTTGTCACCTTTCCCTTCCTAATGTATCACCATACCAGCTCAAGATCAACACATCAGTCGTTGGTATCTATCCCCGAGAGTACAGTATAAAAGCGCACCTCAATTGACCGGAAGTAAGCCTTGCGATAGGTGAACCGGGATCAACCTGGGCCACGCGCTAGAGCCGTTCGCGAAGTGGTGTGAGTGAGGTATGGGGTGATTAAAGCGAGTTATATGCGAGATAGCCCATTATTGTATACCCCAGATAAATCGAGAGTAATGAGGAATAATGCCACTTGGTGACCTATGTAGGGGTGGAGAAATTTGATCCCCTTCTCACTCTGTATACTCCCTATCCAGGACATACTTCCGTAACCTCCCTGCTTTAGCCACTGTCGTTTTCACTCGCGTAGACTATTAAATTGATTGTTGGCCTGCTCCAGGTTTTTTGATTCAGGTGGTTGTTCCTAAGGGATAGCGTTATGGCGTATTGAGCCTGTCGCTCGATATTTGCTCCTGTGGGACTTAGGATGCCTCGGTAAACATTGCATATACTGTGGAGGTCTGCCGGGCGCAGGAATGGGGATATAGTCCTTATTTATTCGTTACTCTCAGGATTAGGGACTTAGGAGACATTTGCTACTAGTATAACTAATTTCCCGTTGGGAGAGTGTGGAAATCCCATACCCACGAATTCTTCCCTTTCCCCGATTTCCAGACTGGTGTGGATTTCGTGGTATGATATCATCATAAAATATTTTGGGTTCGGTTTCTGTACAGTATCTTTTTGTAATAGGGATTTTGGGGTGTTCGCAGGGTTAGGTTTATAAAGCTGAAATCCGGAAATGAAATTTAGGGTTTTAGGTCAGAGGGTGGGCCCGACAGTACACTGACGGCGCCAGGGGAAAAGCTCATAGCTGTATCTTATCAATTGGATAGCCGGAGAACTGATTTCACAAATATATATTCTTCCTAGAGCCAACCACGGATGGAGCTGCAGTGGAAACCGAAATAATTGAGAGTCCTGCTAGGACATTGGACTTGCTTCGTATAGAAAGGTCACTTGTCTCAAATGATTGCTGAAGGGTCCCGCCAAATATATTTCCCCTTAGGATCCCAAGCGGGAAATTCTGGAGGTCCTTGAACCTTCCTCAATTATTTTTCATTTTTTTATGGTATCATAGCAGTGGTTGAGGGGTGAAAGAGAGCTGCGTTTCTAGGGCACCGGGCGGAAACAGGTTTGTTGTAAATCCACTGCCAGCTATCGAACTTTTGAGGGATTGGAAGCAAGCAATGGAAGTGATAGGCTGCAGTTAACTTAGTCCTTGATAACCTTCCCTACGATCAGTCAATGGGTGACTCCACCAAATGGTGACCCGTGATGCTATACTTTATTCTCGAACAGAGTGCCCCCAGGATAAGATGAAAAAACTTGCTCAAAGTAAAAGGTAGCATTGTATGAATCTCGGGCATACTAAGGTAGCTGATATCTCGGTTGGGTAACAAAATTAGGAGGAAGGATTTTAAACCACTTGTACAAGTATCAAGTGTTCCATTAGATAGGGGGCTGGTTGGGTTGCCATCGCTTCTTCCTTGGTTAGGGTAGAAGATGATTGTTTCTTGGGTTGGCCAGAGTCCGGGGTATCTTTTCGAATTTTCTCTACTGGTGGTCGGTAGCGAACGGCGGAAACGAACGAGTGACTAGCTGTGACCCAAGTGAAACGCCAAGCGCTTACTGACAAAGAACGATCGCAAAACTCGGGCGGGGAAAACTCTTCGCCTCTCACACACACACTCTCTCTATTCTTTCTCAATATCGCACACTCTCAACTAACTAACTACCAGGAAAGACAGGAGCATATATCATCAATGAGCGACAAACGACAAAGTCCCATACTCCCCCTCCAGGTAAGGCCTCCACATACGAGCAAACGCAAGCTAACAAAGGAGCAGACAAACTTCACCGCCCACAGCCTCCGGCCCTCCATACGGCCTCCCATATACCTCCGCGCCTTTCCGTCCTCCTTGTAGCCTTTCCGCTTTTCCTGCGGCCTTCCCCCTCTCCTTTCATAGACTCCCGTGCTAACAAAAAGGAGATAGACAAACTTCGCGATGCTCGTCAAGCCTTCTCGGTAAGTCTCTCTCTCCTCCTTTCCAACTCGCAAACAAACTGCTAACGAAGGAAAGACAAACACCGGGGCTTCACTCAAGCCTTCCTTCTTTCCTTCCGCTGGCGCTTTCCTCTCGCGCCTTCCTATCGCGCCTTCCTTCCGGCGGACTTCTAAACCTGCATGCACTCCCGTCGCCGAAGCGCACTCCCGAGAACAAAAGTGCGCCCGAAGCCGGAGTGTGCCCGAACCCAAGCACGCTCCCAGAAACTAACAAAGGAAAACTAACTAGCGTGCAAACAGGCAACCTCCCCGTGAGCGAACGAACGAACGAGCAACGGGGAAAGGGGAAGAAGGGGAATGGGGAGGGGGGTGGTAGTGAGGGAGGGGTGCGAGCATGCCGAGCTGCATCTCGCCATTTTCAAAAGTATCCAACCCTGCACACTTGACAAATCCAGCTAACTCCTCTAACTGGGCCGTGTGTTCCCGAGCCATCCTGTCGAAACGCGAGCTGTCATCCTTGCCAAATATAATGGAAAAGTACTTGTATGATATACTCTCCGACCGATAGAAAGAAGATAAAGAAAGTGTAAACCAGTGCGGCTCCTGATAGGTACTATACAGCACCTTAGCTTCCATGCAGTCCTAGATCATTTGCTATGAACTATTCATATGTTCATCCTAGGCTTCTAAAATAAACCCCCCTAACTTACCCCCTGTCCGCGAAGTCGAGAGCCTTCCCTTCAGTTCATCTTGCCTTCTTTCCTTATCATGGCCGGCACTGCAAACATGAATTCTTCGACAGCAAACGAACAAACGAGTAGCCAAATGAACGGCGAAGCGAACGAAACCAAACGAGTAATGGGCTGTGAAACGAAACGCCAAGATCCCCCACGTGAAAGGATCCACAACTCGCAGAGGGGGGAGAAAACTCTTCACTTCGCCAATCTCTCTAACTATCGCGCATCCTCTCTAACTAACTAACGGTAGAGACAGGAGTATATATCAACGACACAAAAGACGACCAAGTCCTAGCCCCCCTTCCTTTCAGGTACGTCTCCCGCACACTCACAATCAAGGGAATCTAACAAAGAAGGGACAAATTTCGGCTACCCAGCCTCCGGCCTCCCTATGGGCTTTCCTCTTTCCTTCGTGCCTCCCTTCCAGCCCTTCCGCCACCCTTCCGGCAGATGCACATCTCCATGACTCCCGTATATTCCCATGACCGAAGTGCTTTCCCGAAAAAGCAAATCTGTGCGGGCGGAAGCCATAGCGCGCCCGAAACCAAATCGCACCCCGGGAGACTACGAACAAACAAACCATCGTGAGAGCATGCCGGTCAGCACCTCGCAATTTCCAACAATGGAACATTCCATTTTCATGCTTATTCAATTTAGGATTGGGGCACCATATTCTAGGGGATCGTTGCTAAGTCGGTGTCGCCCAGACTGCACCCCCAGTAGTATGACGAGCAGGGCCCTTCTATTTCCCTAGAGCACATGCTTTACATCAACCTTCGGTAATTTATCCGTTTGTCTAGTTGAGGGATTGAGTTACTATGGAATCCCTGCGGGCATGAAACTGCCCAACAAACGAAAGGATCATCTTTACAAGACCAGCGTAAGCAATGAGGAGCTGCCTAGAGTTTTCCTAATCAAAGAAGCCATCTCCAAAGCGCCTTTTAGCTCTAGGCAAGCGACTAAAGCTGGCTGTTTATTATTTATACAAGATAGTTCTCGGGGTTTCACCTTTAGATCCAGTAAGTCAATGGACCCTTGAGAGATACGGTCCCTGGTATATTACCTCCTCACGCTACAAAATGTCACAGGATCTGTGGTGGGGATCAACGGTGCAATGGTATGTGGAGTGGACTGGAATAGGGGTTGGCCGCTGCCATAGAATAGGACTATAGTTAGAAATTTTGTTCTCTTGTTTGGCGTTTTCCCCAAACTACCGGTGGAAACAGAAGTATGAGTGAAACATCATGAAAACACTGATCATTCCATGGATAACCACACGTCTCTCAAAGCCTCCATCCACATTGCTAGTCGTCTACAGATATACCCATGGTAATAAAGGAAACATGTGTGGAAAAACTTCTCGGGGAAGTGAATGACTATAACTCCAGAGACTCCAGAAATAAATGAGCCACTCCCAACATTTCAAAAACTACCAAAATCACCCACAACCCACTCCCTTTCTCCAGCAGCTTCTATAGCTACAATAGAGGAATCTTGCACTAGAAATTTCCAGAATCAGGAGATTCCCGGGGTTTAGGATTGTAGAATTCTGGGATGGAGAAACAAATGTTTTCCTTCTCTTACATTCTATAGACTCGGAAGGGTAGATACAAATAATCTTCATAGTATGCTCTCTCTTCTATGAAGCCTTTGGGCTTCGAAACATACTAAACAAATATTGTGAAGGGCCATGGTTTGGCTTTTAAGTTGACGCACATGATTTTACCTACTATCTACCTCCACAGTTCCCCTAGGTGTGTCGAAGCACTTCATCAGGAAATGCTAGTCCCATCTGCTGGCCTTTTTTTCTCTACTAGCATCACTAACTCAGTTGTCTCCAATTCTGATCAAATTTCTAATTACTAAAAATTCGAACTGGAAAAACAGAGCTAATATCAATTGCTACACGACAACTCTTAAGAAACAAGGCGCAGAGAACTTTACCCAGTGTCCTCTAATACAGGTATCAAGGACATGTTTCGCGCAAACCACCTGATGACTTCAGATAGACATTTGGTGGATTATCTGGATTTTTCCTGGACAGAATAAAACGGGAGAGGCTAGTTCCTAGCCTCCGCCCTCTCTTCAGTATGCGCATATGGGGTCTGAAGTTCTAGAGGAGCTGACTAACCTAGGGTCAACGTGTACTAGCCGATGTAAAAAGTATCCGGACACCTTGGCGCCAAAACAGGGCTACTGGGTGCCAAGGCGTCCGGATACTTTAAAAATCAGCTAGTATTTTGAAGGCGGAGTTTTTAACTAAATTACGCTCCAGAATAACTCACCCTAGGTGAAACCACTCTGTCATCATGAAGTGTCACTCGACCCCTTTTGGGTCATGGTATTGAAATATGAACGGGAAGTAGTTAAAAGATCACAGTAGAGATTTTTAGTACTACCTGCGGCATCAACTAGAATAATAGGAGAGATATAGACCATAGACCGGCTATGCAATAAAGCAGTTCAGACAAGCTTCTACTACCGGGATTCCACAACAAGGAACAAAGGCATTCAAAGAAAGTATATAGGAATGAAAGGAATAATAAAGGAATAATGAAGATGTCCAAACTAGTACCCGGATTGAGAACAAAAGCACAAGCAACTGAAGTAGCATTTGGGAGGAGAAAGAAACCATATATCAACACATGGTGTTGGAAGTAGGGCAGCAATGTCATGGAGACACAGCAGTGTGGGGCACTGGATCCTATGTCATTGCACCATATATGGATACTTGCTCAGGAGCATAAGAGCTCCACACTAGAGCCTGGTGTAAGGGAGAGAATATGAATAAGAAAACCAGCAAGGAGCTTCTCATCTTCTTACTATTTCAAGTTCCTCTTTGAGGCTCTAGCGTTTCATAAGTATATTCTATTATTTCTTCAACCACTATTCCTCACGCCATTCCCGCAACACAAAATAGAAGATTGGACACACGCATTTAGCGGCCGCGGATGTAAGCATCAGGGGTTGTTCATCACACTAGCACTTAAACTGTTTCCATCCATTTTCTCACTTCTTCCCTTCCCTATTCTTTTCTTCCTTCAGCATCCTGCTCTCCATTACCACCCTCTATTCCATCCCTCCCACTTCCAATTCCCCATGTGGAAGCTCCGTCCCCACCGCCCCACTCCACTCAAGGTCCCCTAAATTGAGTAACCACTCTACTTAGAGCCTTATTACGATTAGTAAATCGTCACTGTAAGATGATGCTTGCGAGGGGGTTTTTGTATGAGTGTTGTATGGAACGAGACTCTTACTCGACTCGCGGTTTCCGTGATACCTGAGGGGAGGGCTGTATCCTCGATATGTAAACCGAATAATGTTATGAAACGACGGGAACAAGGGACACACAGTAATTTATTCTCTTCTCCGTCATATATGCTCCCGCGCCAGTTCACAAATATCCCCATCATGATCATTTACCGCCGCTTCAGGTATTTGAATGGCCCTTCTTACCGATCCCGTTTCTCAGGCATGAAAACACTCCCCGTTGAAAAGTTATAGCACTTCGTGAGAGGAGAGATCATCCGCCGATCCTGCAGGGGGGACCAGAAGCTCTATATATAACTAAATTATCATTACGAGATAGTTATACCGCCACTTTTTTCCCTTCCTCAGGGGGTCTTCAGCAGAGAAATCTCCTTCATATCCGACCACCCATCCTCCTAATGTTCACGGATTTCTCTGCCGCTGGCCTCATCTCCCCGCTTTTTTCTTTCGTATTGCACAACGTGATGAAGAGCCATCCCTTGTTCCCTCGTCCTGCGTTTGTGCCTTTCCCTAATCTTAGCGTACAGTGAACGCTTGCTTTATCCTGTACGGCGATCCCCGCCGGATTGTCTATCGGGAATGGGGTTAGGAGGTGTGCGGTTTGGGACATGCAGATTTGAGGGGGCGCAGTGGGTAGGAGCAAGGGCGGTGGATTGTATCATGGCTCTCACAATCTATGCTGGCGGGCATAGGAAATGGACCTCCAATCCTATTAACACTTATTGCCATCAGGCGTGCGGTATAGGTTATTTGGATTAGTGCCGGTTCTCAGCACATTTTGCCATCGGGTGTGCGGGAGTTTGCCTTGTGCGGTTCAGCCTTCACGGCAATCGGCATAGCATAATGGTTTAGGACCAGGAATGGTTACAGGGGATCGTAGTGTTTCCGGAGAGAGAGTTTCTTTGGAGTTTCATGCGGTTTCTGTCAGTTTTTTTTTTTTTTTTTTACCATATGGAGATATATATCTCCTGGCCTCTCCTCAATTCATCTCCGCCGACCGTCCAGCTAGGCTGAGCTAGCCCTTTCACACCCCGCTGCGTTTAGAGCCTGTTGTAGTTTCCACCATATGCCCTCTATCTCCTAGCTTCACTTTGCGAACTTTGCTTGTCTGGTTCTCACCCTTCCTAATATAGCATCATTCCCTTCGAGGCTTCCCTAGACTTCTCGATTCCCCACTTGAGATATAATATAGAATTTGGGAGTCACAACACGCCTGGAGGGGAGCAAGTGTGGAGCAAGGTAATGTATTATGTATTTTCAATTTATTCTAAGTTCTAGGGCGTAATAAGACCTATACACGAACTACCATTAAACCAATATATATGTATTCCACTTCACCATATTCCTCCATTCCCTCCCCTTGCCCTTGGTTGCATGAATAACCACCCAAACTCCGTTTCAGAAAGCCCTCCCAACACCCCGAGAACGGAACGTATAGATACAGGGGCGGGGTCGTGTCTTGTTACCCCTTGATCGTCGGGATTCCGAGCGGCGGGGATGGAAAGAACCGGTTGAGTAAACTGGGTGGTACGGGATCGAAAAATGGGCCCTGTTGTGAAAGGACATTGAGGGTTGTGGGATTTATTTGGGACTCGCGAAATCCAAGACATCGAGGGGTGGTGGGGGCTGACAACTCAACGGACAAGGTGCCTAGAAGACTGGAAAGGGGGGTAGATCGTCTCGGTATTTGAGTGGAATTGCTGCTATAGCTAGTCCCTTCAGACAATCATTGATAAGATCAGAGGCCTAAACAACAGGGGATAAAGTAGTGGACTGGGACCAATAGACTAACTCTAAAAAAAGACGACAATCTCCCGAGAGCCTCAAAACCGGAAAACAATAATGAAGATAAACATGGGGTGAGCCATAAGAGACAAAACAATAGAATAATGGTTAGCTCCATAGTAGCCGCCAACCCCGCCCTTTTTAATTGCAAGTGGATTGCCCGAGGAAAAATGTGCCCTTGCGGGCATGGCAAGGAACCTAAAATGTTATCTCCGGATGTGTCGCAGAAACCGGGAAGGCCTAATTTCCTAATGAATGGTGAAGGAGTGCTGCATACAGGCTGTGGGGAATGGGGGGGGGAAGAGGGTGAAAAGAGTTTAGAGTTCTATCCAGAGTTCCGAACGGCCTACCCTGCCATGCTGGGGGCAGGGCCGGATGAGCCGTATGTCCCCGCCAGCTTTCATTACATAACACAACACCCAAGAGCGTGCATGTGAAAGACTGGCCGACTTGTAGGACCCGTAGGCGGCAACACGGGCTGTATCTATCATCACCCTTTAAGCTCTCCGCCACTCCGTGGGAAATGGTTACACGAGGACGGGGCAACGGTTGACAGTAAGCCGCGGGGTTCGTAGCAGGGCAAAATGTGAGAACCAGAAGGGAGCTAGAGGGTAATTGCAGCAGAGGTGGAAGAAAAATCAGATAGCTAGGCTGACTAAATAGTGTGCTTTGTTATCTAGATAGAGTAAAGTGAGTAGAGGACTCCCCTAGATCTCTGCCGTCCCGGTCCTGGGCCGGTTCAGATGTCCATTCGGCGACACCGCGCGCAGTGGACAAGATTCAGCTGTCAACCGATATCCACATACTGCGAACTTGTTGAGAACGGAAAAGGTAGTGGTCAGGGGCGGATGCGAGACGAGAGGTAGGGACGGAACATGGCATCAATCTCTCCGGCGCGTTCCACGGTATCGCAGTGAGTCTGAATCTGGAAGCAGAAGTAAGTTGGGGTTCGATATTTTTGGGGATATAGGAAGCTAGGCTGTTTGTGTGCGAAAACGAAACGTAGATCAGGCTATCGTAGCTGTTATCACTTGCCCAGGGGTCATTGGTACTGGAGTTTGTTAACAGAACTTTTTTCTCTCACTCAGGGAACTAGCCCTAACCCCAACAGTTTCCTCAGAGGAAAGAAGAAATCTAATATGTACTGCGCAGTTGTTTGTCAGCATCCTTATCTTTGCGCGCATCTGATCTGATTGCGTTCGCAGTTTCACCTGTACACTGTGGAGTATTTCTGATACTGTGCGCACATGACCAACTCTGCACTGCCATGTACTTCTGAGAATGTCAAACCATGATCAACTCTGTCTCCAACTGAATATTTCAGCACAAAAATCACAACTCTTAAATGTACAGAAATTCTTTTGGAAACCACAGGAAAGGAATATCTATATATAAAGAAGTTTTTATAATAATGCTTTCTCTAATTTGTACTTAGTTGTTGTTTGTCAGTTTGAGGTATTGGGTAGGCAGATCCCTGCAGACTGCACTGTGCACATGTGATGACATATACGCCCCATTAAACATCTCAGTATGATACCAGGATCAGATCTGCATCCAACTGAATATTACAGCACAACTAGCACTATGTTTAAAAATATAGAAATTGGCTTTTCAACTACAGGCAAGAAATACGTATGTATAATGAAGTTTGTATAGAAAATATTTTCTCAAATCTGCGTTTGCCAGTTGCTTGTCAGTATGAGCTCTGTAGGAGGCAGATCTTACCAGGTTACACCTCTCAGTAGTTTGTTTTAGTATGATCTACTATGT
>LN891005.1:537608-553699 GCA_900010015.1 Tuber aestivum | reverse complement strand
TGGCAGCGACGTATACAGTGTTCATCACCAAAAAAGAACTCTGCGTCTGATGCGTGGGCGGCGTGTCCTGATGCCGAGTTTTATTTTTTTGCGTCCCCTGCGTCCTGTGCGTCCTGATTCAGGTTGCAACGCCCTACTACTTCCGCTGCGTCTGGGCTTCCAGCCCCCACGCCCCCCTACGTCCCGTGCGTCTGGGCTTGCAGCTCCCACGCCCTCCTACATCCTCTGTGTCCCGTCACCACTCCCCTCGCATGCTCACCTCCGGTACCCTCTGGCCCCTCAGTCGAACGTCTGGATCACGTTCCTACGCTGCTACTGTAAAACCGTCGCTCTAATTACATCGCTCGTGGCCTTGCGTCTGCCTCACCACCTGACGCTCAGCCCCGCCCTCCATCCTCAGGATTCCCGCCTAGTGCCCCCCTCTGTCACCGCGACATCCGGACCATGTCCTACGGCAGCCAACCCTTCTTTCAAACCCCTACGATGAGCTCCTAGTGTCACCCCCTCCTGATGCTCCGCTCCTGGCTTCTTTCTCCGGATTCCCTCATGGCATCACGCGACGATCCTACAATCTGTCCAGTTCCTCCTGCCTGCTCTTGCCACTTCGGGATAACGTCACACTTGAAATGCAACACTCGCTACACTCTTGATTATGCTCTGCTGTATTGTCTGCTGGTGGCGATCCGTATGCGTGCCTCCCGACGTTGCCGTGATGTTCATACCAGTTGATAGACATTGGAGACTGCCTCACTCCCCTATCCACGATATCGACGACCCCTCGTGGGCAAGCATTTCGTGGTTTCCTTACAGCAGGTTTGCGGATCCTCCGGCAGACACTTGATTTCTAGCACTGTGGCTTAATCATATTATATTATTTCTACGTACAGCTTGCTATCAAGAGACCTTCATTATTCTATGCCCATATTGCATGTTTGTTATAGGAGGATTAGCGTGTGGTGTTAGAAGTTCTGAGTATCGCATAATCAATGTATCTGCACGACGTTTGCCAATATATTTTATTGAATGTCCTTAAATCAATGCGACTGTTCCCCAGCCATTGCCCGTCTGCGTCCGGAACCAGGTTGGCTTGCCCAAGTATCGTGCCTATGTCAAATATGGTAACCCTTCTCGCATCGTGTCTAAGCTGAACGGTGACAAGATCGTATAATTCTGACGGATGCCCAGAGTTAACTGCACTTAATATGTGAACACAAGTGAGTCGATGTATTGTCTTCTGGTGCCTACAATCTCGTAGTTTGAAGAGTGCCACGAGCTTTCCTGGAAGACGGCCGCAGAGCGCACCATACATTTGCGCCCGACCTGCCTGGACCCAAACCCAATCATTCCGACTAGCCTGGTTTCGAAAAAGCCCGCATCCCGTAGATCTTGCCCTGTGGATGTCGTAAATGTCGGTTTCCTGAAAGGTGGGCACTGGGATTTTGAGTTGCGTCAGTAGTTCAACAGGAAGGAGTAGAAGTATGGCAGGATCGTCGGTGAGGCGACGCTCTACGGGCAGCGTCTGACGGCTATATCGGATCAATTCAGTACTCATGTTTTCGGTGGTAATACTCAGGGTATTGCAAAATTCGACCAGACATGCAACATCACCACGGTGCCCCTTCAGGACTCGAAGACGGGACTCAGCCCCAGGTGCATGTCCGGTACCGGTTTTGTTCAAAAGGTCGACAACATCTGCAGGAATATGAGCTCCTTGGCGTCTTAGTGAATCTAGGTTCAAAAGCCTCATTCGGATCGCGTGTTGTCGGCTATAGCTGCTCAGAATCTGCCTTGAGCCGTTGTTTTTATTCGATCGTCGCCATCCGTCCTTAATGTCATCCTTATGCGCCAGCTCCCCAAATTCAGTTGAATCCATGGGAATATTTCCAAACTGGTATATGTGATCACAGAAGTGAGATAGCAGATGCATCTTGATGAAGTTGAAATGACATTTTGACTGAATCAATTCCATTCGTTGGTCGTCCTCCTGCCCGCGATGCTGCTGGCGTACTTTCCGTACCTTCGACCTGGGGTGAGATTCCTTCAACCGGGCTTGCTGATGCCGTATCCCCTGGACCTGATTCTTAAGTTCGGCTCGTGTCTATTTCGACATTGGAAATTCTAAGAAGATATCCTTCGTGGAGTGAAACCTGTCGAGATATTATTCCATATAACCTATAGTCTCTGCTGTATGACTTTTATATTGCGCCATCAAACTGAAATCGAGTAATGACCCGACGCAAGCAAGCGCACTTTTGAAACGTAGCTGTTGCGCACCGTCCGGCAGTCTCAATGCCACAGCTAAAACTGCTAAAAGACATCGCCCCAAATTCCTCATCTCTTTCCCTTGCTACTGCGTAACCTCACGGTAAGCTTTTTTGGGAACAAAGAACTCAGGGTACGGCAGCAAAGACTTCCAAGCATTATCAAATGCTTGTAGTCGCCCATGTTTCTTGAGAAATCCTTGAATCCAATCCATCATGTGCTCAAACAGTCACAGGTAAATTGTATGAAGGAGATCGGGCTGGTATAAGTCTGGCGGAGGCACCTATCGGAGCACGTGGAAGACGTTCTGCCCGATCTTGACACCCAGAGTGTCGAGTGTGGGGTGGGTCACGTCTGAATCTGACATCTCCGACTCGTCGCGAAGTTGTTACTCGAGTTCCTCGTATGTCGCATAATCTCGGGCCTGATATGCTGTGTTCGCGTTGGCACCTAGCTGGTGTGGACGAACCTCACATTTAGGACAGGCGTTGGATTTTTTTCCATGAAGGGCGACGTTTTCCACATGGTCCGCAATCCACGCAGCCAATATCGGGAAGCATCTTTGGACGTTCCCATCCGCACAGTCAGTTGGGACGCCAGCGCGCGTACTGGTAGTATCTTCCAAGGGCTCAAATGAGAGTTCGAATACGCCTTTAAGGGTGTCGGCATTGATTTCTCTCTGGGATCTGTTTGCTGAAGCCGACTGGGGCAACTTAGGAGGGACTGGTAGGAGTGCAAGAAGGAGGATAGCCATCGATCCGGGCCTGTTACGCCTAGTCGACGCAAGATTTCCTATCGTAGCGTGCAGCGGCCAGGCCTTCTTGTCACCGGAGAAGTTGGTGAGATGGGTCTGATCGGACATCCCGATAATTGGAACAACCGTGGCGCCATGTGGAAGGGTTTCCTGTCATAGGTTAGCTAGATCTTTAGTCAAAACATGATAAGAAATTGGTACAGTACTTGAACTTCCCACCACCAGTCTGTGGTATGCATTTCAGCATACACTCTGTGTCCATTGTGATCATATTCATGTTGCGGTGCGTAAGTAAGATCTTCTCTATAGGTCATCTAATGAAGAAGATATTGGACACAATCTAGAAGGTTACGGTGGAAGAAAGGTAACGTTCTCATGCTATCATCCACTTTCCCTTCGTAGCATCGCAGATATGTCCCGTATGGATCCAGTATACGGAGGTAGTTCTCGAGGGTATGTATTGAACGGTAGCCGATGGATGCCGAATTACCAAGGCTACTTGCAAAGAACTTATTGATACGCGACTAGGGGACTTTGCTGTGAATAAACCAAGATGCAAGTTTGAAATCGTGCGCGCATGCGAATGGGGGCCATGGGTCCTCTACTAGATTGTGGTTGTCTCGTTCAAATCCCTTCACCTCTCCAATGGGTTCCCCAGCGCCAGGAAAAATAGCCAGTTCACTGGGCCCTGAGGATGCGTCGAACACACCGCGTGATTACATACAGCACTCCTCTGTAACCTCCGGATTCAACAACTCAGATAAGTAATCCACGGGATCACCCTCCGACTCATAGTTGGAATCCGTCTGATCCATTTGGTGGAAAGCGTGATGGCGGCGTAATGCGTCAGATTCACTCCGGTGAAAAGGACCATCCGAGGTGGTCGGCCATGTAGTCGACGCGAGAAGAATGGGTAGATTGGCATGGGCGCTGCGCAGGTGTTTCTGGTAAGGGCCTGCGTGGGCGTATTTGTGGCGACAATAAGAACATTTGATAGGCATTACGGGAGTGAGTGCTGTTGAATTTTTGAAGTGCAACGCAAGAATTCAGACGTGAGCAGAATGCTCAAGTTTTGTTGGGTGGTTCACGGGAGCTAGGTCACGGCGTCCCCCAAAGGGAGCTATAGTCGAAGGGGTTTAGCGCATGCCCTGCGTATCTTACTAGCACGTGGGTTCGAGTTTGTTTTTATGTATCTAGTTCCGTTAGTACTAATAATTTGTTTCCAATTTCGAAGAGTGGCTGGACATACTAAGTTTATAATCTTGAAAGAGAGGTTGGCTCTGATGTCGGCATCGTGCGAAGTTTCCATTGCTGTATTGATCATGTTCAAAATTGTTCCTAATGACTAGGATCTCAGGAACCCGGATGTATAAATGGAGGATCAAGAACGCAGGAGTGTCGTACCAGAAAGACTTTCTACAAGATACACTATCCACCACGCCCATCATATCCATACCCCGAAAAGTTCAGACAAAGACGAAATGGCTCCAAACAATAACGTACAATACGTCTATATGGTGAATGTGGCCAAGGGAAAGAAAGTTCCAGCCGGACCAATACAGGCCTACCAACTTCCTGCTGTAGTTCTCGCTGGTGCAATTTCAGCTCAGCACCCGGGGAATCGCAAAATGTCGGAATATAAGACATCCCTTAACTTCACACCCAATGTGAATGGCAGAATGCAGTACGGCGCGTGGCAGAAAACCGTCAAAGATCAGATGTCAGCCAGGCATTTTGCGAATATTCTTACTTTCCCGAATGCTGATTTTCGTAACATCTTCGATGGCATCAGGAGGCTGCGCCCAGCCTGCAATTGCCTTGTAACCGCACAGGCGAATAATGACATACCTAGGATTCGGGAGATCGATGAGGCCATTATTCAACTTGTTAGGGACTCAGGAAAGAAGTTCACAACTACTCTTTTGGGCAAAGGTGGGGGTCCGGAGCCTCCAGCCCGTCCGGTAATTGTTCTAGGACATATCATTATGGATGGAATCTTACGGCCTCCCGGGGCCCCTACGTATTGGGATCCTGCGTTGCCTGCGCCCAACGCGGATCCCGCTCCCCAGGGGGGCGGGGCGAATGCACCGCGGGTTTGGGCACCCAAAGGACGCCCAGATGAAGACAATGACCCGAATCCGAGCCAGGGTGGTGATGATGGCCAGGCCACCGACCCTAGTAGCGACAACGGCGAGAATCAGGGTCCGGCGGACGATGATCACGACCCCCATGGCGTAGACACGGGTGCTGGAATGGGTCAGAATCTCGGCCCTGCTGCCATGGATGGTCTGAATGAGGGCCCAGCCGCCAACGATGGCCAGGACCAAAGAGAGGGTACCGTGAGTGGTCAGAATCCCCGCCCGGGAGAAGAGGATCGTGAGAATGCACCCCAGACTCGTGGTGTTGGACAGGTCCAACCAGCACGTCCTGCCAACGCGGTTTCATCTTACAACTTGCAAACAGGTTAGTTCATTTGTAAAGATTCATGTATATTGTTGTTTGCTCTTACTAACTGGGAAAACCTAGACTGGAGCGCGCTGCTTGGGCAGCCTCGCGCGGTGCATATTGTTTGGGTTCAGCCATCAAGACGTGGTCAGGGTATGCATGGGAACGAAAGGCGGGAAGTGCAAGCCGCTCCAAACTACCTCTCTCCTTTCTGGCGTCCTCCCCATATCTATGGAACCAAATTTGGTGACTTAGATTCCTATGATATCCAAGGATTGTGCGCGATGATTATGAGATGGGTGCCTCAGCGATGGTTTCCCTACATTCTTGGCGCAACTAGCGTAGGGCGCAGGAACCTTGGAGCGTTTCTGAAGGAACCGCTATCTTCAGTAGACGTTGTCTTCATCAACAATGATGAAATGGTGCATGCCTGGCTGCTATCAAATCCAGTTCTGGAGGACCCTCTAGATCTATTAGTATATTGTTATCGTGATGCAGGCAACGTGAGATCCCAAACACCACCATTGAGGGGGGAAACTTTCCTTCCCAAAAACGCGGCATTCAACTGGGGCAGGGACGGAGGGGCACACATTGGTCAGATGCATTTCAGGAACCCCCGAAGGGATGCCGGAGCGGAAGAACATCGTGGTAATGACCCGGTAAAGGTGCGCAATCAGGACATCTCACCAGGAGTCCAGCAGTAGGGATTTAGTCCAGACGTCGAGAGATCAGGCTATGAGCGCAGCAGTGAAACCATGCAAAATGCTGACCCAGATTCCAAATCAAACTTGCAAGATCTCGCACAATCCTTCAATAAACGTCTGCCATTGCAGCTCAAAAGATGGAGTCTGGTGAATAGAGAACGATCGCTGGGTTTTCTGCCTCCTGCGCTAGCTGACAAAAACAAACGGAAACCGGGCGCTTCAGTTGACCTTGAGAACCTGGAGTTGCCGAAGACGAAAAAGGCTCCGCTTCTGGTGATAGGGTGCAATAGTGGTAACTCCAGGCGCACACTGACCCATGGTGTCGCGTGGGTTAGGGTTTGAACTCATCGTGACATCGCGGCCCGCATCTACAAGTACGAGTACTCGAGTAGTGGACATCTTAGCTCATGTTGCGGCTTAAAAGGTTAATTTAGTGCCTTCACAATGATAAGGGTCAATTTAGCTAGTCTACCATCATTTGATTTAGAGGAATTTGGATGAATTTACATGAAGTGTATATTAAGAGAAAAAACTGTCTGACGTAGGTGGACGTCTTAGTGAGGCCTGCGTATACACTCACGCGTAAACTTTGACATACGGGAGTGATGACGACAGGGAGAGATGGTGTGGTTATAAGAACGCCCTCTTCCACCCCAGGCTTCTTCCCTCGTTTCCTCTCATCTCCACACCATGCTCAAGCTTCCTTATTCACCTGTCGACACACAACGCTCTGCTGTCCTACCTAACCTCCCCCATCCGGAACATGTCCCCCACACATCAAGGTTGTTTTTTTCGTTTTCTGCCCCTCGCGCCTGGTGTCAATTGTCCAGCTTTTTTTTCTTCTTTGGTCCGGGCATACAAACCTCTCCGGTGTCCCCTCCCCTGGCATGTGGGAATGCCACCCAAAACTGCGCAAACTGCCATTGGGCACGGGAAGTATGTATCTCCTATCAAACTAGTTATATCCGACCAATATTGATCTCTCTATGTTTGTCAGACGTCCAGCGAGTCAACCAGAATATACCAAGGGATCAGCCAAACGGAGAAAAGCTCTCCCCGGGGCTACTGCCGTCACCGGTACGAGTCGTGCGGAACCATACAAGAAGCCGGAACTCGAACCGGACGTTGAAGATTCAAAGTCAGTGAAAGAACTCCGATCCACGTACTGGGAGACTAGAAACTCACATGTCTTAACTAGGGGACGCTATGGAGACATTTCGTACGCAAAAAGTTGGTGTGGGTTCGCCCACCCCCGCCGCGTGACCAAGCTGTACAAGTCCTGGCAGGAGCATATAAAGGGCTACATCACGACTTGGGGTTGGGACCCGACGAGCCTGAGCGAGGCCTAGCTGGACTGGGTGACTTCTTTCGCCAGCTCGCTTCCCCCCGTGGCTGGCCGCATCAAGGAAATTGACGCCAGGTACCGCCCCGACGGCGTTGCGGACCTCGTTTGTTAGATGAAGGTCTTGGTCAAGGACACGGCCAAGAAACTTGAGACGATGAACAAGCGTTACAACGTGGGGGATGATGGTGGTGGCGATGTTATCGGAGGTATGAGTAAGTATTATGCGCTATGTGTCTTGAACTATCACAGTGCTAACAAATATTCTTAGTGGCCAAACCCGACCGGTGCTCTCCTTACTGCCCATGGGCGGTAAGGATCTACATCGTTCGCCGGACGGGTGCTCCCCCTGGTGAGCATCCGTTCTTGGACCTCTCGTGGGACTCTCCTGACGGCGATCAGGGAGTCGCATGGGGGGTCCTAGAACCTCCGGGCATAATAGAAGTGCTCCAGATGATCAAGGCGCAATGTGTGGACAAGGAGGTTGGCTACCCCAGGTACCTGATCGGTGCAACAGGTCAGGGCGCCGGTTTCAGTGCGTCTGGAACCCTGAAACCCTCTCTCTCTCTCTGATCTCATCTTCTTACATGGAGATGAGGACGTCCGGGTTTGGCCCCTTGCGAATCAGCAGGACGGCAAAGAACCCCTTGACCTCATGGTCCTGGAGTCACGTCAGGGGGAGGGAGAGGAGGGCGACCAGACGCCTGAGCTAGCTGGTGGCCGATATCCCTGTTTTGACAGAAATGTCTGGGATCGCTATCTACTGGCTCAAGGTACCTGGGGGGCCATGCAAGAGGAGGAGGCCGATAGTAAAGATCAGAGGCCGGAGGACAAGGATGAGGATGAGGATGTGACTCCACCGGGCATAAGAGACGCGATCGTTGTCTTTGACCGGACTGTGGTATGATTTAAAAGTTCATGTACTTGTAGCTATGAACGTTATAGCTAATTACAAACACAGGACGAAGAAACCGGTGCTTGTAACCGGAGCTGGTACTCAGTTAGTTTGTTTTATGTTTTGTTTTAAGTATCGGTTGATACTTAGATTGTTTTATGTTTTGTTTTAAGTATCGGTTGATACTTAGGTTGTTTTATGTTTTGTTTTAAGTATCAGTTGATACTTAGTTTGTTTTATGTTTTGTTTTAAGTATCGGTTGATACTTAGTTTGTTTTATGTTTTGATTGAGTAAGAACATGAGTGAGAATTCATGATCGTACTCAAACACATGTACTTAAAAAGACCGCCGTCTTCTACTATGGACACGGCAGACTTCGACAGACAGTATTTTAATATACTCGGTTGAACCGTTATCTTTATTCTCCTATTACGCCACCGAAGCCTCCCTTAGCGAGGCTAGAGTTGACAGTCTCCGGTAGACGTCACCTCTCTCCTATTGTACCCGACAGCGTAATTACCGCCCCGGCGTGAACACGTTACATTTTTTTAACCTCAACGAGTGGTTACGATACAACGAATCAGGGCCTGATCAACCCACGAAGATTCAGTAACAAATGGTACCGGCAGAAGCGGCAGGCCATGACGGCCGGCTCCTGCGATAACATAAGTGCGATATAGATCCACTTGCGACTCGGAGTGGGCGTGAGATCCCACGAGAAGTCCTGACCCAGAAGAAAGGGCAGAAACCAGAAACGGGCACGACACCCGGAGAATTTCCAAAGTCACCAGAAAAAGAACGAAAACCAGCACCACCCCCGGTAAGCAGCAGTAGCTCTTCGGACGATGAAAACATGTCTGGACAAGGTACACCGGCACCTCCGGACCCACCAGTCCCACCCGCACCACCAGCGGACCCGCCCAGACCAAAGCGAAAAATAAAACTACCACAGCCTAAAACGCTCTCTGGGAAGGGAGAAGACCTTAAACCAGAGGCATTCGAACGATGGCTTATAACTGTACAACAGTACCTGACAACATACGAAATCGATTTCAAGGATTACGGCTCAGGAATCTACCTCGGAGCCTTTTGTACAGATGATGCGACAGAAGCCTACCAACAGTGTATCGCGGAATACCGCGAGCCAGATAAAGTACGTGCAATAACGATTGCCAACTTCCTAAGGGCACGATTCCAATCATCCTGCAACAAAGACGAAATATTTGACAAATTCAATGCCATCCAACAAACCCACAGGGGAAGAACGTATAAAATAACCAAAACGGCAACAACACTACTCATGTACCATAGCCGGTTACCGGTTGGAACGATGTCAGCGTATACCCTGAAGAAACAATTCTACAACAGCATGAACAACAAGCTGTGCCAAGTTGTGGAGCCACACGAGGCGGCAGCCGATGACATCCATGCAATAATTGCTAGAGCAGAGAAACATGATGCTATCCTATGGGATACGAACGCGTATAAGTCACACAAGACTAGGGAAAGAAGAGGGCAGTAGTACAACAAGCGGATAAGAAGAAGAAAAAGGAAAGGACAAGCCCTCAGAGCAACCAGCGACAGCGACAGCGAAAGGAAAATAATGAGTGCTTTGAATGCGGAAAAAAGGGGCACTATGCTAAAGATTGCTACCAACGGAAATCCGAAGGCAAACCCATAAAAAAGGAAGCCACCACCAACCTCCTCGAAGAAGAAGAAGAAGATTACCTCGAAGAAGTAAACATCAATTCGGTAACAGCAACGATCGCTTGCTACCAGACAACCCCGACAAATACGAGGATATACCCCTTCCAGTCACTGGAGGGAACAGTGAATATCAACGGGTACCCAGCAAAGGTCCTGTTTGACACCGGAACGATAGGTTCCGACATCCTCAGTAACACATTTGTAGCCACGCACGGCATAAAAACCCATCCCACGAAGCACCCAATAACACTCAACATGGCTATGAAAGGATCACGGTCAACTAGTAACACCCAAACAACGGCTACGGTGAAGATTGGAAAGGCAAACTTTCCAAACAACCCCATGCTAATCGGAAACATAGCAAAATACGATGCACTCATCGGAATGCCATTTATGACTCGTCACAAAGGAAGTATTGGGTGTGGCGACATGACGATCACCTTCCCGGACCACAAGGTAAAGGTATCTTGCAAACCGACTAGTGGAGAACACCGAACAGCGGTAACAGAAACGGGACAAACAATAATGGAAGAATTTGCCGACGTCTTCCCAGATGAGATACCGGAGGGATTGCCGCCATTGCGAAAAATCAACCACCGTGTACAACTAATCCCTGGATAACAAATCAAAGATGAACCTACAGACTCGATACCTGAAGCGTACAAATCCAAGTTACACAGATGGACTCAAGCAAAATTAAAACAAGGAGTTATTTACCACGAAGTGGTAACCGGAGCAGCCCCTATGTTCGTACAACCCAAAAAGGACAAAAAAGGAATCAGACCCCTTGTTGACCTCAAATGCCATAATGATCAAATCATAAAGGACACACCCTCAATACCCCGGCAGCAAGATATCATCAAGGCGGTAGGAAGGAAAAAATACCGGAGTAAGATAGATCTCCGCGATGCGTATTTCCAAACAAGAGTAGACCCCGAGGATGAAAAGAACAACTCCTTCAAGTCGATATTCGGAACCTTGATTAGCCGAATAATGCTACAAGAAGACAAGAACGCACCCGCCACATTCATGCGTATAATGGAAGACCTCTTAGGTGAATACCTACATGATTTTGTATGGGTATACATCGACGACATCCTAGTATTCTCAGACATGGCAGAAGAACATATGACGCACCTACGGGAGGTTTGTGAAAAACTGCGCCAGGCACAGTACTACGCGAGCAAAAAGAAATCAGACCTATTTGCCAAAGAACTAGATATATTGGGGCATATTATTGATGAAAACGGCATCCACGCAGCCACTAAAACGATACGCGCCCTGGAGGACTGGACCACACCAACAAGTAAAAAGGAGTTACAACGATTCTTGGGATTACTCAACTATGTGGCACAATTCCTGCCACATCACGCCACATTAGCAGGACTCCTCACAGACCTAGCCGGTGGAGCCGAGTGGGTATGGACAGCAACACATGATCAAGCATTCAGAAACATTAAGCGATTACTATAGGAACATGCAGTCATGCAGCCCCTGAAGGACTCAGGGGAACCGATATGGCTGATAACCGACGCATCTGACATAGGAGTAGGAGCATGGGTAGGACAAGGACCCACATGCAACACGGCTCGACCAGGAATGCTCCACAGCAGAAAGTTTACTAATGCACAAATGAACTACGGAATAACGGACAAGGAAGCACTAGCCATAGTGGATGCCCTGCACAGTTTCAGCCACATCCTTATGGGAAGAAAGTTCACGACAGTAACAGACCACCGCCCACTAATATTCCTGAAAACCATGAAGCAACCTAGCAGAAAACACATTAGATGGGTAACAGAGCTCAGTAAATACGATACACAGATAATATACCAGGAAGGAAGCAAAAACTATTTAGCTGATGCGCTCTCCCGGATTTACGAAGACATCAATCAAGAAGAAGACCCTCTCCATGCTCAAGATACTACAATCCAAGAAGACGACCTATCAGACACGACAGAATTCGAACAAAACACATCAAGCTATCAAGCTAGAATGTCCAACTACCAGCCACCCTCAGTCACGAGCAATCCAAATTCACCCCCTCCAGTACTCCAAGAACCCGAGAGTTGGTCTACAGACCATACCATCCGTGAAGGTAACAATTGGGGAGACCGAGTTACCCACACTGGTACACCCCCCGAAGATCGAGACCATGCACACCTCCACTTTACTGCATGCGACATTGACGAATGCAACTACCATGCAAGCGACAAAGTGGGATCTGGGTATTCACCCAGACCAAGGTCGAACAAATCAGAGACATCCTATGATACCCCTGACGAAGAAACAATATCGAGAATGCAACAGCTCACATCAAAAGCCAACGCACCCCAGCAAACCCAACAAACCCTCATCTACCACCCCCGGCCAGAAACATGGATCGACCCATCCAGATTAGAAACACCAACTGAAGAACCACCCAGCAGCCCGACAAGTGACACGAGTCAAGAACCATACCTGCCCAGGTTAAGCGAAGAATCAGAAACATATGCCAACGAAGTTATCAAATCAGTGATGCCAACGGCAATGGATGAATACCGAAGACAATTATACCAACCTATCGCGGATGACGCTAGTCACAGGCGAATAACAGCCAGAAGTACCGAGATTGAAGGAGAGCAGGCGACTTTCTTGGTATGCAAGAAGATGGAAAATAATCTAAGACAGCAGATCATCAAAGGCTACCGAAGTGATCCGTTGTATGACAAACTACTGAGCGGCAGCTGAATGGACCTCAACCTCTACGAGGTCGATGATGGGCTAGTGTACTTGCCAACCCGATATGGGGCTTGGTGCCTATAGGTCCCTCACGGCTATGCTGGGAATAAAGAGACTTTACGGGAATACATCATAAGGGAGATCCATAGCAACGGACATTACAGCGCGAAAAGAAACCTCCACTATGCCACCAGTTATTTCTTTTGGCCACAAATGGGTAACGACTTCCGCTAGTATGTCGCACAATGCGACACTTGCCAGATCAACAAACCACGCACACAAATGCCCGAAGGGACTGCGAAAACACTAGCAATACCATCAGAAGTTTTTGAATCACTTGCCATCGACTTTGCGGGACCCTTCAACAAATCAGACGGATATGACACGATTATGGTAGTGATGGATAGACTCAGTGCATGGACATGGTTCATACCCACCAAGGCGACGAATACGGCAGAGCAAACCATTGCGGAATTAACTGAGCATGTATGTACCCCGCATGAGTACCCATGCTCTATAGTTACCGATGCAGATCCCCGGTTCACCTCTAAATTCTGGCAACAATGGTGCAAGTCACTAGGTGTCGAACACCTCTGTGCTCAGCCAGGGCACCATGAAACCAACGGACAGGTAGAATGACGAATCAGAGAATTGAAAACAGCAATGCGAAATATTACGAACAAAAGACAGCACAACTGGAAGCCGGCACTGGCCGAAGCAGCGGCAAATATAAACGGATCATACACGGAAACCTAGGGCTCCTCGCCTTATGCCATAGTATACGGAAAAGAATACCCACTGATGAAAACACTCCGGTTTGGGAAGTCATCAGTACCAGCTACTGACGAATTCCTAAACAGACATCAAGAGATGAGAAACCTAGTATTTCAAAACCTCCAATTAGCGTGATTCTAAATGACTCAGAAAGCAGCTACACGACGCAGAATACATAAACGAATTCCGAACAGGGAACAAGTCTTGGTGTATGGAAGCCAATTTGCGACCCAATCAGGCAGGAGCAAGAAACTAGAACCCATGTGGAGAGGTCCCTTTACAGTAATCGGATTTGATGAGTACACGGAAAACTACACGGTAAAGATGGACGCGAAGATGTACCGGCGCCCGGAAGGCACCTTCCATGCAAGCTCAATAAAACGGTACGTACCAAACTATGACACAAAATTCCCAGGACGTGCCCACGCTAGACCAGCGCCAATACTGGTGAACGAACATCCTGAATGGGAAGTAGAAGGAGTCCTGGACCATCGACAACGATACGATAAGGACGAATTCTTGATTAAGTGGAAAGAATATCCACCAAGTAAAAATAGTTGGGAACCAATAGAAGGACTCGGAAACGCCACAGAATTAATCCACGAGTGGTGGAACAACAACAAAGAAGGAGACCCACCAACGATACTCCAAGTAACCATGTGTTGGGCACCAACGATACCAGAAACGAACAGATGGGAACATACTCCATGGACACCCAAGGGACTCTGGGCACCATACAGTGACAACGAATTTTCCCCTGAAAACGAAACTGAGGAAGACTCGGAATCACCCACACCTTCAGAAATCTAAGCGAGACCCACACACATCCTACACGAAACCCACCCACCCACACCTTCAAAAATCTAAGCGAGACCCACACACATCCTACACGAAACCCACACACCCACACCTTCAAAAATCTAAGCGGGGCCTGCGCGCATCCTGCGCGGGGCCCGCGCACCCGCGCCGTCGGGGATCTAAGCGCGCGCGCCCGCCCAGGAGCACATGGGGGGTGGCCTTCGCACCTGTATACCAGGTAGACACCAGCCTCCCCACCGCACCATGATCCACCGTCCCTCACAGAGCTACCCTACTATACCCCATCCTACTATATATTACCCCACCCTGCATAACTCGGACTTCCCGAGACTCAGCAAAAAGGACTCCTACCTATGGCGACTGAACTTTAAACGCATGGGCGACATATCGTCCCTCCAAAGACAGCAAGCAATCTACATATTCTGTTGCCTGGGATGTAACCAAATGGACTGCAAATTCACGAGTGCAGTATGGAACCCGTGCAAAAAAGCCTGCCGCCGAAAATGCGCCCCGGCGTTTTTTACCAGCTATACCTGCACGGCCTGCGCCGGGGCAGACTGGGATGACGCGTGTACTGGGGGCCTGGCGTGTTTTTATAACTGCCAGTGCCATTCGGCCTTCGATGACGATGATAAAGCTTAGCGAAGCTCGGTGTTCATTTCTTTCTTTCTTTGGTTAATGTTTTATGTTATGCTCTGAGGATTTGTTTTGTTTTGGGAAATGTAACCGGAGCTGGCACTCGGTTCGTTTGTTTTATGTTTTGTTTTAAGTATCGGTTGATACTTAGATTGTTTTATGTTTTGTTTTAAGTATCGGTTGATACTTAGGTTGTTTTATGTTTTGTTTTAAGTATTGGTTGATACTTAGTTTGTTTTATGTTTTGTTTTAAGTATCGGTTGATACTTAGTTTGTTTTATGTTTTGATTGAGTAAGAACATGAGTGAGAATTCATGATCGTACTCAAACACATGTACTTAAAAAGACCGCCGTCTTCCACTATGGAAACGGCAGACTTCGACAGACAGTATTTTAATATACTCGGTTGGACGGTTATCTTTATTCTCCTATTATGCTACCGAAGCCTCCCTTAGCGAGCCTAGAGTTGACAGTCTCCGGTAGACGTCACCTCTCTCCTATTGTACCCGACAGTGTGATTAGCGCCCCGGCGTGAACATGTTACAGTGCTAGTCAAGCTCCGACGGCAGCACCCTCCGGGAGCCAGTTTTCCCCCTCGTCACGTGTGCGGCCAGTCGGCCCTTCTGAAGCGAAAATTCCGCCACTAAACAAAGATGCCGCTCTCCCCCGCGAACCTGCATCCTGGCACCGTCTCCCCACCCTAACACCAGAACCAACCCCTCCTGCGCCAGAACCTGTATCCCGGCACCGTCACCTCTCCCCAGTCCGAGAACGAACAGCTCCACCACTGGAACTTGTGTCCTGGGGCCGTCGCCCCCCGCGGACGCGAGAACAAACCTCTCCCCCACCAGAACCTGTGTCCCGGCACTGTGATGTCTCCCCAGTACGCGAACCAACACCTCCGCCACTGGAACCTGTGTCCCAGGGCCGTCGCCCCCCGCGGCCGTGACAACAAAGCCCTCCCCCCCCAGAACCTGTGTCCCAGCACCGTGACGTCTCCCCTGTATGAGAACCAACACCTCCGCCACTGG
>LN891005.1:513663-537555 GCA_900010015.1 Tuber aestivum | reverse complement strand
CCCTGCCCCTCCGGAACCTGTGTCCCAGGGCCCGTCACCCCTCCCCGCCGCGTGAACCAACCCCTACCCTCCCGGAACCTGTTTCCCGTCGGCATCGCCTCTCCCAGCACCGAGACCGAACCCTGGCCCCCCGCGAACCAACCCAGGCGGAGAAGGTGAAGGCGGTCGAGGACATGCTAAAAGAGAAGCCATGGATGTCACAGTTCATACAGGGCCCAAGATCAGCTCCTGACTCTCGGAGTTCGTACCCTAACCAGGTCAGATCTGCGCGGCCCAGTGGTCCTGGGCATAACGGCACAATTGACACCTCATCCGGCGAGCCACCTGAGAGTGAGGTTCGCAATTTACCTCAACCCGGGTCAACACCCGCGGCGCCCGACACTTTTGTTCCGACAGCCCTAGCCCCCCCAGCTCCTGAAACCCTCTGCCTGTCTCCTCTTCCCCCCCAGGCCGATCGAAGAATGGCTACCCAACCCCCCCCCATGACCCCCGATGCGCCTAGGACTGCTTTGTGTCCTGGCTCCCAAGCTGCCCCAAATTCTTGGAGGAAAAGCCAAGAGAGTGGCACCAGCGCAGGGAAAGCATGTCGTCCAGAAAACGCCGTCCCGCCTGGCCCCGAAGAGCAGCATCGGGCCTTCTCAAGCCCGACGTGCCCTCCACCTCTCCGCTTGGCACGTCGCACTGCCGCCGAATAATCATTATCTCGTGCTAGGGTTTTTTCTTTCCTTTGCTATTTGTTCACCAGCTTTCATTTTCTTCTTGTTTTGTCCTTGTTTTTGCTCCGTTGCTTGGATTCGTTTTCCGTCTGTGTAGTTTTCTCTCTCTCTCTCTTGGGCGTCTAGTTCTTTGGTTCCTTTTGCAAGGGTTTCTCTTGCCCCTTTGGGCATCTTGATCTCCTCTTATCTTTTCCTGGGGTTTCTCATGCACGCTTTAGCATCCTGTTGACCCGTTTCTTTCTCTTAGGTTTTTCTATCTTACTTAGGTGCTATACACTGGATTTCTTCCTTCGCCGCCACTTGGGCGTCTTGTATTCTTAGACTGTCCTTCCCCGGTTGTCCGTCGTCTTCTGGTTGTCTGTCACTTGGCGTTTGGAATCCCCCTTGCTTCCACAACTTTTACTCTACCACCTTTTTGTTGCATGATTAGGTGTACTGGACGGACTTGCATTCTTAGAAATTTCTTCTCCCAAGGTGGGCTGCCTGGGTTTTCAATTCCCTTGCTTCAATATCTCAATATCTGGTATTCTCCAAGGTAGCCCAAACCACGCACCCACTGGGTGACCCCTGCATTCCTAATCCCACGTAGGCGTACTCTATATCTAGCGCAAAGTTATACCGCTAAACACTACCCGTAATAGCTAGATTTGGACGCCACTCTCCTCTGCCGCGTCCTTAATTTCACCTTTTGTTTACGCCTGAGATCACGCCCTATAATACCCGAAGGCTAAAGGGAATGATTGTGGACATAGCACAGATCATTCAGAAGTCACCTTTTTTGTAGTCGAACCATTGAGATCCATCCCGAGTGATGCTACATGATCCTCTGACGTGCCGAAAAGACCGCACTCAACTGCGGCCAGGATGGCGACGCACATATAGCTGTTCATGTCCTCCTGACCCCTGGAACCCTGACCCTGCACCCCTGACCCCCGAACCTCGTACAACTTGCTTTGGTTGTACGCCTGTTTCTAGACCTCTTCTCTGAACTTTTGCCTGTTCCAATAGTAGTGTGCCTTGGCTACCCGACCCCCCAACCCTGTCCGTTAGAAGAAAGTTATGCTAATATTTCTGATCCTTTAGATTTTTGCAATGTCTTGGGTATCTCGATTGAGAACCTGGGTGTGGAATTGATTCGATATAGCTGTTAAGTTATGCTCCTTGAATCCTGGCTTCCATAAGATCCTGGAGTACTCCGGTATCTTCCGGTCCAGCTCCTCACACAACTTAAACTTCCTGTTTTGGCAATTCTGGAAACAGATATTTATGACATACACTGGGCGCGATCCGCAGGAGATGAACAGTTCTGGAAACAGGGAAGCTGCCCTGATTGGGTTTGGGTACAGACTGGTAGGGAGGAGATGTATGGTGTGCTAACAGGACGCCTGCCGGTGAACCTGGTGGTGCTCTTCAAACTCCGAGACTGCACACAGAGTGATAGGGTTTACTGACTCGTGTGTCCAAATGCGAAGCATAATTAACTTGGAACGCCTATCCGAGTTTTATGATCTCATTGCCATATAGCTGAAGCTGGATGCCTGAAGATTTACCATAGTAGATATTAGCACCATTACCGGCTTGGGGCACGTGATCCAGGACCTCGAACAGTGCTGGCTTTTTAATAATCAGATCGATATATGGAGGTTCAACAAAATATATTGAAGGATTTGGCAAATCTCTCAGCCAGTATTCGATTCTTGGAGAAGCACGATGCGGCACAGGGCCAAAACTGGTCCTTGCATCCTGTTCTCATAGTATGGACATGGGGCTGGGACACCTAGGAATTAATCGCCTGCAACATATGGGATTTAGGCGCTTACGGTAAGAGAAGGGCAAGAAGGAGGAGTATGGTATGGATATCACATAACTTGGAAGCTCTTGGAGTTGTAACTCTCCATAGACAGTATAATGTAGATAGATTCAGAAGTCATAAAATGGAAATAAACTTGATTGAGATCTGCCATTCACAGTGGGAATGGAGTGGTGTCAAATGGAAGCCCAGACGAGATACAGAGTGCTGAAATTAGTAGGACCAAATTCTGAAAGTAGAACTGCGGCGTCAGGAGTTCCCAGTAAGGTGAAGGCTCCCAGGCAAGATGTGACCCGAGTCCAGACACCAGAGGATAGTGCGATGTGAACCAGGCGGGGGGACGCTAAGTATCAAAACAGGGTATTGCTGCCCTGAGATGAGCAGATACACTGAATGTGGTACAACAGGACGGAGAAAGAAGGTGTGGATACAGGTGTCTAGAATAGAATGAAATGTGGGAGGTAAGTGGGGACGGTATCAGGATGGCTGGATGTGGGAGGCGTCGCAGATGACGGGATAAACTGGGGGTTGAAGTAGAGGATGCAGCGGATGCAACTGGCCGTTGCAACTCAAGACCAGATGCACAAGACGAAGGGGACGCAGGGCAAAAACACGGTACATCTGGAGGCGGCACCCATGCATATGATGCAGGATTTATTTTTCCTAATGAAAGCATTGAACAGATGGGTTTCATAAACGGCATGCCTACCTCGCCCACAAGGTAGTCAGGCCAATCAATATGAATAGACCTGGTACAAGAGCCTGTCCGACTTGAGTCATTTTTCAATTAACTGTGGGAGTTTAAAAGTTGCTTCAAGATTTCTGATAGCGATACCTGAAACTCTGATGAAAAAGGCTTCATGATTGGACAGGCTAGTAGTAGAAAGGTCTTCTGTAGAGCTGGTAAGCAAAATCCCAGGTTGGTGCAGGATAGTGGAAGAGAGTGGGTCACCTTGGTTGACACCATCTCAGTTGGAGGAAAAAGGATTCCACTATGTCTTGTCTATTAAGTAAAATCATAGCTTGAAAGTTGGCATGACTATCCTTAAAGGAATGAAGCAACGTTTAGTATCTCAACTACTGGCTACATGTACAAACAACTGTCATTAAAGTGGCTGAAGGAACACTTTAACCATTACTGTATAACCTCCGTTCCAACTGCCTATCGACTACTGCTACTCGACAATCATACCTTCTACCAAGATTGTGACTTCTACCACTACTGCTAGACTTACAAGGTCCAGCTCCTCTTTTTTCCCTCCGACTTGACCGAGGTCCTTCAACTACTTGACCAAAATCCATTTAGTGCAATTGGTACCTATTATCGGCAACAGGTTGAGGAGTTTTTTAGAAGAAATAGAGTTTATGCAACTACCCTTAAGAGAGATTTCTTTTCTATGCTAATAGAGGCTCATTGAAAAACTTTAACCAACATCAACATCAAAGCTACTTTTCCCTGTACCAGCATTGTGCCTTTCCATTGACACCACATTCTCACTAAGGTCAACCTCCGAAACACAACACTGACTGACCAAACTGATGACAACCTTCAACCACAAGCTATCAGTGACAGCTGTGTGAGTAAGATTCAGCAACTAGAGGTGGAGTCAGGCCAGACAGGTTCAGTAGAGTGGGCATAGGAGATAGGACATGAACTGGCTTCTCTTGCAAGGACTGCCTCAGCGCAGGCTTTGATTTATGAAAAGCGCATTACTCAGGCTGATGAGCTGAAAAAGTGTAAGGTTAGTGGATCAAGAGCAGGGGCTATTATCACATAAGCAGAAGTAATTTGCAAAAAGGGATTAGACAAGGCCTATGAAGAAAAAATTGCTGGCAAGGAGAAAGTCCAAAAGGAAGCAGAAATGAAGAGAAACAAGGCCGAAAAGCCTTCTTAAAGGTTGAGAAAGCATCGGAGAATGGAGCAGGAGGAATCAGAGTTGTCAGATTTTGACTAGGAGTAAGGTGTAGAGGGGTATGGCATGGGAGGATTAATTGACGGAGGTGGAAGAAAGATAAGAGAGTCCTCAGGCAATCATCATGCACAACTACCTCTTGACACTGATCAACCTACCCTACACCTATTTGAAACCTCTGGCAATGAGCAAAGAAACCCTTCACGAGTTACCCGAAATCCCCCTTTTTTTTTGGAGTGGCATCTGCAGGAGCTTGAAAACTGTAAAGCATTAGCAGCAAAAATTATTCTTACATCAGAGGCATGGGTGGTACATCTGAATGCAAGCAGGGAGAATTCTGCATCCAGTGTGTCCTGTGCATCCAGTAGTAGGAGGCCAAGTCTGGTTGCATTCTGTATATCCAGTAGTGGGATGCGAAGTCTGATGCATCCAGATTGTGTCCCAAATGAGCCCTGTGGAGTAGTTTCTATCCGGAGATTCTGAGTGATGAATACAGCTGCCAGCTACTTCACCTTTACCACCCACCTATCAGCTCCCCAGTTACCTGCTCATCCCATACCAGCTCCTCCCCTACCAGCAACCTGTATACCACCTCCTCCCTTACTATATCCCCCTACTTCCTCCCCTGCATTCCGGACTTAGTTGTTTACTTTGCCTACTTGGCCAAGTTAGCGAGGTTTTAGTTAAGTACTGAGTTTGACACAGGATCCCTTGGGCGTTCTTTGGAGACAGAGTCTCATACTCGGTAGCTAGATTCTGCTCGATGCTAGCCTTTGAACAGTGCCTCAGATGCCTACTTATCACCAATACTGGTAGAGTTACAGCCTGTTATGAAAGTGGTATTTACCCTGGTAGATAGCTGAGTTTGACACCAGATTTCCCAGGTATCGTTGGGGCGCAGAGTCTCATACTCGAGGGCTTGATTCTATCCGATGCCAGATTGCCAATAGTGCCTTATATGTCTACTCGGCGCCAATATTGATAGTGTTACTGCCTGTTATGAAAGTGGTGTTTACCCTAGTAGAGTTCGGATAGTGTTCTGGTGCAGTGGTGACTTTGATGTCAGATTCCTCAGGCACCCTATGGGTAAAGCAGCTCATACTTAGTGGCCTGATTCTATGCAACACCTGTTTTCCAACAGCATAGTGAAGGTCTACTCAACACCAATACTGGAGAACCTACAATTGATTATGAAAGAGGTGTTTACCCTGCCAGAGTGCTGACTTTGGCACCATATTCCCTGGGCGCCCTTTTGGCCCCATATTTCATACTCAGTGGCCTGGTTCTACTTGAGCCAGCTTTCCAACAGTGCCGCAGACCTCCACTTGGTGCCAATATTGGTAGAGTTACAGCCTGTTACGACAGTAGTATTTACCCAAGCCTAGTACTAAGTTTGATGTCAGATTTCGCAGGTGTCCTTTCAGTGCGGCAGCACATACTTCGGACCCTGGTCCTACATGACGCCAGCTTTCCAACGCTGCCTCGGACGTCTACCTGGCACTGATATTGATAGAGTTACTACCTGTCATGAAAGTGGTCTTTATCCTGGTGGAGTTCTGGCAGGGTTCTCACACAGGATTGAGTTTGACACCAGATCCCACAGGTACCTTGTAGGCGCAGCAGCCCATACTCGGCTACCCGATTGTCCTCGATGCCAGCTTTTACACAGTGGCTAAGATGTCTCTCCAGCCCCAATATTGGTAGAGTTACTGCCTATTATAAAAGTAGTATTTACTCTGGCATAGTGCTGGTTTTGACGCCAGATCCCTCAGGCATCCTTTTAGTACAGTATCTCGTACTCGCGGGCCTGGTTCTACTCGACGCCAGCCTTCCAAGGGTATCTCAGATGTCTCTCCAGTCCCAATATTGGTAAAGCTACAGCCTGTTATAAAAGTGGTCTTTATATTGGTGGAGTTCTGGCAGGGCTCTGGCGCAGTGCTGTATTTGATGCCAGATTCTGCGGGCCCCCTATAGACAAAGCAGCCCATACTTAGCGGCCTGATCCCACGCATCACCAGCTTTCCAACGGTGCCTCAGACCTATCCCCGGCACCAATATCGGTAGAGCTACAGGTTGTTATGAAAGTGGTCTCTACATTGGCACAGTTCTGGCGGGGTTCTGGCGCAGTGCTGACTTTGACATTAGATCTCTTGGGTGCCCTGTAGGTGCAGCAGCTCATAATCAGCGGCCTGATTCTACCTGATGCCAGCCTTCCAATGCTGCCTGAGACGTCTATCTGGCACCAATATTGGTAGAGTTACAGCATATTATAAAAGTGGTATTTACCATAGCGGAGTTGGTGTGGGGTTCTGGCGTGGTGCTGACTTTGACACCAGATCTCTCGGGCATCCTATGAGTGCAGCAGCTAATAGTTGGCACCCTCATTCGACTTGACACTTGCCTTCTAATGGTATATTGCACTTCTATCCAGCACCAACATGCGTGTTGCTATTATCTGGGATGTAGGAGGTATGATGCACTAACTGGAGGGCTTGAAGCTTTTCTTTCTGTACTCTGTATTATAGAACCAATATGAATACAAATAATATTTATTTTGACACTTTCACAATATACATAATATGGGGCTTAGGTTACAAGGTCCAGTCCTGGCATTGCATCCTGAAAATTTAGTAGTACTTGCTTGCATCCTGAGAATGCCTGCTGCATCCAGTGTTGTCCAGAGAATTCTGCGAGTACTTAGTTGCTTACCCACTGCTGGCACCAACAACTATTGTGTCCTGAATCGCGGTTTGCATCCTGTACGTCCTGTGCATCCTGTGTGTCAGACGCACTAGATGCACAGGATCCAAGCTATTATTTTTGCTGATGATAATAGTGGTACCATAGTCACCCATTATCACTCAACTTCTTTTCTCCTTGAATCACATATTTTTTTTTCTTTTCCTGTCAATTCTTTTCCTTGACTGTTGTGTTGCTTGCAATAAAAGTTAAAAACTCACTGCTATGTTGATGTTGATTGTGGTGAACCTTTATTGGTCATTTCTTTAATGCAATGCAACTTGTAATATCGATGGGGCTTGTAGTATCTGTGTATTGTATATTACACTATCTGTAATGTATGAAAACTTGGCTTCCAAGCACCCATCGTTAGCTCCTCCTCCAGACCACTCCACTGCACCAACCAAGTGAAATCCATCCCCTTCTACTCCCTATCGTTAACCCCCAGGCTGCCTGGAGATCCAACTCCACTACGACCTCAATGTTATCACTCGTATTCTTGAGCCACCCGGGCGCGGCTAGGTCGGCATCCGGGCTGTGCGGGAGGCCAAATTTGGTGATGCAATTGTACTTGGGCGCTAAGAGGGACAGGGGGATCTCTGGCGTCAAGTGCATCAGGAAGTTGTATGTGAGCGTCGATGGGGGGGTGTGGGGGATTGAGGGTGTTAAAACCCACTATTTTTGGACTTAGTGTTTTGGCGCTCTCACCACCACCTGCTAGTGTTAGGAAAAACTTTTCACTTGTTTGACTTTCATAGATTCAGGTTTCACTCTTGGGATTGAAACACGTTGTGAAGGAAAACCCGGTCCTCATGTATCAAGTTGGATTTAGTATAGTTTCAGCTATGGAATCATGGGTGCATCTCTCAGTCATTCCTTATTCCTTTCTTCATGGTGATGATTTTTCCTTCCTCACTATCTTGTATAAGAAGTCTGGTACTTCGTCTTTCACCTTTGATCATTATGCGAAGTTATTTCTTTTCATCATCACTCTTTTGTCACACTCTCTGTTGCTCTTAGTTAGCAGTGAATAAACCGGTATCTCTTCCATTACCTGTTTATACTTCACAGAGGGAAGGTGTGGATATGGCGGGATGAGTACTGAATTTCTTCTTTGGTTTTCAATAGTTCGATAGGTGGGGATGGGACAAGGTGGGATGGGATGGGATGGGATGGGATCCGGTGGGGGCCGACAGGGTATGCTGCGGCTGATTAGAACGATACGGGCTACTTTGGGTGTTGGCATTTCTGATTTTTTTTTGTTCGTACCTGAAGATGCTGGGAAAGAAGAGCAGTTTTTTCTTTTTTTAGAAAATAAGGAAGCTACCTTCTCATTACCTACGCGAACAATGCAAAACAAGAACAAAAAATCCGGGGAGAAGGAAGAAAAAGCAAAGGGCCAATCCACCCGCCCTTCATTATTATACCCTCCACTCTACTCCATCAAGGATGCAAAAATCACCCCTTTAAAATCCCCATCCTGAACCCCCAGGCCGCCAGCAGTTCCAAATGCACAACAACTACACTCTTAGCAGCCGTTCTCATCAACCACCCATACGCGGCTTGCTCCCCGTCTATGCCCTATAGAAGGCCCTAGACACTGTCGTAATTGAGCTCATGCGGTAAACGGGACTGGAAGCAATCCACCTTCGCATGCATCATGAATCCGTATTTTACCTTCGATGTGGAGGGTGTGGGAGATTGAGGCAAGGTGTGGAGGTGCGGGAGTGAGTTCTGTACAAAGTACTTTATTCTTTTGGTTTTTGGTTTTCAATAGTTCGTTAGCTGGGGGATGGGACAGCATGGGATGGGATGGAATGCCATGGATGCGGAGAGGATATGTTGCGGCCGATTAGAGCGATGCAGACTATTTTGTGTGTTGACATTTCTTATTTTCTTTTGTTGGTGTGTGAAGATTGCGGGGAGGGTAGTGTGCTTGATGTTTGATGCATCGAGGTTGCTTCAGTGCCAGTATTATTCTATCCGTTTGCTCTCAGGTTGTTGCGGAAAAACAATTGTCCGGGAGAATGATCCGCGGCCTGGTAATGCCTCCCCTAACCAGCTCGCCCGTTACCCTCATCGCCATCCACTCTCCTCCCCTTCTCTAGATCCCCTCTGACCGACTGGTCGGCATCATCGTTGCTCTCCCACACGTCTCTCTCCGCAATGATAATTTCGCCATCCAAATCTATCGCTTCGAGGCGGGCGTTTTCCGCCGTGGGTTCAGTGTGACGAGCTTGGGCAGTGGTCGCGACTCCCGCTGGTGTAGATAGCGGCGCACTGGTGATGGTAGGCATGGGTTGAGGTTGTGGTACTTCTGGGATGGTTTGTTGGATGGTTTGTGTGAAGGTTTATAATCTAGTGCGGTGTGGGGTACGGAAACTACTTGGGCAGGCCGGAGTCCCGGAGCATGCGGGGGAACATGATTCTGTCCGAGTGCTGGCAATAGATGAAGAGGGGCTGTTTGTGTATCTGGCCTCTCGCGTTTCGGAAAGCGGGCGGTTTGGTGGCTATGCGATATACTGCGTTTTGCCCTAGACTTCTCTGTTGTGTTATTTAATTGGGCTGTATTGGTTTTCTGATTCAAGCTGCATATCTCTCCTCTCCTTCTGCTATTTCTTCGTCGTCTGCTACTGCTTCTCCCTCCAACCCCTCCTCGACATCAATGACCCTGCGAACTCAAAGGACTGGCGGTTTAGGCCTGACAATCCCGTCAAACGCTAGAATCGCTCTGCACGCGCCCGCTAGGTGGGGGAGTATGCTCCCGCCCATCGAGCCCCCATTCAGGGTAGCACTTACGCACAAGGGACTTGCCGTGATTGCCTTCTCATTCATGTTAAATATGGCAAGGCGATCTACCCGCCTTCCCCCCTGAGAGCGGATATGGATAGGCGGCGGCTTCCCCAGTATGCTGTTAAGAGTCCCTCCGTGGCGGAGATAAATCCCTGAAGCCGCATTGGCCATGAGTTAATCCACGGTAGTGGTGAGAGGAACGAGCTCGCCTGGGCTTCCTTCCTTCTTCCAGCATATATGCTACTGCCCTTTCCCGTGAGTTTGGGAGGAACACGATTTTTGGGTCCGCCGGCGTTGAGGACAAGGTCAATGTAGAGCGATGACAAGGTTGGATGGACCGAGGCGCCTGTTCCTTTGTCGAGACCTGGTCCCATAAGGTTTAGGAGTGTGGTGGGGCGGGTCTAGACTCCCGTTGGAACCCCCATACGGGAGAGATGTTTGGAGAATATAGTGGCCAGCTATTATTACTAGATTTGCCAACGGAGCGAATATTCTCCCTTGTCGCTCGATTGAAGAGCATAGGAGGTTTAATGCACAGAAATTTAAGCTTGATAGTCTACCCATTACTCTTGCTCTGTCAGGCTTCTGCCTGTCTGGATTGGTCTCGAGTGCCTTGCAGGATCATCCGGCAAAGCTACTAGTAAGCCCGCCAAGTTGGGTGGGTGTGATGATGACCTGCGAACTCGTAGGGTGACAGAAATGGCGACAGCAGCCTGAGTGACACCTCGGCTCTGTTAAATCCCTTCGAGATTCCCTTCTATTCATCCAGCCCTATAGTTGACTCACCGAAGACCTCCGTACTGTTATTCAGGCGGGGTGCCCTTCAGCCGTACATCTCAGAATCACCTTGGATAGCTCGTCGATCTCGGGGATCGCCAGTTTCGCGGTGGAAGTGCTCAGTCCTGGGGCTGCCGCCCCTTTGTTGCCCGCTGTGCTCCCGCCTCCTTCTTTGACAAAGATCCGGGTAATGTCTCCACCGCGAGGGGCAGCGTCAAAAATATGCAACGGACAAACAAATCAAAGTCCGAGCTTGTTAAGGCCGCTCTGTGGCGATAGAACCGAAAGCGCAATGTCCTCTGTCACCAGATGGAACGTAGCTTGATTGTGGCACAGAACGTCTTAGAGTCATTCAAATGCCGTAAGAAGCGTGCCCTGCGAAAGCACCGCATCAGACGGCGGTGAATTCACTGGCCTGAGTATGTTCCAATGGTGGTCGGCAGATTTGGCGAAACTATCTAGCGGATCATGGTTAGCTTGCCAATAGTTAGGACAGTGTATACTCGCGTTAGTATAGCAATTGGGTAGTTGGTTACTGGGGGCGGATCGGGCTTCTACATTTTCGATCAGCTTCGACCTAACTCTCCAGTCCTGGGAAACTCCATAGTTAGAGACAACGTGGAGAGGACCAACAGTTAATGGTGGGACCGTTAATCTAACCCAAACCTCACCGCTCGAGGCCAATTATTCAAAACCGCTCTCCTTTGCTACCTTCGCCTAAGCTATACCGGACCAGCCGCCTGCCGACGATTTGCCCTGCAGGAGGGAGGAAACCCTCGTCCGCACCATGCGTGAGCGCCTGGACCCCGCTAACCTATCCCCAGTGTATTGCGAGGACGTCGGCCGAGAGGCGCAGGTTTTGAGAAAAGGGGGTCTTGTACAATTGTGAGATCATGGAAGGGATGGAGGATTGTGAGGGAAGCTGTGAAAGGAGAGTCTTTATCATGACCTGGGTGATCACAGCATGCACACAACTATACCGGGTGGATAAGGCATGATATCATGAATTTGGGTTTGAGTTTTTATCAGTGTTCCCAACCGTCCCGAGCAGACGGCAGGGCCCTGGCGGGCAATAGTCCCGGGCATCCCGGGCAGGGTGGGGGAGGACGGCCGGGCATGGCGTCCGTCTTCGATACCGACTCCAGCCCTGCAGGTTGACGGCCGGGCCCTGTAGTCTTACTGAAAACGGAAGCTTCCGGGAGGGCCCTGGCGTCCTTGGTAAGGACAGGCGTCACCTGCAGGGCCCTGGCGTCATTGGTAAGGACGGGCGTCACCTGTAGGGCCCTGCCGGCACCTGCGGGGCCCTAGCGTCATTGGTAAGGACGGGCGTCACCTGTGGGGCCCTACCGATTGCCTGTAGGCTATTGAGTGTATGAAATCATGGCGGACGGCAGGATTGATTGCGGAGAAGCCACTGGCAGATGTAGAGAAGAGGCTGAGAGATTTGGAGGAGAGGGCAACAACATTAGGTCAGGAAACTGGGACAGGTTCAGGTTGCTCAGAACTGGGATCGGATATGAGTACACAGCTTGGTTGATTGATCACCTCGGTTGATACCTGGTGTCAAAGTATCATGTTATTAGCATTTGAATTAAAGTCTCTCGTGACCTCAAGTACCGGCTTCACACCAATGATATTTAAAAAGAGCGGGTCAAATGAGACACCTGTAGGGCCCGGCCGTCCGTCCCGGGCATGGGTTAGGACGGACTCCAATTTGGCGTCCGTCCCGGGCAAAGGCCTCAAATTCGGCGTCCGTCCCGTCCTAGGCGAAAGACGGACGGACTGGACGCTTGGGAACACTGGTTTTTATAGAGTGCTAGCGGAGTGTTGAAGGAGGGTTGGCATCCGGGTACCGGTAATTGGGTTTTTTGTGTCGGTTTTGGCGCGGAACAGGCAGCAGGGCAGAGCAAAACTTTAAGCTTCAGGAACCATCACCTTGATCACCTTCATAATATCATGTTCATTAACTTATGATACGCTTTGATACACTTAGCGAAGAGGTACAGCACAATTCATGCCCTGCAATGAATAATAATTGCCATCTTTACAATAATATTACTATAACATACCGAATTATTGAGTCACAGCAATCCGAGTACTGCATACCCTAATATGATATGAGCTTTCTCCCGCAAACGTGCAGACAAGGGCCACCATAATAGTATGACTATTTCCATAGAAAGCAACTTCACCCGCCCCGCAACCCCACCACCCCCAGACCACGATCGCTTGCTCTCCCACCTAAGAGCTGAGCACTCTGCCAGGGCCCGGCGGCGGTAAAACCGGAGCCACTTCTCGTGGGGATAGGGGTTGCTGCGCGGGGCCTGTACCCGCTTCCAGAGCTGGCGGAGGTCGGTAGGAGCTCCATGCGGCTCATATAACTCCTCTTCTCAAGGGAGGTGTAGAAGCGTATGGCGCAAGGTGACACAAGCCGGGTCGCCAAAACAGGGCAAGTGTGATCTTGAACTAGTTGATCATAAGAGCAAATATTTTCAAAACAAAATGTAGGTGAGAAAGCTTCTCAAAAGGAGAAGAGGTCTTACATTTTTATTTATTTAATAAATGTTGTATGAAAAAGTAGTTCAAGAGTGAAAAGTGAAGGTTTTGGGGAGCGTGAAACAAGTGATAGAATCTACAGAGAAACAGACTGAAAAATACTGTCAAGTGTAAATAACTGTGCCATGATAAATTAAGAATCAATAGTAGGTATAACCAGACTACGTACAACAAGAGAACAGCAACGTCAAATACAATCCGCACTCTTTGGGTGACAAATTAAAGTGATCATGCGGAGAAAGGAACCTCACTTTTACTGCTCATGTACTTATGGAAGAGTACTGATATACTTCATAACTACTATACCAGATTCCAGTATGGAACTACTCAATTTACTAATGTTGCATATAAAAGTCATCATTGTGTTCCCTTTACTAAATCTCCTTTTTAGATATCATTTTTCTTTTAAATTATTATTGCAGTACAGAAAGGTATATAACTCTATTTCTGCTTCATCTTCTGTTTTCCATCTTTCCCTTCAAGCCAGTAAATTTGTGTCAATGAATTTTCATCTTAGCAATTCTTTGCAATTCTTACCACAAACGCGATCGGTTGCAACGGAAATGCCGTTCCACCCGCGGACCCGCCTTTAGGCTCTTTGCACCATACATACTAGAGCAGAAAGTCCAAGTTGGACTCGGCCTTACCCAGTATAGGCTCCGAGGGTTGGTGGAGGTAGAAGTTGTGACGGGCATCTAAAGGTGCTATGAGCGTCCGGCCAATGGAGAAGAGGTGGGCAACGAACATAGATAACCAACCATCAAGCCGCAAGAGTGCCCGCGAACCATTGCTCCACAAACTAAAATCGAGAGGGCCACCAACCAGACGATGGGAGCAATCCATGGGGGTGTACTATAGCCAGCAGTACTGACAAACTGGTTAGCGACGAGCTCCGATAATTAGTTGGAGCATGCGAAATACTTTTCAGTCGGCTTCTGCGGAGCGGTCTTCGCCGCTTCATTGGCTATGGGATGAGTGCGGGGGCGGTATCGCCGTCAAGCCCTGGTTAGCCAACACCCGCGACGAAGATACGCATCCCCCGAGTACTGGAACAGGGGGGACCTACTTTTTCTCAGCAACCTAGTCATCAGCGCCTAGTAGGAAAATCTCGATACCAACATACAATCTACCAGTGAACATCACGAGAGCTGGCCCAACCGCGCCCAAGCAACAGCGCACTGGCCGGCTGGGATTATCGGGATGGTTCTCACGGGAAAAGATGCACAGATACATTGCCTATTGATCTGATCCGAGTCATTCAGTTATTTGGTTCGCACATCAAGTTAACTGCTGGTGAGTATCATTAGAACTGGCTCCAGAAAGGATAGCTGTACGAGGGTGGAGGGGTAAGTTATCGGAACGTAGGTGACCGGCTGTCCGCTCACCTTTTTCCGATAAAGGTATTTGCAGCCTAATTGGCTGCCCTCGGATAGCCCATGACAATGATTGGCCAAATTATTGGTTTTCCGATAGGTTTTGTGCACGTCCTCGTACTGTGCCTGCAGCCCGCCCCTTTTTTTCCCGTGCGCGGTTTTGGCCATTTTTGTTATTTTTGCTAGCTTCACTTCGCCACGAAAATGACTAAAACCTGAAAAGGGCGAAGCATGTGACCCCCTGATAGTGATACCCCAGCTCGTCAACCGCCGCTGTTCCTCATGCCCCTGTGGGTGACTGTAAAAGTCCGGTACACTATCCTCGATACAATGATCACGTGGTGGTATGGCGTGAGATTGGGCTTGGCTCAGGCAGGTGCTAACAATAGGACTAGGTTCGCCCCTATATGGAGGAAACCAGGGAGTCCTTCCCACCCGCCGATCCGGCCGGCTACGGACAACTTACAACTAGGCGACCAACACTCGAGCAACAATCATGTCCGCTTTGGAACACCTTCGGAAGCAATATACGGCCGCGCAACTCGGCACAAAAGGAACTAAGGGACAACTCGCCACGAAATGCAAGGAGAGTTCACCGGAAGGTAAAGATTCCCCCAAGTGCGATCCAAGATTAGCTACCGAAGCCGAGATCGGTTCCTCTGAGGGAGGGAAGACGGAAGCCAAAGTGGCGGACAGGCCCTTGAGGGAGGGCAGCAAGTTGAGAGGGGTACGGGGAGAGATCATTGTCGGGAATCGCCGGGGCCTTGATTTGGCCGGTTTGAAGGACGAGAACGTTTCTCAAAATCACAAGCTGGCGGCTTTGGAGGATGGGCATGGCCAGCTGAACGATCGTGTGTCGACAGTGACCCTCTCTCTTGGGGAGTATAGACCAGGGTGGTAAAGGTTTATGAGTACCGATACACAGGATTGATGCTACGCTGCCACGCAGCGGGACCACGAGATTATAGACGAGGGTAATATAGCAGCGCATGGAGGAGTTTGAGCTGCGGACGCCCGGCTCTACGAGGGAGTAGGGGGGGAGAAATAATGCTAAGGTCTACCTCGGATTTTGCGCATTGATCCCTTCGCATGTCCAGAGGCTCGGTGAGTAAGCTGCGGTATGTCATTCGCAACTTAAGCATCAAGGCTGACTTTTACAGCAGATAAGGGAACGCTAGAGATCCGCAGAATTGACGTCTGGGTGCTGGCTGATAGCCGAGTACAACAGGTTGACAAATAGGCGTGTTATGATTGCGGTTATTGTATATTTGGATCTGAAGACGGCTTGGGGGTCAAAGGTGGGCACTGGAAGAGGTGAGTTCTGTTTGGTTAGTGGAGTGGGGTGGGATGGAGTTGAGGAGAGGAGAGGAGAGTCTGATGATGGATACGGGGGAGTATGTTTTTCGAATGTTGCAAACGCTTTCTGGTTTGTAATGCGTTGGGTGGGTTTCGTGCTGAAAAGAGGACGGTGGGGGGTGATTACCTGTAAGAGGGTTGTCGAGGAGGTTAGGAGTATTGGCATTTGGTAGGTGCCGGCTCAGGAGCAGGAGGGGCTGTTGTTTGAGTAAGATTTTCACGAGGCAAGTGGTAGTGGTGATGAAGGTTCCCACTTTGTTTTAGATATCCTTGGTAAAAGCTTAGGGTCCTTTTCTAGGGGGAAGGGGAGGGGGAACGTTATATAAGTTGGTTGCAACTAATCTCTCCATACCCCTGTGCAATAATACGGTAATCACACGGCACGGCGGACGACAGCTGGCCGTGGGATTTCAAAGCTTCCGAGCCCACATCCCATGACTACCTGTAACTATCGATCGTTAATACACCCCCACGGCAGCCAAAATACGGTGTAATACGATACATTATCCTATCGCACTCCCTCCATTCAGCCATAACAACACCACTAGATCAAAAAAACGGAAACGAGAAACAGTAATACTCATCTCATGAATGAAAATCAACCAGCGGCCATTCTCTATGACGAGACCCAGTTGGGACCCAAATGGCAACAACTCCAGACAAAACAAACACCATCAGGGAACCTTTCACGACAAAAGAGACTGGGGGCGAAAACCGAATATGATACAACACAAAATAATCCCAATCAGCAGCGCGATGCATGTTGAAGGAGAGGAACAAGATAAGAAACTTACGAGAAGTGGGAGAGGAGCCGAGAACCGGGAGGAGGGACAAATACAACCACCAGCATTCACTAATCCACTTATAAACCACCATATCCATCATATCGATCATCACCGTGCCCAGTCACGCCATCCCAGCAATGTACACCCCACTTCGATTACTACCGCCATCTACAGGAGCTCCCCCAGTGCCCAATCTCAGGGACAGAGTGATGACCCTTCACTTCCCTGGTTTGGCGGCCACCTCCATCAAACCGATGAAACTTTGGTCATGATGTGCGTTGGGTTCCTTGTGCGCACTTTCTCCCCCGGCCGCGATCTAAGCCATGGGACAATTCCGGCGCGTGAGACGGTATGGATAAGTGTTTGGTCGATCCGTTGATAGTGGTTGCTTCACACTCCCCTCAAACATTTCCGCAGTTTGAGGGCCCGGCCGCACTTCCCCGGTGGCCGATGAGTTGGGTTCGTCCAAGAAGGAGGTCTAGGATGCGGAGGTAGGTTGTCAGAGCTGATTTTTCGCCATATTAGTATAGCCTTCCTGAGTACGGATTCCGATAGGAGGGAACTGTTTCCAGCTCGGAGTCGTCCGGAAGGTCTATGAGGTTGTGGATCATTAGGTCCGTCGAAACCTGCAGGCCGTTTGTGTAACTGTATTCATATGTTGCATCCAGAGGTTCTAGTATTAACAACTGCAAGCAAGTTTCACCCGCCATGCGCCTGGATAGTTTGTCTCTGTCAAGCAATGTCGATAAAAATGAAGTTCGAGGAGACAATAGAGGAGGTTTCCTTCGAGTGCTATGATAGAGTTATGTTAGAAAGCGTACCCAGTAACTCTGATAGACCAGAGTACGAATGGGGCAGGGTAAAGTCTGGAGAACGTGGCGGTTCATGTGGCGGCACACTTGCCCCGTGATTGGCACATATACAATATAACTAGTAACCAAGTAGTTTTCATTTCCGAGTCATGATATGCTTCAACCTGAGTAGTATTGGGCAATTTTCACGATAGTGTGTTATGGTCAAATAACTATGTCAACCACTCTTCCTGGGCAGAGCCATCGCCACATGCACTGCCACGTTCGACAGACTTACCCCTACCCCCTTCGTACAAACCGGGCTATCAGTTGGAAATAGCTGTAAAGTGGTAGGTGGGACTTCCGTGAAAAGATAAGTTAAACGGTAGAAAAATCTGGATTCCCTTATGCTTACTTCACAGCACCCTACTACAAAGAGACTAACCAGCTTGGCCACACATTTCTCTCGTCCCAAGCGCATCACCATCATGTACCGCTCCGTCTAAACATCTATTCTATTCCACTCCGCACTTGAAAACAGAACTAAGTACCGTATTAACTTGAATAAGAGCAACACGTCTCTGGACGTCAGACTTGCCTATTTTGGCAGGGACCGGATAAAATACCAGCAAAATAAAACCACGCGTTACCGAGAGGGGAAACCTAGACGTCCTGAGTGGTGTTGCTCTTATTCAAGTTAATACGGTACAATGGAAGCACAAGATAGGGTCATCATAGTAAATCGGTATGGATATCCTTCTTGTAGAAGAACGAGTAACGCATAGCACAAGTCAAACTCATGCATTTTTTTTATTTTTAGCTACATCTCGCCAAACCAATCCCATTTGAAGCCCTCCGACCAGTGACTATTATTCCTGCCCTGAATTACAGGACCAGAGGATATTAGCAATCTGCAGGCTGATAAATCATTAACATGTGACATTCAATTTCTTGCAAACTTACCCATTTAAGTTAATTCAGGCCATCAAAAATGTGCAGGACCCATTGTAACAACTCGGCTCGGGATAGGGTGAGATCACCTCCTGCCCCGTGGGGCCTGTCGAATATCGCCTCATAGGGGATGACTAGATCCGGATTGGACTGATCGTGGCTAACAGTACCGGTGGCATCAATTTCAAAATATTGGACAAAGCCAGGTGTTTTAGAGGTAGCTGTGCGTGTTGATTTCTTGCTTTGATCAGGCAAACATTCCCAGCGTTCCAAACGGATGGATTTGGGATCCTTGGTAACTTGGATCAGAATAACCATCCTGGTCCGTCCCCGTGACTCAATTAACCACCAGTGTGCATCCTCACGCAGGGATACTAGGGTTTGCGAGTAGCCAACCTCTACCATCAAGGAAGGCCAGTCATCTTCACTCTTCCGAGTATCGGCAGGTTTCAGCCCCTCATCACCCTCCTTACTCCGCTTGCCGGGAACACAAAACCGAGTACTACCGACGGTCCTATAGGAATACTCCGAATGGCCAGGAATGGCGCAAATCTTGAGAGCGAGTTTGATCATGAAACTACGGCTCACATTCTCATGAGCAGCACCTGGCATGCACCTGATGATCATTGACTCGAGCTCATTTTCGTAAGTGAATCGGACCTGGCCACGTATTCCGCGACCTATGAAGGCATTGTCGATAGCATCAAGCATTCCTGCAGACACACCACTGATGTGTACGTAGAATCCACTACCTGAATCAACGCAATGACGAATCTTCGTGGCTATTCGGCCAGCAAGATGTGCGGCACCCACAAAACTAAGTTTGTTTTGAGTGGGAATGAGTTCCACAAGGTCGGTAAAGGCGGCACTTGTTTGTGCAAGGTTGGTTGTAGAAGAAGCGGTAGGAGTCGCGATATCAAGGGAGTTTAAACGAGACGCCACAGCCGAAGCTGTCTCAGAGCGTTTTGCAGGCATTACCTCACCCGGACTTGTTGCTGCCGTCGATGGTGTTAGGGCTTGAGACCTTCCCAGTGTATCAGACCCAGGTGATGGAGTTGGACTAGCTGACTGGCCATCAGTGCCATCACTAACAGCTTCTGCCATAGTGATGCGGTATTGGTTGGAAGTTTAACCGCGTTGATCCTCGTGCATACGACTGCAAACTTCAAAACGCAGGAGTGGACCCGATGGGAAGATAAAAATGAAAATGGAAGATGGATTGGGTTTGATTTGTGTGCGAAAGAAAAGAATTCGAATGATAAACCCTCAAGGAGCAACTTACCAACGTCTCAATGCAGGGAAGATGGGTGTTGGTAACTGTGTGGGAGTTCAGGCTTTATGAACATAGCTTTAGTGGGCAACACAGTCACAGTACTCAGTCTACGCTGGTGTGGTCTCCAATCTCCACCATTACGTAATACGTCTGGTGGGAGCTCTATCCCTTTGTCTGTTCCCGAGTTTCATGCACTTTTAGTGATTTTAGTGAGTGCGGAAAGCGCTCCTCTAATGAGAGATGATTGTAACCATTATCTCCTGGACTCCTGAAATTCAGGAATTATCACCACCACTCTTGTCAGCTAAGATGGTGCATGCTTTGGGTTACTGCTGTAGTTCTCATTTGTTCTCAGCGTACCCGTAATAACAGGTATCCTGAAGTGTGCACACCTGCGAATTTCTAGTAACCAACAACTGCATTTCTTACTAATGACGATAGTGGTGGCAAGAAATTTTTAAGTTTCGTGCTGAACTTAGCGTTGTGCTTGAAAATAGACGAAGGGCCCAACCAGGAGTTTCCCGGGAAACTTTTTTTCCGGTTTCTCTCAAAACTACTCCCGTCGCCTCCGTCCCCTAAATCGTGGGTTCTAGACTCTCGACGCAATTTATCATAAGTCGTCGTCATTCCAGATTATGAAGAACCTCCATTGAGCCCAACTAATCTGCTTTTGCCAGACAATCAGCGTCAGATACCGCATCTACTAGTTTAATTCGACCCAGCCTTAGCGACAGCTACTCTGTGTGAGGTTGGCAACTCCAGATGTGATCATGCTTTATAAATCTTTTTAAGACGTCCAGCATGGCAAGTCAAAAAAAAAAATACGAGCTGAAGTATAGTACAAAAGAATGAACCCTTGAGAAATTACACACAACAAGATGCTAAAGAGGAAACAACCTTTGCAATTGTAGGGTTGGCTGTCCTTCCGGGGGTGGCATTTGAGATCAAGACTGGTGTCTATCCGTTTGAAGAGTTTGATATCACTCCGCCTCTGAAACCTAAACCCCCTGTTTTATCGGAATTACACCGTTTTTACCGCCATCCTTGTGAATACGGTAGACTATGACCACTCTTTCCTCCACCCACGTTGTACTACATTATCTCTAACCTAGGTGGCCTTTAGAATACTCAATCTGTGATAGTTGCAACTAGCGCTGGGTTGAATTTACCCAGTAGATGCGTTACCGTACACTAGGAACCACCAGCAGGCTCTCCACCCCCTGTGGTGACTGTAATATCCTGAACGGTGTCCTTGATTCAACAATGACGTGATGGTATCGGGTGAGATTGGGCTTAGCGAAAGCAAGGGTTGGAATAAGAGGACTAAAGTCGTGTCGGGTGCTATGTCGCTTTGGCAGCTACTCACGGCGCCGGTTTTCTCTGCCAGTCCCTATTCTGGAATCGCTCATCCTCGGATGTTTTGCCCTATACAAGACACCAAAGTGCCTCCGGTACAATACCAGCCAAAGCGTATGGGCACCTTAAAAAAAGCTGTAACATTGGCTACTGAGTAGCCAGTTTTCCTGTGACCAAGGTGACAATCCCCACATAAAGCATCCCGGTTCAATTTAGCTGCTAGAAGTGCGTGAAAGGAAGAAACTTAAAACAAATACAAAATACTATCCACCAAAGTTATTATTACCACGATGAATGATACATCTATTAAGCTTTTCATGATAGCTTTGATAATGCCTGTTGGTTCTTGGCTTGTTGGTAGAGACTTTCCGGATTCACAGTAATCTGGGCCGTTCGTTGTTTCAAGTGAATGGAGGTGAATGTCATCCAGGTTCTTGAGGTTCAGAGTTTTCTTAGTGCGGTTGTAATCATCATTCCGTACTGCGTTTTATTGGCTAAAGTTCCCGAGGATGAGCGATTCCATAATAGGAACTGGTAGAGCAAACCGGCGCCGTGAGTATGTCGGGAACTTAGGTACCTAGATCGAGTATATTTTGGTCGGGACATAAGCTACTGTATTCGTAGAAGTCGATACCGCCTTGTGCTCAAATCCACACCACAGGCGTACCTAGGTTCCCGACATAGCTGCCGAAGTGACATAGCACCCGACACGACTTTATTCGTAGGTTCGCCCCTCTAGTCTAACTGAGAAGTTACAAAGTCCTTCTCACTCTTCGATCTAGCAACGCAAAACCCACAACCCACGCAACGAGCACCCGAACAACCCACCACCACTCAACCAAGACTCGAATAACCATCATGACCATCAATCCCGTGCGGGATGAGAGGGCGTGGGGAGAGATAGTTGTCGTGAATCGCCGTAGACTTGATTTTGTCAGCTTGAAGCTTGTGACTGCTTCTCAGAATGAGAAGGTCACTTGACTGGATGAGAATATCGCTTTACTGCACACCCGGGTGTCGGCTTTGACCCTCGCTGATCAGGAGTATAGACAAGCGCGGGACAGGTTTGTCAGTACCGGTGAGCGGGATAGGAAGGGTAATGCTACGCAGGGTGGCGACCGGATTATCCAGGAGGGTAAAATAACCGCGCATGGAGGAAATGCCGCTGCGGATGCCGTTCTCTATAAGGGACAGCCAGGAGAAACGATGCTAAGGTCTACATCGAACTTTACGGAATGGTCCCTTCAGATGTCCTGATAATCAGTGGGTAATCTGCCCTATGTCATATCTCAACTTAAGCATTAAGACTGACTTTTACAGCACATCAGGAAACGCTCCTCATCCTGAGTATTCACGCCAGGGTGAAACCGGATAACAAGAGAATTGCCACACGCAGGAATTCTACGAAAGATTTGCAGAATTCATCGCGGAATTTGAATCAACTAAGAAGGATGTGGTGGCTTAAACGCAGTGCCTCCGACAAAGGTAACGGCAGCGTGCTAGAAAGTACTAGGGTGCCAGCGATATGAATGACCAAAGGACACATGTCCAGCGGCGGTGCGCTCTGGGGGGCTTGTTGGTTGGTTGTCTGTCGTTTTGGTTCTTTTCCGTGTTGAATTTCCTAATTCGTTTCATATGTATATTCTCCTTGATAATATCGTATATTTCTCTACTTGGTATTATTATGAACATTACTACAGCTGGAGTATGTATTCCGTATATTTCATTGATATTTCATGATACGATTAGGGGATTGTAGCGTGCTTTCTTATCTGGTGTTTGGGTTTATTTCTTACAGTTTACTTGCTCACACCACTTTAGATATATGCATGTTTTATGGGATTTCCGTGGCAGTTCTTCAGGGTCAAACATCTTCGCACTTATGTTTTCCCTACTTATATTATGGTCAAACAAATTGATACTTTGTTTTCCCTTATATTTCCTCTTAATTACATGAAAGATGCACACCTGTATAAATAGGGGTTACAACCCATCTCACTTAAGGAAATTAAGGACAAGAACTACTACCAATCTACCTTTATATCAAACTCCTCCTCGCTTAACATGCCCGTAGTATACTCTCTCTACTAGGTCATATTTTCATACGAAGTTATTAAGATAGTGCCCTACCGTACACATTCAAATATTCCTTTCTGTCCTTTGCTGCCCTTTGCCCATTGCTCTTTCTTTCTTCTCGCCGGCATATCTGTTTCTCTTTTGCATTGTTCCCGGGGGTAATAAGAGGGTAGCTGCCTTATTTTCTAAAAACAAACAAACTCTTCTTATGGTTCCTGACATTCAAAATGTGTAACAGGCTAAAACAAATGTGTTACATGTGGCTATGCTAGTTTTGGTGCCAAGACAGGGTTTGAATGCCAAGAACTGGCAAAATAGGGTTTCTGGTTCAGAGATTATATGACATCAAGACATTTTATAAACAGGAAAGGTCTCATATACCCTTAATGTTTTAAAGAATTCCCTCAAATACTACAGTACCCTCAGAGACGATAGGGATATATTTTGTAAATTTTTTTAATAATTAATTTAAAATTTTAATTAAATGAAATATTTTACTTAGTAGAAAATTCAGAGAGAGCAAAGTGTAAGGACATAATTGAGAATTAAACCATGAATAAGAGAATTACTAACCATGAGAATGGCGAGAAGTAGCGGAATTATATCCCATTCCGCTACATGTTGAGT
>LN891005.1:472437-510647 GCA_900010015.1 Tuber aestivum | reverse complement strand
CGACGCTCCTGCGGAGAGCTGTGACGGCGGCGGGACCCATGGGCGCTACCCACGGTCCCTTACCCCCGGCACACTACTCACTGTGATAAGTATTATGCTATTAGAGTCTTCCAACAACCCACAAAGAGCCTACGGCAAAGGGGTACGTGTAGGCTTGATTGGCGCAAAACCTTCCTCGATGTCTCCGGCACTACCCGGGACTGCTCGAGGGACCCTTCCGGATAGCTCACGCTAACTCCGTCAGTTATGGTCCGTTTTACTCCATTCTTTTTGGAGAAGGTACCTGACCTTCTCACCTTGCCCCCCTTATATATCCTGCGAACAGCTTCCGGTCGGACGGACGGCAGCGACGTATACAGTGTTATGGACATGTCTTCAATGAATCCATTTAACTAGTAAGACGGCAACTTCATCCATTTTGACCCATGACGCCCGGGGCGAACCCTGGGGCCGCAGGTACCTGTTAGGAATAATCCTGCCAAGTTACAGCATGTTCGGAGCACTCTAGCTCCTCCCGTAGTCTTCCGATCAATAAGCAAGCAAGTGCCCGTCGATCGTCATTGCGTAACAAACAATCCTAACATTACACGGAATCTTTCCGAGAACGTTTCCGACGGAAGGTAGGGTAATAGTGTCCCAAAGGTAGGGTAAGTGTGTTCATGGTGACACGAAACTGGTCTCCATGGTTGGGTAACGTGACTTACCTAGACAGGGTAAACTCACCCGGCCTTCCGACCTATCCTTAGGACGAAACCGATGTGGTCACGTTACTTCCACTACTTAGGTACACCTACCTCTCATGTACCTTCTGTTCTTTGGGATACCCGGACCATCGAGTATCTCCCGGACATGCTCAGACATGCCCGCCTAGTCTACCATATTACCTCCAGGTCTTATGTATGGGCGTAGACTTAGGTTGCCATAGCTCTATAACGTAGGGTCGTTACAAGGAGGCGGTAGTACAGGAGGATGAGGGACTGGTGCCGGCATGTCCTGGTAACCACTCTGGTGGTAAGAGCCATCGCTGTCGATGGGGGCGTATAGGGACCGGGATCTGTGAGGCCTTGGGGTGGGATTTTCTATTGTGGGGGATTTACTGGGTTGGGTTTACAGAATGGTATTAAGGCCGGATTTGATATTTTGATTTGTTTATTTTGTAACAGTCGCAGGCCGTAACTGCCTTCCCCTCACTTGGTGGGACCAAGGACTTCGATTGCTCTGTTCATGTCGGGTTGGGTGTCAGTTTGTCATTTAGGGCGGGTGTGGTCGGGCCTGGTGATGGACTTGTACCTAGCTTTGGTGCTTGCTTGCTCGCTGAGGTGTTACTGGTTTGGGTTCGGAGGTTCATGGTCTTGTTTATAGTTGTTCGCTGCGCCGGTATATTGTGGGGACCCCGGCGCCAGGCTGTTGCTTTTGAGTGTAGTTTCAGTCTGCTTGTGGTCCACCAGAGGCCCGTCTGCCCTTATGGTGGGTGTATGATTGGATGATCCCTGGACCATAAGTGTCACGGCTACCCTACTATGGAGACAGGACGCGCATGGATTTTTGGTTGCATATATTGGTTGCGGTTTTCTTGGTTGCGTAGTTAATTTTCCTAGGTGCAAATGATTGAGATGCGTTGCGGCGCAACGAAGATGGTGGAACCGGACAGAAGGGTCGCAGCTGCGCTTGACGCCAAGAGCCTTCTTTTAATTAGTGATCATGAAGGATTTCCTTAATATATAAAGGGGTGTGCCCCTCTATATTTTACTTTCTTTACGCAATCTGGTAATCACCTTTAGACACCCTTTCTTACGTGCCAGGGAATTATCTTATCCACCATGATACCTTCCTTTGGCCCGACCATGGTCAAAGTTTCTCCTCATCACCTCTATCATGGGTTCATCACCCCCTATCGTTCCGCAACCTCCTACGCAGCCTGACGGGCCTTCGCAGAGTCGGCTATCACCTATCTTTCGGCCTCAGGGCCCTCACTCGCTTAAACGCCCACGCAGCGGCACCACCACCTCTCTACCACGATACTCGGAAGACGATTTTGCAGGCAGCCCATATGGGGCCTTCATGAGCATGTTTGACGAGTTGGCAGCAAAGGACGACACCCCAACACCCTATACGTTTGGAAGATCCTTTTCCATCTTAATCCACATGTTGCAAATTTTGCATGAAGACTATAGGAAGGCGACCGATGGGCTAACCGAGCACATTGCCGCCCTCACAGAGGAAGTGGATGTCCTTCGCGGCTTCATGATATCTCAGACTACTCCTACCACTGCCCCGCCGGCACCCCCTACTACCGACACCACAGAGCAGCCCTCTGTCCCTCCTCCACCTCCTACCCTTCCCCATGCCCAACCTCCTGGCCCAGCAGCTCCTCCTTCTTGGGCTACCGTCGCTAGGAGGGCAAGGAAGCTTTGTCAGAAACCTGCAAAGCCTGGCCCCAAGCCAGCCAAATCCTCCTCTACCTCAGCTAACCCCCTTACCGATAAAAAAAAGGGCCTCACCATGCGCGAGCGTCGGCTCATCATCAAGCGAGATGCTACCCCCCTTACCATTACTGCTGTACAGCTACGCGACAGCATCAATCAGGCCTTGGCCTCCACTCTCATTCAGTCTGTCTCCTTTTGGGATGGGCATGTTACTCTTACTATGATGGACACGGTTAGAGCCACAACTGTCAACAGTAAAGTTGGCACCTTTTTGCACCTCATTCCTGGTGCCTCCACTGTCCACCTCGACACCCCCGCCACCCAGCTTCTGGTGCATGGCATCGCTACCTCTACCTCTATGGCATCACTTGCCCAAGAACTCACCACATTCAACTCAGGTTTATCTCTCACCGAGGAACCTAGGTGGCTTACTTCTGATATAGCACGGTTTAGCAAACACGCCTCAACTGCTGTTATTTCCATCACTGGACCTCGGGCTCCTTCTTTCGTGGGCAAACGCCTCTCTGCCTTCTCCAACACCTACCGTACCGAGCGACGCTTACGCTTCAACAAATACACCCAGTGTGCCAACTGCCACAAGTTTGGCCACGACAGCATCAAGTGCATCCTGCCTGCTTCCTGCCGCTGGTGCCTCCTCCCTCACTCTACTGGGGATCACTCCTGCCCCACTACCACCTGCCGTCTTCGCGGCCGTCCCTGCAGCCATGCCACACTCAGGTGTGTGAACTGTGATGGCCCCCACGAATCCCACTCGACTGTTTGCCCTTTTCGCCCCGGTCCAGATACCCAAGAATCTGAGGCTTCGGAGGAACAAGAAGAAGAGGTGGACATGGTTGGCGAGACATAGGTTGGGATACCTATAATTATGATGATATTATGAAGATTTTGGGTGCGAGACCGGAGCAATGCTGCCGGTGGTAGTGATTTATTGATTGTGCTGGGATTCCCGTGGCCTGGCTAGGTGGGACGGGTGGATGCCGGACTGAGGATGGACTTGTACTTTAGCTTTGGTGTCGGTGCTCGCTCACTAGAGTGGTTAACGGTATGAGGACGGAGGATTGGTATCTTGTATTTTAGTTGATATCCGGCCCGCGCTAACTCCCGGCCGGAGGGGGACTAGATCATAAGCCAGGATTTGGCGTGACTAGTATAAATAAAATTAGATATTATTCGGACACCTGTACCTAGGAATTACACTCTCTTCTGTCACGCGTCCTCTGGAACCCCTGAACCCTGACCCTGAACCCCTGAACCCTGAACCTCGTACAACTCGCTTTGGTTGTACCTCCGTACCCAGACCTCGCCTGTAGATTCCTGTCCGCCCTGATCGTGGTGTGCTTTGGGCTACCCAACCCTCAGATACTCTCTATTATATAAGATTCATCAGCAAAGAAATCGCTTGTGTCAGAAGTCTGGGCCCTGCGTCCTGATGTGCCAGTGATTTCTTTCCCGTCCTGTGCGTCCCGTGCATCCTGGGATCGAGCTCGACACCCAGCCGCATCCTGGGCATCTGGATCCCTGACGCAACACCCTGCCCAATCCGGGGCGTCCAGATATCCGCCTCAACTCCACCCCTGATCCTGTACGCTAGGAGTCCTGTCGGGACGCCCTGGTACGTCCAGTCACACCCCCCCCCCCTCCGTCCATCCTGACTGCGTCTTAAGTGATCTCCTAGTTTCGATCGCTATCTTGACGTCTTGCGCTGCTGCACCTTTTCTAGTTTCTACGCCCTGCCTCTCGGCTGTCATCCTCTCATGTCTGGTCTAGTCTAGTGTGTTCTCTGCACGCACCGCGCTCTAGTGTCACGCTGGCAGGTCTGGATCCTAATTCCTCGGTTCCCGACATCTGGACTCCGTCCTGCTCCCAGCCTTCCTGTCCCTTGTTCCCTCCCAGAAGCCTGTGCCAATTGTGTTCCCACTGCCATCGTGATGCCTCACCGGTAGGAAGGCAGAGCAGAAGAACCCCCGGACCGGCGGGCTTCCGGGCTTTTACTTTCTAAGTTAACCCTTGCCTTCCGTGGTGCACTCTTAATCTCTACTACTATTACTTTCAATTGTGCCCCTCTGGCTTTTATTATTCTCAAGTTCTGCTACCTGTCTATAGAAATGCACTGTTTGGGAGGCTGGGCTAGGATGACCTGCTGGCGTCCTCGTAGCCCAGACTTCCGGTTACGTTACTTACCGGCCAGGCATGAGGGCCCGGCGCAAGATTCAGATTATCCGGGTCCCTTGATCTCCCGCCCTTGGGAGGTGGTAGCTCGGATATCTGGGATGGGCTCCGTCGGCAATCCTGTGTCTGCCCCACGCTTCACATAATCCCTATTCTTGCACAACTACTCAACAAATCTCATTGAATGTCCTCAAGTCAATTCGACTATTGACAAGCCATCGCCGGTCGGACGCCGGGATCAGGTGTACCAGCCCGATGATCGTCGCGATGTCCACTATTGTAAAACCTCGCGCATCTGGCCTTAGCTGTGCGGTGACAAGCTTGTGAAACTAGGATGGGCGCCCTGCGTTAAGGACGCTTAGCATCTGAACACTGGCTAGCTGGTACACCCTCTCGGTGTACCTGTGGTCGCAGATTTTGATGAGCGCTATTATTATCCCGGGGAGGGGGCCACGTAGCGTAACATACATTTGCTCCCCCGCTGCTGGTACCCAAACCCAATAATTGCGACTCACCTAGTTCCGGAAGAGTTCAGCGCCGGTAGATCGTGCCAGGTGGATGTCGTAAACATCTGTTTCCTGAAAGGCCAGGACAGGTATTTCAGGTTGCTTTCATAGCTTAAAGGGGAATAGTTTAAGCTCAGCTGGATCTTCGGGAAGCCCGCGTTCTGCGGTCAGACTTTGCCGGCTGTATCGAATCATTTTGCGACACTTGATATCGCATGAGATGCCTAAGACCTGGCAAAAATCATTCCAGCTCGCAACATGCCCACGATGTCTCTTGCGAATCCTACGGCGTGTGGCGTGCCCCAAATTAAGACCCGCCGTGTCCAAATGTTCAACTACCTCGGCAGAGATGTGTGATCCCTGCCTTGGAAGGGAGTGCAAGTTCTGGAGTCTCATTCGGATGGCATGGTGGCAGCCATAGCTGTGCAGGAACTGCTGTATGGCATCATTCTTATTTGAATGTCGCCATCCATCTTTAATTTGTTCGTTATGCGCTAGCTCACCAAACTTGGTAGAATACATCAGAATGTTGCCAAACTGGTAGATGTGTTCGCAGAAGTGGCCCAATAGATCCATCTTGATAAAGTTGAAATGTGATTCTGTATGGATCACATCCATGAGCTGGTCATTCTCCACGCCGCGCTCCGCGTCCTGGATCTGACAACGTGTAGCTTTCGTATGTGGTTGTACAATCTGCACTCTGTGATTTCGCAGTTCCCTCCGCTGGTTCTGAACTTTCGCATCTGTCCGTTTAGAAACCCGGAATTCAAGAAAGACATTCTTCGTCAAGTGAAACCCTTTGAGATATTGTTCCATGTAGTCTACAGTCTCAGATGTATGGCTTTGGTATTGCGCCATCAGACTGAAATCAAGCGACTAGCTGACGGAGGCCAGGGCGCGTTTGCAAGGCTGCATTTGCACAGTGTCCGGCTGTCTCAACCCAACCACCAGAACAGCCAAAAGACGATGCCCCAAGTTCCTCATCTCCTTTCCCTGCCACTCAGTAACCTCACGACAAGCCTTTTTTGGGACAAAGAAGCCTGGGCATGGTGGGCAAGATTTCCAGGCGTCGTCAAATGCTTGTAGTCCGTCATGTTTCTTGAGAAACCCTTGCACCCACTCCATCATATGCTTGAATAATCCAAGATAGACTGTATGTAGCAAATCAGGCTGGTGCAGGTCGGGTACCGAAACACGTTGAATCCCGTGAAAGACATTCTGCCCAATCTTGATACCAAGAGCATCACAGGTAATGTTGACATCCCCGGACCGGGGGCGTGCCCCTAGATCTCGACTCTCGTATTCAAGACAGTCATATGTCGCATGGTCTCTTGCAGAGTACTGTTTCTGGAAGTAAGATCCCAACATGTCCGGAGGTACCTCACATTTGGGAGCGGTATTGGATTTTACTCCATGTAGTGCAACGTTTTCCATATGGTCAGCAATCCAAGCTGCTGAAGTAGGGAAGGACCTCCGGACTTTCCCATCCACACTGTCGATTGGAACACCCTCCCGGGGTACTTCTTGTCAGGGTTCAAGTAAAAGTTTGAAGACGCCCTATAAAGTATCGGCGTTTATTTGTTGCTGGAGTTCGTTTGTAGATGAGGACTTTGAGAACTTAGGTTGGATAGCTAATAGAGCGAGAAGGAGAACTGCGGTCGATCTGGGTTTGTTGCGCTTTGCCGATGGGAGGTTCTCAATAATAATATACACAGGCCACGCCTTCTTGTCACCAGAGAAGTTGCTGAGATGCGTCTGAGCCGACATCTCAATAATCAGAACCTCAGTGGCGCTGGGGGGAAGAGTTTCTTGTCGTCAGCTAGGACCTGTGGCTCTTGCCTTGTGTACACGCGTTTGGAACCGTACTTGGACGTCCCACCACCAATCATCAGTGTGCATTTCTGCAAATATTGTCTGTCCATTCGGATCATATTCAGGCCGCAGGCTGTAAACCAAATCATCCCTGTACACTATCTGGCGCAGAAGATATTTGACACAGGCAAGGATGTTCCGGTGGAAGAAAGGCAATGTTCTCTTGCTGTTATCAAGTTGGCCATCGAACCATTGTAGACATGCGCCGTACGGACCCAGTGAGCGGAGGTGATTCTCGAGCATATGTATTGAACCGTAGCTGACCGATACCAAATCACCGAGTCTGCTTGAAAAGTGCTCATTAATCCGTGACTTCTGGACTTTACTCTCAATGAACCAAGAGGCAAGTTTGAAACCGTGTGCAGTGGGAAAGGGACCCTACGGGTTTGTGCTCAAATTCCTTAGCTCCTCTTCAAATCCCTTTACATATCCAATAGGTTGTCTGGCGGGAGGATCATACGGCAGTTGGCTGGGCGCTAGGGAGGTGTTGACGATTGGTTCTGTGTCAGTCGGGGCGTCAGGTCCACATCTGCCCAGGTCTGCATCGGATTCATAATCCGAATCAGTCTGTTCCCCACCGTGGGTTAAGGGGTTTGGGACCAATGCATCACCTTCCGCTGGGTTAATACAATCGGTAGAGGGCGTATGCTGTATCGTGAACAACTAGGGAATGTCCAGATTGCCACGCGCTGTTCGTAGATGCTTCTCGTAAGTACTGGCCCAGGCATATTTCCAATGACAGAACGAACATTTTACCGGAATGGCAGCCGCGAGTGTAGTTGGTGTTTAAAAGATTGTGTAGTAAATGCAGGATTGTGAATTGAATGATTTGGTTTAGGGGGGTGCGCATGGAAGGACGCCGGCAGGTCCAGGAGGTAGATGCATTGAAATGTCAAACAGGTTTAGCGCAGGGGGTGCCGTGTCACGTGTGATCCACTATCTTCCCTTAGAAGTTCAGGAATATGGTTTCAATAGGACCTCTCCGTCCGGTATTTCCACCATGAATCAGATAACTGCCTCGACGTCTTGAGCGTTAAGGTTTCAAATTTGAATTTGTTCAAGTTGCCTAAGCGTTAGGGACTGTGATATATAAAGTAATCATTGTATATCGAAAGGGAAGTCTCTGGCGTACTAACTAAAGTATCCACAACACACAGTGTTCGTGAGATCGACAACACGCAAATATCAAGGTCCTCAACGATCTAGACCCTGAATCTGACGAAATGAATGCAGATACCAACTATTTGCAGTACGTCCACATGCCCAATGTCGGGCCGGGGGTGAACGCCCCACCAGGACAAGCATGCGGGATTCCCGATATTATACTGACAGGGACAATTGGTTCCAAGCGCCCTGACCAAGGTCGAAAAATGAACCAGCAGAAGACACTCATCGGATTCACAAACGACAATGGTCAGCTCTATGATAAATCGCGACAGACAGTCAAAGATCAGATGCCATCAAGGAACTATACCAATGTCCATACTCTACCAAACAATGTTTTCTTGGACATCCTCCATGGTATGAGGAGATTGCGCCCAGGTTGCGACAACTTAGTGACTGCACAAGCTTCTCAGAATCCTGCCGGGATTAACACGATCGATGATGTCATCATTCATGTTCTCAATGATTGTGGCAAAAGGTTAACGCACACTATACTTGCTAAAGCAGGTCAAGGAGAACAGGGCCCAACAATCGTCCCAGAAGACGTGGCCATCGACATTATGTTACTCCCACCTGGCACCCCAGCGAACTGGGGACATTTATTGCCAGCCCCCAAGGCAGGCCCGGCTCTCCAAGGTGCGCCAAACGCCCATCATCAAGAAGCGGCGGGAGTCCAGGGTGGTGATGCCGGCCAGAATGATGCTCTAGGCTCTATGCCTCAAGCAGGCCTAGTTGGGGGCGGCACGATCCACTGGTAGCCTGCCCAATTAGCGGCAAACACAGGGCTGGCTCCTCCAGGTGCCTCGAATGCCCCTCTGCAAACAGCGGTGGGACTCCAGGCCGCCAATGCCAGTCCAAATACCCCTCAACAGGCTGCAGGAGTCCAGGCTACCAATGCGGGCCAGAATGCCCTTCAACAACAGCTGCCGCAGGTCCAGGCGGCGCCCCCAGACAATCTCGTTGTACCATACCGCTGGCAATAGCTGACAGGTTAGATCATCTCCCCCGCAAGATTAGGGTTTCACTTACTAAATGTAATGGTACAGTTGGGAACGGGCTCCTCGGCGCCCCCGGGCGGTGCGTCTTGTTTGGGTCTGGCCGTCCCGGCGGCGGGGAAGTCAGGGGCAGGCTCATGGTAATCAAAATTTGACTCTCCATTGGGGACACCCCCATATCCACGGCATGCAATTCTGTGAGTTACATTCCTATGATTTCTGCGGATTGTGCGCCATGATTGCCAGATGGGTACCAAACTACCGAATCCGGTCCATTATTGGCGCTACCAGGGAGGGGCACCGGTTGCTCCGGGAGTCGCCCGACGAACCACTACCTTTGGTCAAGGTGGTCTTCATTGAACGCCATGCAACGCTACGTACTTGGCTACTCTGGAACCCTCTCAAACAGGACCGACTGGATCTGCTTGTGTACTGTTACTGGGATAGAGACGACGGGAGGCCATCAACCCCACCAATCCGGAGGCATGCTTATCTTGATGAAGCCGATGTAATCTATTGGGGCTGGCATCCTGGTACGCCAGTCGCTCTGATGCATTATCGAGTACCCGCACTCAACATGGATGCAGAAGGTCGTTCTGATGATAACCGCGTGCCGTTTGCCTAGATCCACCGCCCCTTAGCAGCTGTGCCAGGGGCGGTTTGTGAAGTGGAAGAGGCAGCCCATGAATCACACTACCGTTAACTCCTTAGATTCTAATGTAATGGATTGGACGTCGCAGGGGCCAATGGCCACGATTTCCTGGATTTAGTTTATGTTAGTGGTTGTATCATCTGCGATTCATGACGCCGATCGGGCAACCTTTTAATTAATTTGGTACCTTGTGTATGAGTGAGTCTTTCATATGTGCCCCAGTGACACGTTGTGTGTGGTGGACATCGTCATCGTACTGTCTTGATGAAGGGGGTGAAGATGGGTAGTTTGTATTCCAACATAAGATGAGCCTCTGGTGGTGGTGTTAGGGGGTAGGTAAACTCTAAAGTCTAGCGAGTATACACTAGACCCTGTAATACTCTGTCTTAGAGATAGTCAAGAAGGCTCGTAAAGATAGAAGTAAAATAGAATGAAGATATTGATAAGATCTCTTCTCCGGTCGCTGATGATAGACTTAAAGCTAGGGAGGCACCACGATATTTACATTCCGCATCTGGGTGGTCATGGGCTACATCCAATCCCTTACTGACTATGTACCTGCCATACTAAAGATTCAGTGTCTTCGGAGTGCGAACACCCTTTGACCTGGAAACCTAACTTCCCCGCTCTCTTCCTAAGCGGAGTGATCAGCTACATTGAAGGACTAATCAATGACTCTTCTATGTGCATAGCTTAGAGTACATGATGAAGATAACTAACTCGACTGCTGAGTGGTTATTAACCAATCGTCAACTGGTCACCGGATGACGCTACTTGACGTGAGCAGAGGATGGTGCGGCTACTACTCAGAATAGCAGCACCAAGACTTGCAGAGGCCATAGTTCAATAACTAAGCGACCGATCTGGTTCAACTGAGTCTTATCTTATAGAGCGGAGCTCCTGCAATCTTATCCAGTGAAAACCCCGCGGTCGGATGCCTCGTAACTCCGTGCAGTGGGCTGCATAGATACCTTATCGTTCCGTGCCATAATATGATATTGTCACGATAACTACGGCGGGGCCCAGAGTTGAACACGTGACCTTATGCATTTAGTCACGTGCCATACCGATTACGGTTCTATGTGTAACAGGTAGTCATGTAACTGCCGCTAGATCAGCGAATTTTGTGTACCAAACAAACATGGCGTCACGCTAGCGTAACAGGGGATAAGACGTGCCAGTGTACCTTCGCCCCTCATTGTTCCTGCCTCCACATCCAACTCTCGTTCTTCACCACTCCGAGTCCCACCCTCACGTTCTCTGCGAGCTTGGCCTTCCCAGACACACTCCGCGGATCCGCATCACAGACTCGGTCTTTTTCCTTGACTTTAATCTTCTACGCTCTGCTGGCGCCCCCGATCAAGGAATCGCCCTTTGTGCCTCAGGTTTGCCCTTCTCAGACAGCCTGCGATTAGCATCACGGACTTGGTGTGTGTTCTTGACTTTCTTTTTCGGCTTTACTGGGGACCCCGCCTGGGGGCGCTCTGCTGGTGCCGATTCCACATCACAAACATTGTGTTTCTCCGGGCTTATTCCCTTACGCTCGGCTTAGGGTCGCTCCGCTGGCGCTCCATAGCGGAACGCGCCGCACACTCTGTCTGAGTTTTTGAAAATGCCTCCCAAGACCGCGCTGACTCCAGGCCAAAAATCGACTAAGTTTTGTTCGTCAAAGGCCTTTCTCAAAGAGTTAGCGATACTAACCTGTCCATTTGTCTTAGACACCCAATGACTGAGGGCAACCCCGGCACTGGGAGTAGTGAGAAATGCAGGAAGAATCACCCATGTGCCGCAGCCCAAATTCGAGCAGAGAAATGAGCGTAAGAACTCCTCAAAACATGACTTAATGGACTATACTATAGGGAGCCCCTATCTAACATTTGTAATCAGCCACGCCCGGTAACCCGACCGAAAGCCGTGTTTCGCCCCACCGGTAGAGGATTCCAAGTAAGTGATAGCCCAACTAAAAAGACTTGACGAACAGCTTTTCTGATGGCTTACATTTATTTCTCAGAGGGCCGTTCGGTAATATTGCCTACAGCAAAAGCTGGTGTGGGTTCCACGATTCGCGGAGCCCTACCGAGGCGTACAGGAGCAGGCGGGCGCCCGTTACCGCGTACATCAGCACACCCAAGTGGCATCCTGCCTGGCTTACCAAAGCTCAATGGGGATCAATTTCCGTGTTCACCCGCTCCCTGTCCCCAGTTTCCGCTGGCTTCAAGCTGGTACAATCCAAGTACCCCCTTGAAGACGTCAGCGAAGTCGGACGTCAGATGAGGCGCTTGGTCACGGATGTGAGCAAGAAGCTTCAGAGGACGAACTAGCGAGCCCGAGTAGAACTGGGGAGGGATGACGAGGTGGTGGGAGGTTCGATTGATGAGGTGGTGGGGGGTTCGAGTGACGAGGTGGTGGGAGGTTCAAGTAAGTCATCTTGGTGATTTGTGAGTTCGTACTATTTGGTAAAATGTATTAATAGTAGTGGAGTCCCTTTGGTCCCAGCATGGTTGCCGATGGGCGATCACGATGCACATCGTACACAGAACAGGTGCCCTGGCCGCGGAGCACCCGTTCTTAGACCACCCAGGGTACTCTACCCATCCCGACCAGTGGCTGGCCTGGGGTGTGCTGGATTACCAGAGCATCAACGAGGTGCTCCGGCTGGTCAAGGCGCAGCGTCTTGAGGAGCAAATTCGGTATCCTCGATATCTGGTCGGTGTGACCGGTCAGGGCGCCCCTTTGTCACGCCGGGACCCCTCAAAAGCCCTCTCTTTGTCGGAACTAATCTTCTTGTATCAGGATGATGACGTTCGCGTGTGTGTGCTGGCCAACCAGCAGGACGGAAACAGGCCTCTCGATCTCATGGTCGTCAAGTCACGTGACAGTGGAGTGGAGGGAGCCTGCACACCGGAGCCTGCTCTTGGCCGGCATCCTTTTTTTGACAATGATATCTGGGATCGCCATGGAGACCTGGCTGATATCCGCGGAGTCAGGCAGGAGGTGGATGAAAAAAGCGACAGTGACGACGAGTCTGCGCGCGAGGAAATGGATGCCGAATCGGGAGAGGATGAAGGGCCCGGCGCTTCGGGCGTCAAATCAATTTTTATAGATCACAAGCAGAATGTAAGTCTCAGTATCTACCCCGAGTTCAGTTAACTTCATGATCAATACCTAATAGCTAACCACATCAATAGGAACAAGAAAGTGACAACTCTGAAGCCCAGACGCGGAGTCGGTCAGAGAGTGTGTACTTCCCCACCCTGCCCAAGCCACCCCCCAAAAATCCTGTTGTTCCCGCTGGCCCCTCCCGTTCCCAAGAGCTGTCCCCCGCTGCTGGCCCCTCCCGCCGCCCAGAACCGTCCCCCGCCGCTGGCCCCTCCCGTCCCCGAGAATGGTCCCCTGCCACTGGCCCCTGCGGGCCCTGAGAACGGTCCCCCACCGCTGGCCCCTCCCGTCCCCAAGAACTGTCCCCCACCACTAGCCCCTCCCGCCCCTCAGAACAGACCCCCGCCGCCCCCCATCAACAACCGCGCAAGTCAGAACAGCCAGTTTCCTCATTGGTTTGGTCAGGGAATCAGGCTCATAAACTAGCAGCATCCACCAGCAGAGTCCCAACCTCTAGTCGCCATGTAGAAACCTCCCCGCGCCAGTCGACAGAGTCTGACCCACTGCCGTCTGGACTGTCCCGATAGGAGACGGAGAGATCCATAGAGGAGATTCTTGAGAAGTTACCTTGGATGGCTGAATACATGCGGAATCCGGCAGCTGGCCTTGCGTCTCAAGCACGTGGACATGGGCATGATGGAACATTTGACAGCGTCTCTCTGAGTCTGGTGGAAATTGAACCAGCTCACCTCCCTGACCCCACAACCCATATCCCCGAAGCGCCACCATCCTCTCATCCCCTCCCACCGCCCGACGCCTTCCTTCTGGCTCCTCCCCCCCCCATGCCGAAACGCTTCCCCCGCCTCCCTCTCTTACTCCCCCAGGGCCGGCTACTACTTCTCTCCCAGATGCTGGAGAAACACACACCCCAAAGGCACCCCAGAATTCCTCCAAATTGCCCAAGCACAAAGGAAACGGCCCAGGCAAGGCTACGCCCCCCCGCCATAAAGAGCACGATTCACGGGACCCGACCTCGACTCCCCATGGGCGCCGCCGGTCCTGACACCACATTGCCTACAACTGATAAGACTCCGCTCTTCGATGATACCATTTTTCTTTTCTAGTTGTACTAAGAGGGGTTCTTCTTTGGGTGTTTTGTTTTTGGGTTTGGCAGGGAGGGGTTTTTTTCTTTTTCTAGTTGTTGAATTTTCTAATTCCTTTCATATGTATATTCTCCTTGATAACATCTTATATTCCTCTACTTAGTATTATTTCTAGTTCATGGACATTACTACAGCGGAGTATGTATTACGTATATTTCATTAATATTTCATGATACGATTAGGGGAATATGGCGTGCTTTGCTTATCTGGTGTTCGGGTTTATTTCTTATATTTTATGCATCATCATGCACAGTCATCGGTCATTTGATTTACAATTATGTTCTAATTATCTGTTCACACCATCTTAGATTTAGGCATGTTTTATGGAATTTCCTTGGCAGTGCTTTAGGGTCAAACACGTTCACACTTATGTTTTTCCTACTTATGTTACGGTCAAACACGTCGATACTTATGTTTTCGCTTACATTTCCTCTTAGTTACCGAAGGATGTGCACCTCTATAAATAGAGGTTACCACCCATCCCGCTTAAGAGAATTAAGGACAAGAACTACTACCAATCTACCTTCATACAAAATTCCTCCTCGCTTAGTGTGCCCGCGGTATACTCTTACTACTGTGTTGTACTTTCGTACGAAGTTATTAAGATAGTGCTGTACCCAGACATTTGAACACTAGTTTCGTGCCGAAGTATGTTGTTCTCTTTGCAGTTTCGACCGGCGGTGTTTTTTTCTGGATTGTAAGGAGGTGTACTTGTTTTCTGCGTTTGGCACCGAGGTGGATGCTATAGTATCTTTTTTGTTTCGTCAGGGATCCCTTGGATCTCTGCCTGTTGCCTCCATAATGAGGCGCTGCTGTACTGATGTTTCCCGCGCCTGGCACCAAGGCAGACGACTTCATTTTTGTCGTTTAGTTCTAGATTCCATAGATCTACGCCCCTCACCCCCATGATGAAGTCCTTCTTCTCCATCTTTCCAGGTCTCTTATAAACTTCTCCCCCATTGTCGAGCTTGCTATATGCGCTTTTTCTTTTTCTTTGACGTCATCTAGTAGTAGTATTGGACCCCACCTGTATTGTTGTTGGGCCTCTGGCGTGTGTTATGCCCAATTTTCATTGTTTCAGCATTTATACCCTATATTCTTCTTCTCCACTACCAATCATCAGATGTATCCTACTTCCACATTCAAATCAGGCATTCTTACTCTCAGACCTGCAGTCGGGCGCCGGGCATTCCTACCGCCCCCTTGCTGGCAAATCTTATATTCATGGCCGCCCTTGCGTAGAATAAAATCAGGATTCTTAGAACCTTGCCGTCCCAGTCCATTTCGGGCCTCGCCTCAAGACACTGCTGCCCCCTGACCTTGCCCATTGCTTTCTATTAGGATGTTTGAACCGAGGTTCAGCTGGGCTAATTCCACACCTAGACATAAATATTATTTCCCCTAGTCCCTTTCAGGCACCCTAAGTGTCTAGTAACACATCTTGTTGCGTAACTCTACTGTTTGTAGCTAGATTTGGCTTGAATGGCGGCTTTGGATTCGGTTCAAGTTTCAATTTCATATCACTCAACACTTGGGACGTCCGATGATAGTCGAGTACTCGAGTACACTCTGCTATGTTTTTGTTGTGGACATATGGTTGAATATTCCTGAAATTACATTTTGTAGACAATTCTGTCCCAACATTGTAGAATGATAGCTTTTTCACCCCAGATTTACCATGAGCTAAGAGGGCCGCGTGTAGGACACTATTATTCAATCATGGGTGCCACGCCGAACCCCGAAAGGTGTCATTTTGTGGCGGAATCTTTTCGCAACAATACCGAGTGAGAGACTGTGATTATACCAATCACCCCTTAGCCCTAGCGTATAAGACCTGGCGTATTGCCCTGGACACAAGAAAACTAAACAAACCCCAGACCGTCTCTGTGCTCGCGATCATAGAAATCTAGCATTTCTTCATCTCTTTTCTTCTCTGCCATATCAAAGTGTCAATTAAAAAATACTAAAAGATCAAGCACATTCACACAGTGAGCCGGCCCCCTGAGTTGCTAATGTATCTGGGCGTAAACGCGATGTCGGCCCTGATGCCACGGCATCCGCGAAACCAACATCAAGATCCAAATCCCAGCAAAACAATGCTCACAGCTCCCCTACCAGACGGTCGAACGACCAGCCATCCCGTTGTGGTTCTTCTCCCACTCCGATTGCAAGCCAATTAGCGAGACCGCCTAAGCGCCTGCGCAGCACTACAAGCAAGAGTACGCTGTGTACTGAATACGAAACCAAACCCGATGGCCAGGGAAACGCGGAAACGGTGCATGTATTCGACAATAGCGGTGAAGAGTATCAGGTGTCACAGGAATCAGCCAAAACTGTACAAGATACAGAGTCCGATACCGCCAACGGACCCCCATCAGGACGTTGTCATGTGGCACATGCAGCAAAGAGCTGTGCGGCCAACTGGGCAAAAACAGTGAGTATTTCGACTAGGGCTGGCTCACAGTGTGCAGACGATTCTCAGCAGACGCCAACTCTTCCCAGGCAGATAATTCGCGGTGGTGCCTATAACCTGCTTGTCTTTCCATCATCAAGTTTAGGACGATTTTCCTCTCCTCGGGTCCACGATAGTCCACTGTCATTGGATGTCAGAAGCTCAAGTCCTGCTAGTCATCAAGAGAGCTGGAATGGAACAAGCACGAGGCGAAATAAGGTCATGGGTTGTGAATGAACCATCTTAGACTTGGAAAAGGATCTAATTCGCAATTCTACTCTTTTTGTTGACCCACTCCTGAATCCGGTTGTATTGACGTCTAGACTGCGCCCGTTTGGCATCAGGCCCAGCATTCCATTCCTCCTGCAGAGCGAATGGAGCCATCTGAGGACAGCCTAATCATAGTAAGTAAAGTCAGCTTGACATGTTGAGATGTCAGGTATGGTACTAATAGTGAAAGATACACAACAAACTCATTGGCGTATGAGCACAGTTCATCTACCATGTGAAGAATGACATAGTAACTTTATATGGGCTCACAGAAGACCGCGGGGCTACTGCACAGAGGGTGGACCATCTCCGGAAAGATGACAGGTTCATGTGCGACCTGAAAGGGTATGAGGGTTGTCTCCTGTGGTTAAGCGTCCTGGAGTACTAGTCAGTGCTGACCCCCAATGAACTGGACACAGGGTCTGCGTCTACGATTCCTCGCTCCACAGATCGCAAAGGCAATATATGCCAAGTACTTTGCCGGCAAGAAAATGCGAGGTCTCGTAGACCCCAATTTTATCAACATGATGAACGGCACCATGATTTGCTTGACTTGCGCGATAATTTGCCACACCCTCAGGGTGTGGCAAACATGGATCTACGTCGAGCAGAGGGACTTCAAGCCCAAGCTGGTTGCCGGTAAGGACGTATAATTCCCGTTGTACGTTGGCTGTGCATCTGGCTACCTTGTCACCAAACAAATAAGACCTGTTTGAACGGCAGAGACAAACTTGGTGTAAATGTCCCATCACAGTCCAGGAGATGATTGCCCAAAGTGTTGGTCAAACCATCCAGAAAAAGATGGAGCAAGACTATGGCATCCAACAGGCTCGGCTGGAAGGCTATGACGATGACTGGGACGCCGTGAGCACAGAACTAGAATGCCGGAAATTGAACTCTGCCCAGCGTCAGTTCTATCACCATAGCCAGGAGCTCACTGACTGGCCCATGATCCCCGGGTTCAGCTTCCGGTGCAGCGGGGGTTTGTCGCAGTGCACGAATGACACTGCCGATAGCAGCCAGACGCCCTATGGTGACGGACTGGAGTTTCTCAATTGTGGCTTGACAAGTCAAGAGGATCCCCTCAAAGTCACAGAACGTTCGGCAACAGACAGCCAGAATATTGATTTCAGACACCTTACCTCTCGGCTCTCGCGCAGTCTGGAGGATTCACAGGATGTGGAGACGGTACAAGTTAGGGATTTTGATGCTAGTGATCGGTTTGGAGATCGCGACAGGGCGCTGGATGTGGGCACCGGCTGGCAGACTCGTGGCATTGTCTAAATAGGGAGTGACAGATGCAGAAAGAGTATGTTTATAATGAAAGGGTTTGAGCGACTATGGCAAGAAGCTGCGAGGGGGTGGGGGGAGAAACTTGGTGCTAGTAAACATCACCAGATGTAATAGCGTGGCCGGGATGGCCCTGTAGAGTTCAAGTCAATAAATATGAGTCAAATGTAAGCAGATCTCCACATTGGAGGTGCTGTAGTGGACAGCGTCCAGATTCTATAAGAAGTGTGCGCCTAGGATTCCGAAGGAGCCGCAAATCTGGCATAGAATTCTGAACTCCAAAATGATCAGGATAGGCTCACGGTGAAGGCATCCCGACCAGGCCAGTTTCGCCTGTGCCAAATCTAGATACCTCACCGGGTAAGTCTAGAAGTCCATGTGTGAGTGCCATGCGCGCGATAATCTGGAGGAGAACATAACGCGTCACAACATCTGGGGTAAAGTCATATCATCTGGACGCAGACGCCCTGGATTGTGGGTACCAGGAGAGGGGAGATATAGATCGCGAGCTCCTGACAAGATCATGACGGGATCAGAGAGGAAGGGATCTCCCAAGGTGACAAAGGGCAGTCTAGGTCCGTCGGGATGCTACGTGGAAGAATTGGGGTGACTCAGGACGCCACTGGGACCCAAAGAGGGGCGTCCAGACGCAGGGGCAAGATGGTAACGGTTTTCAGGATCCATGGGACGTAGGGGTCAGCATCCAGATAAAGACCGGATACTGTGCAGCGCAGAAGCAGGGGTCCGGATGCCATGGGTAGCGCCAGTGTGTCCTGATTAATGGTTTACATCCTGTACTTCCTGTGCGTCAGATGCACAGGACGTACAGGACACAAGTTGAAACTTTTCCTGATGATCCTTGGCAACCAATCCCTCTGAGGGCTTGATAGTACCAAGACCTCCCATGCCGGAGTTTGCAACTCAAACCTATATTCTAGACTGGAAACAGAGAAAACGTCAGCGTCTTATGTCATCCAATTGTAATGATGTTGATCATTACATTTGATGCAACGTTGAAGATGAACTTCCTCTTGGTCCCCTCAAGTATTGGATAGCTCATGCTGAGGATTTGTGGCAGAAAGATCTAGCTAAAATGGCTTTAGATATTTTTAGTACACCAGCGATGTCCACTGATCCAAAGTGTCTTTTTAGTAGGTATGAAATTAACTAATTCTAATCCTTTACACTTATAGTTGTAACTAAATTGAATTTATTATTTGCAGTTCGAAGTTACTTTTATCAGATCAACGCAACCGGCTTGGAGATGACATTATAGAGGCATCAGAGTGCCTATAGTCTTGGGCAAAAGATGGCTTAGTTCATGGTGGCATCAATTCTGATGTTAACTGAAGGCAAAGTATACTCAAAGCTTCAGAGCTGTTAGGCGGCAGCCAATTCTAAGTCAGGCAAATTGTCACTGGGGCCAATAAGGTTTCTCAGAGAGTGGTTAAGAGAGCTTGCAACAAATGTAGGTATCAAAGTATAACGAATATATTGATAAGATCTCTTCTCCGTTCCCTGATAGTTCTGAAAGTTAAGGATTTTTTTTCTTTTTTTTTTGTTTATCTCATATATTTGTTGTTAAGGTACAAGAACCTGCATGGAGCGCTAGCTATGGCAAAAACAAAACCTTAATTTCAGATGCTATGCTCCGCACCCTAGAGACCAAAACATCTCCCCCAAGACCGTCTGATATGGGCCGAACCGCACATCCCGCCCCGCAAATGAACGATCGTCCCCTACAGAGAAGGCAGGAGAGAGAGGAAAACCCTTCAGTGTCATCTCAACTGTTAAGAATCCTGCTCTGAGGACGAGTAATACGACAGGTAATGATTCTTATCTTACGGTGAGGTAATAGTTCTTAGGCCTGTGCCTACGCCATGTTGATAGTCAAGTCCTTTGACTTCTATCATATCGCGCCTGTTCCTCTGGATCTTCTTAAGTCCTCGTTTAGGACTCAGGCGTGGTTCGTAGGACGAGACACAGTTTTCTCGCTTAAGGTGATATAAAGGTCAAAGAGCATAAAGGTAGGTTTTATTGATAAAATCTTAAAGGTAGGTAATAAACAAGAAGAATGTGTGAAGAGCTAATACTAGGGGTCCTAGTGACCCTTTATATAGTAGCTTTTCACCTGCCGTGACTCATACTTATGCATCACGCAAACCTTGTGACTCATAACTATGAGTCATGTGAAATCCCTCAGCTGAGTCTTATGAGTCGCTGTGCAAGTTGCCTACAACCAATCAAAATATAATAACTAAGTCAGGTGCGCAACTCGCGTCACCTGAGTGAAACCCGTGAGTCATAATTTGGGTCATTTGCGAAAATCATAACATCATTTGACTCACAACTGTGAGTCCCGAACAGGTAAACATAATAACCTATGGCGTACCAGTGTGTGTCATGTGAAATCCCAACATACCTATAGCTTGGAAATCCGAGCTACGTAAAATCTGCCTTGCTTAGTCACAGCTTGTGACATTAGCTCCCCTCTCCCTCAGCCCGAGTCCCATCGGGCTTTTATTCGCATCTCTATCCCTCTTTGTGGTCCCTCCAGCTCTTCTCCCCATGGTAGGAGCTGCGATTAATCCTTGGGACCGCACTTGCGGTCCTACCCGAATGTTTTTGAGCCTCTTCCGCCTGGCTCTCCAATTCCCTTTCCAAGGCCTCCCTTGCTCCTCTCTCCCTTGCCAGCTCTTTGACGAGTTGGCTTACCCTCAACTTAGTTCCTCTCTTCATTGCCTTCCACAACACTTTCGTTGGTCGAAGGTCCTTTTCCAGTTCCGCTATCACCACCTGTTGGTCCTCCACCTGAGGCACCCTCGGCGTAGCTTCTTCCATCTCTTCCTCCCAGAAGACATGCCTTGTCTTCCTGGGTTTTACCCATTTTTGTTTTTTCGCCCCACTCCTCTGCGACTACGTCCTCGGAGTCGGTTTGATGTATTGTACCAGAGCCACTGGCTTGGGTGTCGGGGATGTCACAGGTGATCCCAGGGGTGAAGTCTTGGGTGGCCATCGGTTCGCTTCCCGAGGCCAATATCCCGAGCCTTGCTTCTCGCTTTTGTGCACTTGGCAATCGTGGTTGTAGCATCCTGTCCATGACAGGTTCACATGTTCCCTTTCCAGTGTAGGGGTTCTTGGTAGGGGTAAGTCTACCAGATTTACCCAGTCTTCATCCGTAGGTGCTTGCTTGATTGGTGTTGGGTTTCAGTACCCCAGGCTTGTTGGTATAATGTGTTTGAACGCGTCGCGTTTCGGATCGTTTTGGAGGGCCGATGGTATCGGCAATAGTTGGTATTTCATCTTAGGATGTTCCCAATGGTAGGAGTCTGTGCGGTATAATGTAGGTGTGACACACCCTGATTCGGGTATGTCCTCGACTGTTGGTTGTTAGTTTGTATGGATAAGGTTCGTGGAATTGTTTGACTGCATTTTATGCGTGTTCGAAGTTTTCGGCTGGGTACCCAGTCTTATCCTGTTTAGGAGAGTATCCGGTCCACTTTACTCTGTATTGCAAGCGACCATAGTGTAATCAAGAGTCGATGATTGCTTCGAGTTCATATTCTGATTCACCATCTATTTCTATACGCAGTGGTGGGAGTTTTTCTTGGGAAGGTAGAGGATAGTCTTGGTAGGGTTCGAGGAGGCTGATGTGAAAGGTGTTGTGTATTTTCATCGTGGGTAGAAGGTCGAGCTTATAAGCGCGGCTTCCTATCTTTGCCAAGATTTTGAATGGCCCTATTTTCTTGTAATCTAATTTCTTGGTTGGTCATGCAGTTTTGATGTTGCGTGGTAGCAACCAAACCATATCTCCGGACTTTAGGTTTGGATCGGGTTTTAGGTGGCGATTGTATTCTTCCTTCTGTCGTAATTGTGCCATGACCATTTCCATTCGTAATATGTCATGTAGTTGACTCATATCTTTTTTGTCCGTTATCTTTCCTTGGAGCATGTGACCTATTGTTTTGTGTTCTGGATGCAGGCTATAGTTTGCGAAGAAGGCAGTTGTCTTGATAGTTGCTTGTTTTCCGTTGTTGTAGGCGAATTCGGCCATCGGCAGCCATTCGTACTAATTGTCTTACTGGTAATTGAGGTAGGCTGGTAAATGTTGTTCTAATATGCCGTTTATCCATTCCGTTTGTCCATCCGTTTGACGGTGCAATGCTGTGCTCATGCGTCGTTCGATTTCCAGTTTTTCTGTTATCTCCTTCCATATTTCTGATGTGAATAGTGATCCTCTATCACTGATGATGTCCTTTGGTAGTCCGTGCAGTCGATATATTTCTTTTAGAAATATCATTGTGAATTGTGTTGCCATCATATCCGTCCTGCAAGGTATAAAGTGACTTATTTTGGTCAGACGATCAACCACTACTAGAATGGCGTTTTGATCATTCGATTTTGGTACGTCCGTAATGACATCCAGTGATATTGATTTCCCTGGTTTTCCAGGGGCTTCATTTGATTTGAGCAATCCATAAGGTGCATGTCGGACCACTTTAGTTCATTGACATGTGTCGCAGTTTTTTACATATCGTTTGAGATCTTCTCTGATCTTGGGCCACTAGTATCATCGGCGGATGAACTCGCTAGTTTTGGCTGTTCCTCCATGTCCCGTGTATGCGGAGTTGTGATGGTGTGATCTGATTTCTGTGCGTAGTTCTTCTTTATCCAGTATCCAGATTTTTCCATCATACCACAGGTATTCATCCTTCCATTGACATAGTCCTAGGGCTATGCCTTTGATTTCCTTCGTGCCAGCCTCCAGTTCCTTTCTTATCTTTTGACATTCCTCGTCTTGCCAACTTTCTCTTCTGATATCTTGTTCCAATGTCGTTCTTGTATTGATTTCGTTCAGCGACTCGTATCCACTGTGTTCTTCTTCCATTTGGAAATATTTTTCTTTTGGTTGTAGTATTTTTTGTCTTTGTTTGATCCTTGCATCCTCTGGTGTATTTGGTTTGTTGTTTGACCTTCGAGTTAGTGCATCTTGTTTTCCTCCTTCTTTTCCTGGAAAATCTTCAATTTTGAAGTTGTAATTGCTGAGTTTTTCTACCCATCTTATTTGTCGTCCATTTAGTTCCTTCGTGGTCATGAAGGGTACTATGTTTTTGTGGTCTCTGAGGATTTTGACTGATGCATTATTGTTCTGAGCGCATCTTCTCCATTCCTTCAAAGCCAGAACTATTGCCAATAGTTCTTTATCGTAGACATCATAGCTGCATTCCACTGGGGTCATTGTCTAGGATCGGAACACCACTGGTCTCGATTTGCCATCTTAGCATTTCTGAGATAGTATGCCTGAGCATACATATTTGGAGGCGTCTGTTTCGATCATGGTTTCTCTTTCAGGCTTGAAATGTACCAAAATTTGCCCTTGGGTAATCTTGGTCCTCAATTCGTCGAAGGCCTCCTTTTCCTTAGGTCCCCAGTCCCATTTGACGTCCTTCTTGGTTAGGTTGTATAGTGGTTTAGCTGTTTGGCTGAATCCTTCTATGAACCTTCTATAGAAATTGCAAAATCCCATAAAACCTTGAATATCAATTTTGTTTGTGGGGTATTCCCATTCCCATATCGCTTTGGTTTTGACTGGGTCCATTTGTACTCCGTCTCCATTGATGATAAATGCTAGATACTCCGTTTCTTTTTTGTGGAATTCGCATTTGCTGGGTTTGCATCTCATTCCTGATGCCTTGATATCTGCCATAATCTTGCTGACGTCTTTCTTGTGTTGTTCCATGTCTTTGGAGTATATGAGTACATCGTCCAGGTAGACGATACAACATACATCCAGGTATTTATGGAGCACGTTGTTGATCCATCTTTGGAACGAGGCTGGTGCATTGGTTAACGTAAAGGGCATGACCAGGTATTGGTAATTTCCATATTTTGTGGTAAAGGTCGTTTTCCATTGATCTCCTTTTCTGATTCTGACGTTGTGGTAGGCGTCCCCTATATCCAGTTCGGTGAAGTATTTGGCTGATGCTACTCGATCGAATGCTTCGCCAATTAGAGGTAAGGGGTATTGATCCTTCTTGGTTATGCTGTTGAGTGCTCAGTAGTCGATGCATAGCCTTAACTTCCCATCCTTCTTTTTGATGAATAGGATAGGTGATCCTCTGTTTGTATAAGATTGTTTGATCCATCCTCTTCCCAGGTTTTGCTGGATATATTTTCTTAGTTCTTCGAGTTTGGTTTCTCCCAGCGGGTATATCCTTTTTTTTGGTAATTGCATGGCGCTTGCTTCCAGGTTGATCGCTAGGTCGACTTCAGGTCTGTGAGGTGGTAACTCGGTGGATTATTTTTCTTAGAATAAGTCCAGGTGCTGGTGATATTCTTTTGGTATTATTTGATCCAGTCTTTCTTCCTTTGCTTGAGTTCGGTTCCTTGTGGCTAGCTCTGTACTGATGTTGATCTTGGCTAGGCTTATTTTTTCTTCTTGGATATCCCACTTAAGAATTCCTGCCATTTCTCCTCTGCGATAAAACTTGTTGAACGCTTGTGCCGATATCCTATTGATTTGGACCTTCGGTTATTTCTTTTTGGTTGGACCTTGGTTGTCCGTACTTCTAAACCCTTTGGTTCCTCTGGCGGTTTCTTTCAGACTCGTCACCTCTTGGAATACTTGTTCGTTGATCTTCCCAATGATTAGCTGCGCGATCTTGTCGCCTTTTTTCACCTTATAATCTTAGTTCCCTTGGTTGACCGTAACCGCTTTCAGTTGACCTGTATAGTTCGCGTCTATTACTCCCGCATTGGTGGTGTGTCTGTGTTTGCCAGTGACTGCGAGACCGCTGCGTGGTACTATGCGCCCATAGGTGCCTTGAGGTAGTTCTATGGCTATTCCAGTGGGAATGATTACCTGCCCTTTGGCTGGTATCGTGACCTCTTCATTGACGTACAGGTCGTATCCTGCTGCCTTCTCAGATCCTCTTGTAGGTATCTTAGGCTCCTGGCTCAATCTTTGAACTTTGATCCTTTAATCCATTGTTTGAAGCTGGCTGAATTTTGCGTCCAGGTTCCCGTGGGTTGCTTCTTCTTCTGGGGTTGCGTATATTACTGGTGAACTGTTGAGACACTAAGTCGTACATCGTTTGCTGGCAAACGTAACCTTTCCTTCCTCCCAATTTAGGCTGGGATTATGTTGTCTTAACCATGGCATTCCCAGAATTATCTCATGGTGTTGTAGATTTGCCACTTGGAAGGTAGCTACTTCCGTATGGTTTCCGATTTCCAGAGGTGCTTGCGTGGTATGGGTTATAGGTCCCATGACACTGGGTTTTCCATCTGCTAGGTAAATCTGTCTTTCCTTTTTTGCTTTCTTGGTTTTTAACTGATATTTCTTGCAGGCTTCTTTGTCGATAAAGTCTTCTGTGGCTCCTGAGTCGGGCATTGTGTGTATCATAGTTGCTTGTTTTTTGCCGCTATATATTCTCGTTTTGATCATGATATGATCATTGTCGTTATCTCTTGTATTAGGGCTTAAAAGAGTGTAGTAGTTGGCCATTGCGACGGGTTTGTCTTTCGGAGGATCCCTCAGACCATCTATTGCTGGGGACCTTCGTCTTTTGCCACCGTTTGATATTCTTCTTGGATTTCAATTTCCCTTAGGTTACTGCGTGGTTGGGACCTCGGGCTCGTCCTCATATTCTGCTGATTCCTTCCTTGATTCGGAGCTGGATTGTCCGGTCTTCTGCAATCCTTGATCACCTGTCCTCCTATTCCACATCTTAAGCATAAGTTCTTGTTTTGTCTTCGGAGGTATTCATCTTTTCGAAAATTGAGTGAGCATCTCCTTCTGGTAGCATCCAGGTCCCTAGCATCGCCTGCTTGAGTGGTGGTTCGATAGGTTCCATTCTGGTTCCTGGGTGCGCCTGAGTTCCTTGTATTCGTATTATCGCTTTGTGTTGCATTGGGCTGGTTTCTTTGGATCCAGTCTAGTTGCCGGAATTGTATTTCTTTTCGAATGGCGCAGTGGGCCATATTTTCGGTGGTGGTGAATCTTTCTTCGCTGTATCTCCAGGCTTCTTGATAGGTCTTGCCTAAATCTTTCATGAACCACCTCATAGCGGAGGCCTTGTGGCACTCCGCCTGGTACTGGAGTAGTCGGAACTCGTACCAGTAATCGATGATATTTTTTCTCCCTTGGCGAATTTCCTCCAATTTGTTTCTTGCTGATTGGCTCCATTCAATCTCTGTGAATTGGCCTTTGCATATGACTTTGAAGCTGGCCCAGTCCGTCCAGGGTGCAGTGTTGCTGATCACAATGGGGGTTGTCCATTTTAGGGCTTGTCCTTCTAGTACCGTAAGAGTGTATCGTATTTTGTCTTGGTCATTTCCGGTTGTCCATCCAACTGCATCAAAGTAGGTCAAGAGTTGGACCATCAATCCTCGTAGCTTGCTTCTTTCTCCATCGTATCGTGGTGGGGTTTTGACTGTAGGTTGTTGGCCGGTTCCTCTTATAGCTTCTCGTATTATTTGTTCTACTTCATCCCGTGGAATCATCTGAGGAGGTGCTGGTCCTGCGAGAGGCGGATTTGGGGGTGGTGCTAGTCCTGACATTCTTCCAGGTTTCGGCGTTTCAGGTGGATCTTCTTCGTTTGGTGGAGTAACCTGTTTGGTTGTAACCGGGCTTGTCGACCTGGCTGTGTGTCGACTTGCTTCGCTTAATGCTTCTTCCAATTCTCCAAATCCTAGAATATCGTCTTGGACGTCTATGTCTCCCTCGTGATCTCTGTTGAATGGATCTGTAGTGTAATCGTTAAGTGTCGCGTTGTACACACGTTCTAATGTCAAGAATCCTGCCCCGAGGATGAGTAATACGACAGGTAACAAGTCTTCACTTGGAGTGAGGTAATAGTTCTCAGTCCTATGCCTAGGCGACGTTGATAGTCAAGTCCTTTGACTTCTATGGTATCGCGCCTATTCGTCTCGATCTTCTTAAGTCCTCGTTTAGGACTCAGGCGTGGTTCATAGGACGAGCAATAGTTTTCTCGCCTAAGGTGATATAAAGGACAAAGAGCGTAAAGGTTGGTTTTATTGATATAATCTTAAAGGTAGGAAATGAACAAGAAGAACGTGTGAAGAGCTAATACTAGGGGTCCTAGTGACCCTTTATATAGTAGCTCTTCACCTGTCGTGACTCATACTTATGCGTCACGCACACCTTGTGACTCATAACTATGAGTCATGCGAAATCCCTCAGCTGACTCATATGAGTTGCTGCGCAATATGCCTAAAACCAATCAAAACATAATAACTAAGTCAGGTGCGCAACTCGCGTCACCGGCGTGAAACCCATGACTCATAATTTGGGTCATGTGCGAAAATCATAACATCGTGTGACTCACAACTGTGAGTCCCGAACTGGTAAACATAATAACCTATGCTGCACTAGGGTGCGTCATGTGAAATCCCAACATACGTGTAGCTTGGAAATCCGAGCTATGTAAAATCTGCCTTGCTTAGTCACAGTTTGTGACATCGACAAAGGAAGGAATAGAATAGGAAACCCTTAAATGCCTCTACAGGCGTCGGCAAATGAATATATCCGCTATCAGGCCCATGGTAGGACCCTGGCCAAATGCGATGACCGGGCCAGCCAGTGCAACCCAGGAGATAGTGCAATACCAAGGTAGGCCAACCAGCTGTTCGGCAGGCGGCGGGCCGCAAGCGTGGAGGAAGGAAGACAGGCGAGGAATGCCCGTAACCTTTGATAGCGGGTGGCAGCCAGTACTGCCCAGGAGGGAGGGGGGAGACCCCAGCTGTGAGGAGTCTGGTGGTGGAAAAGGTTGGATGGTGCCTGTAGTGACACCAGAGCCAGAAAAGAGTTGCAGAGCTGCCGCGAGGGTGGCAGAAGTGAGAGCAGCACCAAGTGACACTGGCGCGGAGGGGAGGTGGGAGGGGTAGGCTGAAGTACTACCACCTCAGTGACGATGGGGCCTGTAGGCCGAGGCAGTAGGGTGCCAGCAGATTCTGGCAGTAGGGTGCCAGCTGATCCTGGAGGAGAGGAGAGGAAGAGGGCAAGGTAGCAAAGATCTAGCCAAACAATACGGTAGGAGGCTACACCTAGGGTCACAGAAGTAGGGGAGGCTACTTCTGATAGCCCAGAGGACCACCATCCCAGCTGACCGTCCAGGCATCTCTAAGCCGCCAAAGCCAGCCGTGCTGATACTAAGTGAGGTGAAGCAAAAGCGGGGTAGAGAGGACCGAGGCCTCACGCCGAGGCCCCTAGGGTGTGGAGAGGACCCCCATCCAGCAGAAGCGAGATGCCAGACAAGGGAAGGAGTAGAAGAGAGGCCCCGATGGGCTGAAGAATGGAAAGAGATGGCCTGCACCCCGCGGCAGGGGGGTGCGTGGCGATAGAAAAGTGGTGATGATTCCTCGGTGTTGAGTCATTCCCAATTAGGAAATATTTTTCAATGACAGGAGGTGTAGCAGAAACAGAGGATGTCTGAAAGGTAAGGATTTGTCACAAACTGTGACTAAGCAAGACAGATTTCACATAGCTCGGAATTCCAAGCTATAGGTATGTGGGATTTCACATGACGCAACTTAGTACTCCATAGGTTATTATGTTTACCTGTTCGTGACTCACGCTTGTGAGTCACACGATGTTATGATTTTCGCACATGACTCAGATTATGAGTCATGGGTTTCACTCAGGTGACGCGAGTTGCGCACCTGACTTGGTTATTATCTTTTGATTGATTAGGTATGTTGCGCAGCGACTCATAGGAGTCAGCTGCGGGATTTCGCATGACTCATAGTTATGAGTTACAAGGTTCACGTGACACATAAGTATGAGTCACGCTAGGTGAAGAGCTACTATATAAAGGGTCGTTAGGATCCCTAGTATTAGCTCTTCACACGTTCTTCTTGTTTATTTCCTACATATAAGTTATCAATAAAACCTACCTTTACGCTCTTTAAGATTTATCTCACGAAACCCGGGAATTGGCTTTCCTCCCACGAGAGAAAACTATGTCTCCTCCCACGCCGAGTCATTAAGTCCTAGGCGAGGACTTAAAAATATTAGAGGAATAGGCGCGATAAGATAGAGGTCATAAGGACTTAGCTATCAACATCGCGTAGGCAAAGGCCTGAGAACTATCTCCTCGCTACCAGTCAAGAATCGTTACCTGTCGTACCCCACCCAGGCAGGATTCTTAACATTAGAACGTGTCTAAAACGCGACACTTAACGATTACACAACGGATCCATTCCACAGAGATCACGAGCGAGACATCGACGTCCAAGACGACAGTCTAGGATTAGGAGGATTGGAAGAAGCATTAAGCGAAGCAAGTCGACAATCAGCAAGGACGACCAGTCCGGTAACGCCTGAACGAACTACTCCTCCAAACGAAGAAGACCCACCTGAGACACCCAGACCTGAGAGAATGTCAGGACCAGCACCACCCCCAGGTGCGCCTCCGGCAGGACCAGCACCTCCTCAGATGATTCCACGGGATGAAGTGGAACAAATGATACGAGAAGCTATAAGAGGAGCCGGGCAACAACCCAAAGTTAAGACGCCACCACAATACGATGGAGAAAGAAGCAAACTACGAGGATTCATGGTCCAACTCTTGACCTACTTCGATGCCGTCGGATGGACACTAGGATATGACCAAGACAAAATACGATACACCCTTACACTACTAGAGGGGCAGGCACTAAAATGGATAACAACCATCGTGGTTAGCAACGCAGCACCATGGAAGGACTGGGCCAGCTTCACAGAAATATTCGAAGCCCAATTCACCGACCTAGAATTGAGCCAATCGGCAAGGAACAAATTGGAAGATATTCACCAAGGGACGAAAAATGTCACCGATTATTGGTACGAGTTCCGACTACTCCAGTACGACGCGGCTTGCGACGAGGCCTCTGCTATGAGGTGGTTCATGAAAGGCTTGAGAAAGACCTATCAAGATGCATGGAGGTTTAGTGAAGAAATATTTATTACAACTGAAGCAATGGCCCACTGGGCCATCCGGAAAGAAATCCAGTTCGGACAACTAGACTGGATTCAAAAGAGCCAGTCTAATACAAGACAAGACAACAATACGAACACAAGAAACCAAGGTGCACCCAGGAACCAGAATGGAACCTATCGAACCACCACCCAAGGCTGAGATGCCATGGACCTGGATGCAACTAGAAAAAGACCCTCACTCAACCTTTCGAGAGATGAGTACCTTGGACGACGAAACAACAACCTATGCCTAAGATGTGGTATAAAAGGACATATGATCAAGGATTGCAGATGACCAACCAATCCAACTCCAGATCACGGAAGGAATCAGCAGAACACGAGGACAAACCCTAGGTTCCAACCACGCAGTAACCTAAGGGAAATCGAAATTGAAGAAGAATATGAAACGGTGGCAAAAGACGAAGGTCCCCAGCAATAGATGGTCTGAGGGACCCTCCGAAAGAAAAACCCATCGCAACGACCAACTACTACACTCTTTTAAGCGCAAATACGGGAAAAAACGACCATGATCATATCATGATCAAAACAAAGATATATAAGGATAAAAAACAAGAAACCACGCTACACGCAATGATCGACTCGGGAGCCTCGGAGGACTTCATAGACGAAGAAGTATGCAAGAAACATCAGCTAAGAACCAAGAAAGCAAAAAACGAAAGACAGATTTACCTCGCCGATGGAAAACCCAGCGCCATGGGACCTATAACCCATACTGCGCAAGTACCTATGGAAATTGGAAACCATAGGGAAGTGGCTACCTTCCAAGTGACAAATCTACAACACCATGAGATAATCCTCGGAATGCCATGGTTAAGACAACATAATCCCAGCCTAAATTGGGAAGAAGGAAAAATTACGTTTACCAGCGAACGATGTACAACATGGTGTCTCAACAGTTCGCCGGTAATATATGCCACTCCAGAAGAAGAAGCAAATCAAAGGAACCTAGACCCAAAATACAGTCAGATTCGAACAAAGAATCAAAGGATCAAAGTTCAAAGATTAAGCCATGAGGCTAAGATACCCACAAGAGGATCGGAAAAGGCAGCAGGACATGACTTGTATGCCAATGAAGAAGTTATGATACCCGCCAGAGGACACGTCATCATTCCCACAGGAGTAGCCATAGAGCTACCTCAAGGCACCTATGGGCGCATAGCACCACGCAGCGGTCTCGCAGTCAAACATCGACTCACTACCAACGCAGGAGTAATAGACGCCGACTACACAGGTGAATTGAAAGCTGTTATGGTCAACCAAGGGAACCAGGACCATAAGGTGGAAAAGGGCGACAAGATTGCGCAGCTAATCATCGAAAAGATCAACGAACAAGAATTCCAAGAGGTGACGAGCCTAAGAGAAACCACCAGAGGAGCCAAAGGGTTCGGAAGCACGGACCACCAAGGTCCAGGCAAGAAGAAACAACCAAAGGTCGAAATCAATCGGATATCGGCACAAGCGTTCAACAAGTTCTACCGCAGAGGAGAAACCGCGGGAATCCTTAAGTGGGACATACAAGAAGAAAGAATAAGTCTGGCCAAAATGAACATCAGCACAGAGCTAGCCATAAGGAATCGAACTCAAGCTAAAGAAGAAAGATTGGATCAAACGATACCAAAAGAATATCAGCAACACCTGGACTTATTCCAAGAAAAAGAATTGACCAAGCTACCCCCTCTGTCACAAACTGTGACTAAGCAAGGCAGATTTCACATAGCTCGGAATTCCGAGCTATAGGTATGTGGGGATTTCACATGACGCACATTAGTGCGCCATAGCTTTTTATGTTTACCTGTTCGTGACTCACGCTTGTGAGTCACACGATGTTATGATTTTCGCACATGACTTAGATTATGAGTCATGGGTTTCATTCAGGTGACGCGAGTTGCGCACCTGACTTGGTTATTATGTTTGATTGGTTAGGTGTGTTGCGCAGCGACTCATAGGAGTCAGCTGAGGGATTTGGCATGACTCATAGTTATGAGTCACAAGGCTCGCGTGACGCATAAGTATGAGTCAGGCTAGGTGAAGAGCTACTATATAAAGGGTCACTAGGACCCCTAGTATTAGCTCTTCACACGTTCTTCTTATTTATTTCCTACCTTTAAAGTTATCAATAAAACCTACCTTTACGCTCTTTAAGATTTATCTTACGAAACCCGGGAATTGTCTTTCCTCCCACGAGAGAAAACTATTTCTCCTCCCACGCCGAGTAATTAAGTCCTAGGCGAGGACTTAAGAAGATTAGAGGAATAGGCGTGATAAGATAGAAGTCATAAGGACTTAGCTATCAATATCGCGTAGGCCAAGGCCTGAGAACTATCTCCTCGCTACCAGTTAAGAATCGTTACCTGTCGCACCCCACCCAGGTAGGATTCTTAACACCCTCACAGACCCAAGGTGGACCTCGCAATCGACCTGGAAGGAAGCACTGCGTACTTACCTAAGAAAAGGATATACCCACTTGGAGAGACTGAACTCGAAGAACTAAGGAAATACATTCAGCAAAATCTGGAAAGGGGATGGATCAAACAATCCTATGCCAATGGAGGATCACCCATCCTATTCATCAAGAAAAAGGACGGGAAGCTAAGGTTATGCATCGACTACCGAGCACTCAACGGCATAACCAAAAAGGATAGATACCCCCTACCACTAATCGGCGAAGCCTTGGACCGACTAGCGTCAGCCAAATACTTCACCAAATTAGACATAAGGGATGCCTACCATAATGTCAGGATAAGAAAAGGAGACGAATGGAAAACAACTTTTACTACGAAATATGGGAATTACAAATACCTCGTCATGCCCTTTGGACTAACCAATGCACCAGCCTCTTTCCAACGATGGATCAATAACGTGCTCCATAAGTGCCTGGATATATGCTGCATTGTCTACCTGGACGATGTACTAATATACTCCAAAGATATGGAACAACACAACAAGGATGTCAGCAACATTATGACAGACATCAAAGCATTGGGAATGAGATGCAAACCCAGCAAATGCGAATTCCACAAAAAAGAGACGGAATACCTAGGATTCATCATCAACGGAGAAGGAGTACAAATGGACCCAGTTAAAACCAAAGCAATATGGGAATGGGAATACCCAAAAAACAAGACGGATATCCAATGTTTTATGGGATTCTGCAATTTCTATCGAAGGTTTATAGAAGGATTTAGCCGAACGGCGAAACCATTATACAACCTGACCAAAAAAGAAGTCAAATGGGATTGGGGACCTAAGGAAAAAGAGGCCTTTGACGAATTAAGGACCAAGATCACTCAAGGACCTATTCTGGTGCATTTCAATCCAGAAAGAAAAACCATGATCGAAACGGAGGCCTCCAAATACGTATGCTCAGGCATATTATCTCAGAAATGTGAAGATGGCAAATGGAGGCCAGTAGCGTTCCGATCCAAGACAATGACCCCAGCGGAATGCAACTATGATGTTCACGATAAGGAACTATTGGCAATAGTTCAGGCCTTGAAGGAATGGAGAAGATACGCTCAAAACAACAATGCATCAGTTAAAATCCTAACCGACCACAAAAACTTAGTACCCTTCATGACCACGAAGGAACTAGATGGACGACAAATAAGATGGATGGAAAAACTCAGCACTTACAACTTCAAAATCGAATATCGTCCAGGAAAAGACGGAGGAAAACCAGACGCATTAACTCGAAGATCGAACAACAAACCAACTACCCCAGAGGATGAAAGAATCAAACACAGACAACAAATCCTGTTACCAAAAGAAAAATATTTCCAAATGGAAGAAGAAGACAGTGGATACGAGTCGCTGAACGAAATCAATACAAGAACGACATTAGAAGAAGATATCAGGAAGGAAAGCCAGCAAGATGAAGAATGTCAGAAGATAAGACAGGAACTGGAGACCGGCACGAAGGAAATCAAAGGCATAGCCCTAGGACTATGCGAATGGAAGGATGAATACTTGTGGTATGATGGGAAAATCTGGATACCGGATAAAGAAGAACTACGCACAGAGATCATACGACAGCACCACGACCCCCCATACGCAGGACATGGAGGAACAGCCAAAACTACCGAGTTCATCAACCGACGATACTATTGGCCCAAGATACGAGAAGACATTAAGCAATACGTCAAAAACTGCGACACATGTCAACGGACTAAAGTGGTCCGATATGCACCTTATGGATTACTCAAATCAAACGAAACCCCAGGAAAACCATGGAAATCAATATCACTTGACTTCATTACGGATTTACCAAAGTCAAATAATCAAAATGCCATTTTGGTAGTAGTTGATCGTCTGACCAAAATGAGTCACTTCATACCTTGCAAGACGAATATGACGGCAACACAATTTGCGGAAATATTACTAAAAGAGGTATATCGACTGCACCGATTACCAAAAGACATCATCAGTGATAGAGGATCACTATTCACATCGGAAATATGGAAAGAGATAACAAAAAAACTCGGAATCGAACGGCGCAGGAGCACGGCATTCCAGCCACAGACAGACGGACAAACAGAACGAATCAACAGCATACTAGAACAATACCTACGGGCCTACGTCAATTACCAACAAGATGATTGGTGCAATTGGCTACCAATGGCCGAATTCGCCTATAACAACGGAAAACAAGAAACGATCAAGACAACCCCCTTCTTTGCAAATTACGGACTGCATCCAGAACACAAAACCATAGGTCATATGCTCCAAGGAAAGATAACGGACAAAAAAGATATGAGTCAACTGCATGACACATTACGAACAGAAATGGTCACGGCGCAACTACGTCAGAAGGAAGAATACGATCATCACCGAAAACCCGATCCAAACCTAAAATTAGGAGACATGGTTTGGTTACTACCACGAAACATCAAGACCACGCGACCGACAAAAAAACTGGACTACCAGAAAATAGGACCATTCAAGATCTTGGCGAAGATAGGAAGCCGTGCTTATAAGCTCGACCTTCCACCCACGATGAAGATACACAACACCTTCCACATCAGCCTACTCGAACCCTATCAAAACAATCCTCTACCATCTCAAAAAAAAGCCCCACCACCACCTATTGAAATAGACGGTGAATCGGAATACGAACTCGAAGAAATCATGGACTCTCGGTTACACTACGGTCGCTTGCAATACCGAGCAAAGTGGACCGGATACTCTCCAGAACACGACAAAACCTGGTACATAGCGGGAAACTTCGAACACGCACAAAATGCAATCCAACAATTCCACGAACGATACCCGCGCAAACCAACAGCCAACAGTCGAGGACATACCCGAATCAGAGCATGCCATACCCACATTGTACCGCACAGACTCGGACCATTGGGATTATCCCGAGATGAAGTACCAACAAATGCCGATACCGTCGGCTCTACAGAACACACCAGAAGGCGACGCGTTCAAACACATTACACCAACGAGCCCGGGGTATCGACCCCCAACACCGACCAAACAAGAACCTGCGAACGAGGACTGGGTAAATCTGGTGGATTTACCACTATCGAGAACCCCTATGCCAGAGAGGGAACAGGCGAACCTGTCATGGACAGGATGCTACAACGACGAGTGCCAAGTGCACAACAGCGAGAAGGAAGGCTCGGGATATTGGCCTCGGAAAGCAAACCCATGGCCACCCAAGACTTCACCCATGGGATCACCCGCGAGATCCCCGACACCAGAGCCGGTGGCTCTGGTACAATACATCAAACCGACTCCGAGGACGGAGTCGAAGAGGAGGGGGGCGAAAAAACAGAAATGGGCAAAACCCAGGAGGACAAAGCACGTCTCCTGGGAGGAAGAGATGGAAGAAGCTACGCCGAGGTTGCCTCAAGCAGAGGACCAACAGGCGGTGATAGCGGAATTGGAAAAAGACCTCCGGCTAACACAAGTATTGCTGGAGGCAATGAAGAGAGGAACCAAGTTGAGGGTACGTCAACTCGAGACCGAGCTGGCGAGGGAGAGGGGAGCAAGGGAGGCCCTGGAAAGGGAGTTGGAGAGCCAGGCGGAGGAGGCTCGGAAACATTCGGACAGGACCGCAAGGGCGGTCCGAAGAATCAATCGCAGCTACTACCACGGGGAAAAGAGCTGGAGGGACCACCAAGGGGGATGGAGGCGCGAATAAAGCCCGATGGGACTCGGGCTGAGGGAGAGGGAAGCTAATGTCACAAACTGTGACTAAGCAAGACAGATTTCATATAGCTCGGAAGTCCAAGCTATAGGTATGTGGGATTTCACATGACGCAACTTAGTACTCCATAGGTTATTATGTTTACCTGTTCGTGACTCACGCTTGTGAGTCACACGATGTTATGATTTTCGCACATGACTCAGATTATGAGTCATGGGTTTCACTCAGGTGACGCGAGTTGCGCACCTGACTTGGTTATTATCTTTTGATTGATTAGGTATGTTGCGCAGCGACTCATAGGAGTCAGCTGCGGGATTTCGCATGACTCATAGTTATGAGTCACAAGGTTCACGTGACACATAAGTATGAGTCACGCTAGGTGTAGAGCTACTATATAAAGGGTCGTTAGGATCCCTAGTATTAGCTCTTCACACGTTCTTCTTGTTTATTTCCTACATATAAGTTATCAATAAAACCTACCTTTACGCTCTTTAAGATTTATCTTACGAAACCCGGGAATTTTCTTTCCTCCCACGAGAGAAAACTATTTCTCCTCCCACGCCGAGTAATTAAGTCCTAGGCGAGGACTTAAGAAGATTAGAGGAATAGGCGCGATAAGATAGAGGTCATAAGGACTTAGCTATCAACATCGCGTAGGCAAAGGCCTGAGAACTATCTCCTCGCTACCAGTCAAGAATCGTTACCTGTCGTACCCCACCCAGGTAGGATTCTTAACAGGATTCTTTTTTTTTTCTTTTTTTGTTTGACTCATTGATTATTTGTTTAGGGTACAAAAAACGTATGGAGCGCTAGCTATGACGACAAAAAACCCATATCCCTCCTCTCGCCACAGGAAAAAGCCAACCCCCCAAGCCCCTCTGGTATGGAGCCAACCGCACATCTCGCCTCAAAGAAAAGCAATACAAGCCCGGCTAGAGGGACTAACAAGGAAATCCTAACTAAGAAGAAAGCAGGAAGGGCCAGGAAAACCCGCTGAGAAATCCCAAAGAACAAAAGAAAGGTTAGTAGCAAGCCACGTAGGGCCCCGAAGGGCGAGTTCACTCATCCGAGCAGGAAGCGACGCACGAAGCGCACTAAGATAGGGGGCCCCCCCCAGACCCCTCCAAGGAGACAGTGCAATACCATGGAGGGAAGGAGGAGACCAGCCGGCCGTGGGCGATAACCAGGGAGAGGGGAAGGTGTAGCAGTAGGGTGCCAGCCGATCCAACCGTAGGGAGAGGAGAGCGGAGGGGTAGACCCAAAGACCTTAAATACCGTCTATCGGTATCGCGTTCATGTCTGACTAGGCAGCCTCTTAGGGGAACAAGAGAGTGGGGAGATCGACCGTAGCTTGTTGGCTGTTCTCCCCTACTGCAACTGTAGTCCCGGCCGTCTGACGATGGTGGTTAAGGGGTTGCCGACCGTGAGAAGGCTAAGCGAGGCCAACTCAGGAGGAGGAGTGGAATCCCCACCACGCGTGGGGGGAGGAGGAAAGGGGGAGTAAGGAAGATCATCAACGGCCGCCTAGGCAAAGCAAAGCAGATGTTTTACCGCATCTCTCATGTAGTCCCTTGTTCTGGGAGAGATAGCGGCACTGTAGTGGAAGGGATCCCACCATCTGCCAGCCAGCCAAGGAGGGCCTCCGACCGACCAACCCCCAAGCAGAGAGAGGGCCCTGCGACGGTAGACCAAAGTCGATACCCCTGGCGTGAGAGGAGAGAGGAGCCAGACTCCCCTAGGCATAGGCCAAAGGCAGGAGTCAGCGGGAGGGTGGAGAATGTCTCGCAATGAAACCAAAAACTCACGATAAAAACCGTGGTGTTGAGTTTTCATTCGCCGGAGGTGTAGCGGAGACGGAGGATGGTCTGAAAGCTAAGGTATTTTTTTTTTATTTTTTTTTGTTTTGACTCATTTTATTATTTGTTTATGGGACAAAAAGGCATATGGAGCGCTAGCTATGACGCCTAAAAAACCGC
>LN891005.1:443137-462189 GCA_900010015.1 Tuber aestivum | reverse complement strand
TACTCGACGCCAGCTTTCCAACGGTACCTCAGACGTCTACCTGGTGCCAATATTGGTAGAGTTAAAGCCTGTTGTGAAAGTGGTCTTTACCTTGGGAGAGTTCTGGTAAAGTGCTGACTTTGACACCAGATTGCCCGGGCGTCCTGTGACTGCAGCATATGATACTCGGCGTCCTGATTCTACTCGATGCCAGCCTTCCAACGGGACCTTGGACGTCCACCTGGTGCCAATATCGGTAGAGTTAAAGCCAGTTATGAAAGTGGTCTTTACCCTGACGGAGTTCTGGTGGAGTGCTGACTTTGATGCCAGATTGCCCGGGCGTCCTGTGGATGCAGCATCTGATACTCGGCGCCATGATTCTACTTGACGCGAGCTTTCCAACGGTACCTCGGAGGGCTACCTGGCGCCAACATTGGTAGAGTTAAAGTCTGTTATGAAAGTGGTCTTTACCCTGGCGGGGTTCTGGTGGAGTGTGGACTTTGACCCCAGATTGCCCGGCCGTCCTGTGGATGCAGCATCTGATACTTGGCGCCCCGATTCTACGCGGCGCTAGCTTTCCATCGCTACCCCGGACGTCTTCCCAGCACTAATATTGGTGCAGTTATCCCCTGTCAGGTAAGTGGTGTGGGCCGGATTCATAGCAAAGGGTTGGCTGGGGGGGGCGGGCGCTTTCTTTCAGTACCATGTATTATAGAACCGACTTGAATATGATGAGAAATACTCTTTATGTGACAGGTTTCAGAATCTACATATGTGACCTGGGTCACAAAGTTTAATTCTAGTATTGCAGTAGTGCTTGCTTGCGCTCTGGCTGTATCCTGAGTTCTGCCACCAAGGCTCGCTTGCGTTCTGGCTTCATCCTGAGTTCTGGCACCAAGGACCGTTGCGTCCTGAGATTCGGTAGCTGCCGTCTTGCGTCCTGATTAACGGTTTGCGTCCTGTGCATCCTGTGCTTCAGAGGCACAGGGCGCACAGGACGCAAGCTTTTATCTTTGCTGATGGAAGGACAATGTGCAATCACAGACCAGATTTGGTTTCTCAGGTCTTTCACATGAAGAAGAAGGCACTATTACAAGAGATCAAGAAAGGAAATATATTTGGAAAATGTACTGGTGCTGTCTGGACAATTGAATATCAGCAGAGAGGATTACCCCATATGCATCTATTAGTATTTTTGAGAACTAATCCTACCTTCCTTACTACGGAGAATATTGATCAGATTATATCGGCTGAGCTACCTGATAAGAGTACCGCTCAGGGAAAAAGGTTATCAGATATTATACGAACTTGTATGGTTCATACAACATGTGCTGGTGGTAATACAAATGCCATTTGCAAGAAAGAGGGACCTCAGGATAGAAGGTATACCTGTACAAAACAGTACCTATGAGCATTTTAGTCTGAGAGTATAGTACAGGAAAATGGGTACCCACTATATTGTCGACGCAATTCTTGTAGAAGTTTTAATAATCAAGGTCAGGGTATCTCCTCTGGCCTGCCTATTACCATTGATAATCAATATGTGGTTCCATATTATGCATATCTGACATGGAAATATCAGGCTCATATCAACGTTGAGGTGTGAGGCTCAGTCCAGGCAATCAAATATATCCACAAGTATATTTATAAAGGAAGTGATCAGGCAACAGTTAAGATACAGTCTGAAAGAGATGAGGTTCAAAGATACTGGAGTGGAAGATATATTGGTCCTACAGAGGCAATTTGGAGACTCTTTGAATATAAGGTTCATAAAGAGCTACCTACTGTCATGCATTTGGCAGTTCATTTACCAGGTGAGCAACCAGTTTACTTTCCAGAAGGAATCCAGATGGAAGACCTACATAATAGAATTATATCATTACAAACAACCTTAACATCATTTTTCGCATATAATGATGTATATGCAGAAAGTTGATGCTATCTGTACCATGAATTTCCAACCTATTTTAGGTATATTCCTAAGCAGCATTGGCAACCACAGGTTCAGAATACTGATCTGACCATTGGTAGAATGTTTTCTGCAAGCCCATTTATGGGTGAGAAATATTATCTCTGTCTTCTCCTAACAGTTAAATGAAGACCCCGTAGTTTTGAAGATCTTTAGACGGTTGATGGGACCTTATACAATACCTTCAAAAGTGCCGATTTAGCCTTAGGTCTTCTTGATAATGATGGAGATTGGCTTGCTACTTTTGAGGAAGCTAGCCATTTTGCAACAGGATATGTACTTAGACAGCTCTTTACTACTCTCCTATACCAAACAGCAATCACAAATCCCTTAGCCATTTGGGAAAAGTATAAGTATATATTCTGTAATGCCCTTCGAGGAAAATTAGTAACTGGTACAATTTCAGTACCTGTCAATGCTTCTGATTTGATAGATGATATTCATATTGATTATAGCCTATATCTTATTGAGCTACTTCTTCGAAAGAATAATCAAACACTTGCACAGCATCAACTGCCGGCACCTCAGTTACAACATATTTCAGAAAATGAAAACATATCACATCCACTTCGTATGGAAGAAGCAAACTACAGTATGCAAAATGAAGAACACTAATATCAACAGTTGGTCAGAAAGTTAAATAATACTCAAAGGGGGGTATTTGAAACCATAAGTGATGCAGTTATTGGGGAATCCTACAGGGGAACCTCACCTGTATTTTTCCTTTATAGACCTGCTGGAACTGTTAAAACATTCTTATACAACTGTATTTGTAGCTATCTTTGATCACAAAAGAAGATACTAGTAGTCCTTTGTCTTGCCTCTTCAGGTATTACAGCACAACCTTTACCAGGTAGACGAACTGCGCATTCCACATTCAAGATTCCTCTAAACAACAGTCAACATGCTACCTGCAATATTAGTAAAAACTCTCAACTGGCAGAGCTTATTCAACAAACTTCATTGATAATTTGGGATGAAGTTTCTATGTAACATAAAGCATGCTTTGAAGCAGTTAATCGAACTTTAAATGATCTTTGCAATTCCTCCAGTAGTCAGATTTTTGATGGAATACTGCTTGTATTAGGTGGTGATTTTGCACAAATACTACCAGTTATTCAACAAGGATCTCAGCAGGCTACAGTCCAAGCATGTATTCAAAAAGCATCAATGTGGTGGGGCTTACAGATTCTTCAACTGACTGAAAATATGCGAGTTATTGAAGGGGAGCATAACAAATTATTTCTTGAGTTTCTTTTTAATATTTCACATAATTCATCATGTTATGGGCAACTGAGTTTACTAGGCTATATAAGTCAAGCTCATACAACTGATGAGTTGTGTAATATCATATATCCTCCTACTCTTTTAATTCATTCTGCAGCCAATCCATATTCTTTTCTGAGCAGATGTATTCTAGCATATCAGAATGAGACAGTTAATGAGTTCAATGAAAAAATTGTTTAGCTTCTCCCTGGACAGCTAAATGACTTTCATGCTATGAACTCAGTGGATCTAAATGAACAGACAGTTGTAGCAGAACTCCTACCTGCTGAATACCTTCAAAGTATTGAGCTTGCTGGACTTCTACAATCTTATTTAAAGATCAAAATTGGTGCTCCAATTATATTACTACATAATATTAGTCCTAAGGATGGTTTATGTAATGGGACAAGACTACATATAGTAGCTATAGGTAGAAATTGCCTAAAGGTTGCTATACTGGGTGGTCAGTGGAATGGTAAAGAGAGGTTACTACAACTGGCAAGGATTCGTCTTACATATAATGAGGCAGATCTTCTCTTTATTCTTATTCGTAAACAGTTTCCTATTCATTTATGTTTTGCAATGACTGTTAATAAGTCTCCAGGATAGTCTTTTAAGCAAGTTGGAGTTGATTTACGAGGTGGTGCATTTACTCATGGTCAATTATATGTTGCACTGTCACAAATTACTTCAGTTCATGGACTTACTGTTTTGACCTCTGAGACAATACCTGCAATTACTTCTAATGTTGTATTTCCTGAAGTTCTCTTTTAACTGTTCTTCTTTCTTTTTTATCGTATTAATATGTCTCTTATTTCTTTTGTCTTTTATATAATTGATTTATCTTCTAATTTTACAATGTTCCATGTTGTTTGATTTTGGTTATTAGGTAGTAGTTACTATATAATTTAAATTTAAATTTAACAAGAAAGCAATTTGGAGATATATTCTCGAGGGGGAGACTGCTAGTAGTACCGTAACTAGGGAGGGGGTCTGTATGAGCGATCAATAGAGGAACCCCACCATGCGCTGGGCTCTCATGTTTGCCGAATTGGTGTTAGGATAGGCATCACGTACTGTAATTACACGAACAAATATCTTGGCACGGTGCTTGACGCAGTTCACTTCGTTGGCCTCCCCAATGGCCTTCGACCATCTGCTCATCCTTCTCTCGCCAGATTGACACCACCCACCGCCCCCTCGTTGTTCCTCTTCCGTGGTCTAGCATAGATCTACATCTTTCTCCATCTCGATCCTCTTCTCCGCCCCCACCTCTGCAACTCCCCAGACCATTGTGCCTGCGAGCTATCCTTCTGTCTTTTTTCTCTCCTTAAGATTTTTCACTCACCCCACGATCGTACAAAACTCTTGAAATCCGCTAGCACACTATCTTTTCCCTATTCTTCTCATCCCTGTTGAACTAAATCTTTATCGGTCTGGAGCCTCTTCTCTCCTCCACACCCCTGCAACCCAGCAAATCATTGTGTCTGTCAGCCTTTCTTTTTTTCTTAGTCTTGGTTCTCTCCTGAGGCTTTTCACCCCCGCCATCACAATAGGAAACTCTTGAAACCGGCTAGGGGATTATCAGCAGCAATTGGGCGGTCAGCCCCGGTGTTCCCAACCGTCCCGGGCGTCCCGGGCAGGGTGGGTAAGGACGGCAAGGCATGGCGTCCGTCTTTGATAAAGACCGCCGTCCGAGGGGTTGACGCCCGGGCCCGGGAGTCTTAATACAAATGGCATCTTCCGGCCGTCCTCACCGGGGACCGGCCGTCATTAGCAGAGCCCGACCGTCATTCGCAGGGCCCGTCCATCATTCGTAGAGCCCAGCCGTCATTCGCAGAGCCCGGCCGTCATCTGTAGGGCCCGGCCAGTATCTGCAGGGCCCGGCCGTCATCTGCAGGGCCCGGCCATCATCGGTAGGGCCCTGCCGTCACCTGTAGGGCCCGGCTCTCATCCGCAGGGCCATTTGCAGGTGAGACACCTATAGGGCCCGGCCGGCCATCCGGGCAGTGATTAGGACGGACCACAGGATAGGCGTCCGTTCAGGGCAGAGTTCCTGAAACCAGCGTCCGTCCCGTCCGAAGCCAAGGACGGACGGACTGGACGCTTGGGAACACTGGTCAGCCCACAATAAGAATCTTGTTTGACACGCCAACATCGCTACAAATACCCACCAACGAGGCCCAACCTGTCGCGTGGGCTTACCCAATACTCTCCTGTGGAAACGGCAAGGCATATCGAGAGCTTTAGACTCAGGCTCCGGAGATTCCTGCACTGCTGGAGATAGCGGACTGCACGAGCCCGCACAGCATTATTAGAGGTATAATTAAAAGGTTCGCTCACCTTGATATACCATTGTACTAATGTTTTGGATAGTTAGTCCTAGCAAAAGCACCTCACGTCCTGTTTTCTGTATTGGCTGGTGGATTTGGGGCCATGTCCAATGAACTCGATCCACACCACCTGGTGGCACTAATGAGCCACATATTGGCTGAGTCGCAAGATGGGTCTTCTCACCGCTTGGACGCATCATCTCACACCTTTGGACATGGCATCATAGATAATCATGCGACCAACGTGCGCACCTTTCCCATCTTGGATTAGAGGTAAGTTGCAAGTTGTATTGCCCCTGAAAAGGAATTCCGGTATTCTGACAATGTTTCAGCTGGCACGGAGGAGCTTGCCGACACGGGGTTGGAACATAGCATTAGCATCAATGGATCGGCAGCAAATCATCGCTACTCCACGGGAAAGCACCTTGTCGTTTCTGCATCAGTCCCGGCATTTGATTTGCTGGACCAGGTGTCAGCTCTACATTCTAGGCTCATCCCGCCCGCCCAGTATTACAGAAATCACCTGCGGGCTTGTAGCAGAGGGGTTTGCATTGTCACGTCAAGGTAGATGCCACATGCACCCCAGGTATTGGTTTGGTCTTGGTGTTAGTGATAGGTAAAGTAGGATGCGGGGGACGTTTGGGCCAAGTAATCCCGTGGCTGGATGGTGTGACGCCAAGGCTTGTATTTACCGGTAGTGCATTGTAGCTCTCACAGTACTCCCAATTAAACACCAGGCGGTTGCATAGCCCGTGTTTTTCTCCTTACTGAATGACTAAATGGGCTAGCTTAGTAGTGGGGATGATACATCTGCATATCATCCGCGTTCCGGACTGTCGCGTGTTCCCAGCGCACCGGGGCCCCACGCCCGGGCCGGAGATGGAATTGCTAAGGCTCCAGGATGGGACGGCAAGGTGTAGTCTGTCCTTGGAGGGGACCATAGGCCCTATAGGGTGTGAGGCTTTGTATTTTAGATAACGTATCATATTTCACCGTCAACTCGAGGGAAGCTTCTGTTTCTTGCTGCTATTGATATCTTAGATTACATCTTCTTGGCCACTATCTTCCTTGGCTATTTTCCTCTTCAGCGATCTCATGCCTTTCTTATACTGCGGAAGATCTTTCAAGCCCTTCCCCTTCCGCTGATATCTGTGCTTCTCTTAACATCTCTTGACGCCCATTTTATCAACGACTCTAGTTCCTCGGTCCAATAAGGTGCCACATAACACCTCTCTGGCTAAACATCCTGTGCAATACTTCGATATACAAGAACCTCCAGAACCTTCCATCCAGCATCCTGATAACAATCACGTAAGTATTGCGGACATCAGATCGACGCTGGACTGGCTCTGGAGGATTCTGGCATACTAATCACCTCTACAAAGCTATCCATGCATTAGCAAACCTATAGATAACAGGAGAAACATCACAGAATCCTTAAGTATTATAAAGTGATGGAGAAAGGGTTGTTTAAGGTTCTGGTATCGGTTGCCATGTACCTTTTTGTATGGAGGCCTAGACAAAACTTTAGGCCACTTTCAGCTGGTGGATACAATCATGAACAATGGAGACAGCTTTGATTCCTTAGACTTCTACTTGTCGAGGTTGGAATAGATAGTTATTCCCTAGCTAATGAGATTATTTGAGGTGCTTTCATATACGCAGCGTTGAGAATTGTCCGTTTAGAAATGACCATTTTTGGTGTGAAAAGGGCATCGGACGATCCCTTTTGTCCCCATACTATATCATACCAAAGGCCTGATTACCAGGCAATGATACGGGTCATTAGTATCCTCAGGATCCCCCTCAACCAGTGTAAAAACATAGTATATGAATTCTTCATGTATCACTACAGTTGTAGAGTAAGTAGGCTCTGAAGTGATTAGCTGGGAAATAGTTAAAAGGATATTCTACCCACGTCTTCGCGTTCCAAGCGCTGTATTCGAGACAAATCAATTCTTCAAGTGAGCACTAGAGCGTGCTATTATTTCGTCCCAACTCTTCTGAACCAGGCCCATTAACTTAATCAACAGGCCCTCTTCCAACCTCATGTCAAATGTCTTCTGGGCTGCCCAGCCCTCTTATCGCAGCAAGAGCGCAACCAAGCGAAATGGGAGGGCCAAATCCGCTGTATACCATGGAAAGTCACACAATGCCCCCCCGGCACAGGAAAGTCGAAAAGAGCCTCAGAACGCGGGCGGGCCGAACCTCCCTCAACCGCACGATTATGGGCCGGCAGATGTAACTTCCATATTCCATGAACAAGGGAGAATCTTGGACGATATAGGCGTACCTCTCGAAATCATAGTCGGAAACCAAGAACTCATCTGCAAACTCCGTGTGGCGAAACCTAGGCTCCCAAGTAAAAGTAAAACAGAAAACCCCTAATCTCGGGAATTTCCGTAGAAACAAAGGAGCGAGGCAGTAGTTGACGAAAGGGGGTTATTGTTCATGAGGGAAAGCTCGTCCCTGGAAACGGAGTGATTGCTTGATGGAAGATCAGACATAGGTCAATGAGGTTCTGAGTTTCGCAATAGGAACTTGCGATGTTATCGAGAACTGTTCTGGTCAGCTGGCGGTCACGCGATCGTAAAACATGGTGTAGAAGAGGGGCACTTTTGCCATCCTAGAATTTCTTTGCCCTCTCACGGGTGTGGGCGATGTCGAAATCCACTTTTCTCCTTTCCAGCATTTCTCGGTTCGGGGCTAGTTGCCCGAGAGAGGTAACTCCGGAAAGGAAACATTATGTGAAAACAAGAGAAGGGTGAGCGGGAGCTGGCAAGTACTGTGCTGTAGAGTGTGACAGCTATAGCGCGGTAACGCAAGGCACATCCTTGATTTGGCACTAGTCTAATATGACCCATGGTTATCACTAAACCCCCTTACACCCAACCACATCAACCAATGAACAAGTGCATGAACTGGGAAACAAGATCGCAATATCTTACCCTGAGCATCCACCATCTGTGCCTGCGTCGTTGGCAATGCTATCATGACATCTCCATAAGCTATGGCCTCGTCGATAAGAGAGTAGAAAACTAGACCTAATCCATACAGAGTGGCGCAAGTATCCTCATGATCCACGCCGAGGACCAACGAGCAGTCGATCTGCGAAAATTTCCTGGAAACCAGAGTGTTCTCCGTCGGGGGGGTATCATCCAGTGCCAAAATGGTGGCCATGCTTTGGGGGATCTATCGGCACCAATATCCCGCCCCGCCCACAAAAATCACGAAAGCAAACCCTCCTCCGGCAGGTAACAAGTGACAATGGTAACCACCTGGACGACTGTGTCGGGAAATCTCGCCCATATCCCCCACCTGACCTTATCTCACCAACCAACCAATCATCAAACAAACAAACAGGCCAAAGCAAACTAGACAAAGGGATCGTAAAAAGGAGAGAAATAAAAACATATCAAAACTCCGAATCGTTAACCCTCACATTCCTCGGATGCTGGACCATGGACCTCGCCAGTGTCTCCCGAACCCGCTCTTTCCCCAATGGCCTTTGCCTCCCCAGTGCTTCAGGCACCAGCACACCAACTATCACCCGGCTCCTAACGAGCTTCCCCGGCGCCAGCAACATCCCCGCCTGCCTCCCGTTGAGGTTCATTATCTGTGTCAATCGTCCAGAGTACCCTTCCTTCACGTGCCGCGCATTTGAGGGCTTGACCGGCATGCCCGTTGAGGTGTACACAAGCCTCAACTTCGACGACGTGCGGCGCAAAGTAGCCTGGTCATTCTGGGTTGCAAGCCGCGGATGCACAGTATGGGTAACAACATATTCACGAAAGCATGACCGTAATTTCGGCAGCTGGGGATATCCTCCCGACGGAGAAGACCCTGGTTTCCGGGCAATTGTCTCAGATCGAGCGCTCGTTGGTCCTCAGTGCCGATCATTTGGACTCTGGCACAGCCACCTATGGATCCGGTCCCGCTTTCTATACTATTATCCTCGAGGCCATAGCTGGTGGAGGTGTCATGGTAGGATTGCCAGTGCCAGAAGGGCAGATTATGGCTGCTCAGAGCAAGCTATTGCTGTCCTGTTTTCTGGTTCATTTATGGGTTCATTTGTTGATGTTGTTGGGTCTGTAGGAGCTTAGAGACAAACAGAGAGGTCACATTCAAGCAGTACCAAACCAGCCAGTGAGTTGCGTTCCAGCGCTATAGATAGGACACTCAGAGTAGCGATCAGCTCTCACTCGGTCTGCTCCTCTTGCCCTTACATAATGCTGCCTCTCCGGAGTTAGCCATCTGGGGCCACTCCTCTCCAACTGGGAAATGGGGGAAGACAGAAAAATGGATTTTGGCATCTCCTACACCGTTGACTGGGCATAGCATTTCTGGGATAGTGAATGTTATTGTAAAAGTGATGGTGATTGTAAAGACTGAAAGCAGGGGTGGAAGAAATAAGAATATGGGATAGATAGTTTTAGATAAGACTACACTGTATCTCTGTTGCTTGTCTCTTTTATCTACGGAATAAGGAAGGACTTTACATAGACAAATCATCCACCCTCCAGGTACAGTGTTCTGGCCTCGGTGAGAAAGAAAAAAACAACTGAAATGCCAAACACCCTTTGATCCTTTGGGAATCCCTCTGGTGGGTTCTAGCCAACTCTGGAGTTCTGGTACCTTGGCTCATACCTGATATCAACATTTCTGCTCCCTTGCTGTATGCAACTGTTTCTTATATCGCATGGTTCCAGCCATATAGTGTTTATGCAATGTATATCCATTCCCTTGACTGATGAGAAATCAATGACAAATAGATAAAAAATAAACGGACAAAGGAGTGACAAATAGAAATAGGTAAGAAAAGATATTTATCCATTGACCGCGAGGGAGGGAGATTGAATGATCCCCGGTGATTTTCAATAAATGTGCTCCTCCTCTACACCACGCCGCACGACCGCGTGATTGCCAGGTGACCTGAACAACACTCCACAATATCGCCACTTGTTATTGCGAAACCCAAAACCCAATTGACTCGGCTCTCATGGCTTATCTCGCAATCGCTCCTCGGTTACAGGGACAATGTCCTGCCACCAACACTCACCAAATTTCGCTTGGTATGATACTTCCTCCCTCCTTTGTTTCTACGGAAATTCCCGAGATTAGTGGTTTCCCGTTTTCCCTTTACTTGGGACCACATGTTTTGCCACACGAAGTTCGCAGATGAGTACTTGGTTTCCGAGTACGATTGGGCGATGTGTGCCAATATGGTCTGGGATTCTTCCTTCTTTACAGAATATCGAAGGTACATCTGCCGGCCAATTATTGTACGGTCAGGGGAGGTTCGGCCCGCCCACGTTTTGAGGCTCGGTTGGGATTTCCTTTGCCGGAGGGGCATTGTGTGACTGACTATGGGACACAGCGGATTTGGCCCTTCCATTACGCCCGGTTGTGCTGCTTCTGCCATGACAGGGCCGGGGAGGCCAGAACACAAATGACATAATGTTAGAAGAGGGCCTGTTGGGCAGGTCAATGGACCTGGTTCAGAACAGGTGTGACGAAGATAGCGTGCTCTAGGGCTCACTTGAGGAATTGCTTTGCGAGGTATCTTGGATACAGAGCTTGGAACACTGGGGCTTGGGTAGAATTTCCTTTTACCTATTTGGCAGCTAGTCGCTTCCAAGGCGACTCACTCGGAAAACCGTGGGGATGGTGGAGAGTTGAGATCGTATCTTTTTGGATTTGTTGAGGGGGATCCTGAGGATCCTAGTGACCCATACCATTGCCCTGTAATCAGCATTTTGGTATGATATATATATCCCCTCAACATTTGGTTAGCACCGCGCGCGGACTAACGCTCCAGTAGCATTTATTGAACCAGCAGTACATGGGTTCCGCGCATGCCCGTTTCCCAATCCCCGCGGACCCTGCAGACCCTCTAACAAACAAGGTTCCGAAAATTCTCTGTTTTCATCATTCTATATCCAAGACTTTTGGGGAGAATATAATCTTTCTCCTTCATGGTGCAAGTGATCGTGTTGCATGATAGGAACTATTGCTTGACAGAGACGCACCATTAGGGGGGGCTGCAAATGACACTGTCTTGCGCTCGTTAATGAATACTAAATCCTCTGTGCCTCCTCTTTACTACAAGTGAAAAATATCAATACCGTTGCGCAAAGAACATCAAGGTTTTGATAGACGTAATGATCCGCAACCTCTGCGACCTTCCGGACTAGTCTGAGCAGGCAACCGTTCCCTCTGATCAGTACCCAGTCTCTCGAAAAGTGCAGGAGGATGGTGTAAAACCAGGTCCGGGCGGGGGGGTCGACCTATGCGTTCTACGCCTACTCCTAGAACACACCCAACTCCCCCGCCAACACACTGGAACTACGACCGAGTCCTCAATCTCCAGAAATGTTTGAGCGGCGTGCGAAGAAACCACTTTCACCTTGTCGACTAAACAACCACCCGTCCCGCCACGGGTTCAGGAATTATCGCATGGCATAGATCACCGCACGGGGAGAACATGCACAGCAGGAACCCTAGAATTAAGCCTCGCACATCAAGGTCAAAGCTCTGTCGGTTTGATGAAGGTGGCCTCCAAAGCGGAGCAGCCAGGAGTCCTCACACGGCCCCGGGGATTGGGCACTGGGGGAACTGGTTTACAGTGAGGTAGGAATGGAAGTGGGGTGTGCATCGCGGGGAAGGCATCACGGCTCACGGTGATGTCAGATATGATGGATACGATGGTTTCTGATCTGATTGGTGAATCCGGGTGGTTGTATTTGTACCTCCTCCCGGCTCCTTCTTTTTCTCCCCCTTGTCTTGAGTGCGTTACTCATTGTATTACTCTCGTGCAGCATGCATCGCGCTATTGGTTGGGTTTATTTAGTGTCCTATCACAGTCTGTTTTCGCTCTACAACCGTTTTTTGTTGGAAGGTTCCGCGGTCGATTTCCTTATCCGGGCATGTTGGCATTTGCGACACAACTAAGTCTCGTCACAGCGAATGTACACTAGGTGTTTTCCATGCATGAGATTCTTATTATTATATCTCTGCTGCATTTTCGCATCCACTAGTGCTGCTATGGCTGCCTTCGGAACATATTAACGATGCATCATACTTACTACAATATGCTATCGCTCTTTACATATAGTCATAGTATGTGGGTTCCGGTGCTTTGAAATTCCACAGCCAGTTGTCGTCCGCCATGTGATCATCGAATCATTGTACTGGAGTATGGAAAAATTAGTTGCAGCCAACTTATATCACGTTTCCCCTCCCCTCCGCTCCCAAAGCAGGACCGAAAGCCTGTTCCAAGGATGCCCACCATCCAGGGCGAAACTTCATAGCCCGCCACTAATTTCGAAGGAAAGATTCAACGCTAACTACACCCTCCTACTCCAGAACCCGGTACCTACCCTTTGACAATGGAGATGATCAATGATACTACCCGAAGAGAGAACGAAAGCTAGCTAAGAAGGAAAACATATATGCCAACATCCTAAACAGGACTGCCCTGAACCCAGCCACCTCGAACACCATACATGCCCCAAGTGTGGGTATCCGTATCTCCCAACACAGCCGCCAACAGATATTCCGTAAACAATGGAGAATCCAAGACCATATAGGCATATATCGGCAAATCGTACGCGGACACCAAGCACTCGTCCCCAAAATCTTGCCGCAAAGCCTATGCGCCCATGTAAAAGAAAAATAGAAAAGCCCTAATCTATGAATTGCCGTGGAAACAAAGGAGGGGGGTAGTAGGGGACGAAAGGGGGTGAGTGTTCATGGAGGGGCATTGTCCCTGTAAACGAGGGAATGATTGCGAGATAAGACATGACGGCCGCATCAATGAGGTTCTGAGTTCCGCCACAGGAGCGGGGCTGTTGTTCTGGGCAGCTGGCGGTCACACGATTGTGAAACATTATGTAGAGGAGGAGCATAATCATACCATCCCAGAATTGCTGTACACTCACAAGGCTGTAGAGGATTTTAAACCCCATTTTTCTCCCTTCCAGCATTTCGCAGGCGGGGGCAAGTAGCCCGAGATAGGTAACTCCGGAGAGGAAACATTATGCGAGGACCAGAAGAGAACAGCGAGCGAGAGCTGATCGGTACTGTGGTGTGGAGTCTGCTAGCTATAGCGCCATAACGCAAGTCAGTAATTGGTTTGGTACTGCTCGAACATGACCTGCCTGTTTGCCTCCTAACTCCCACACAGCCAACCTCATCAACAACTGAACCAATGCATAATGCATAATTGGAGACAGGACCGCAATATCTTACCCCGAGGAGCCATCATCGGTGCCTCCACCCTCGGCAATCCTTTCATGACACCTCCATTAGCTACGGCCTCGATGATACGAGTGTAGAACGTAGGACCGAATGCATACAGGGCGGTGCAAGCCTGTATTTGATCCTTACAGAGGACCAACTACCTCGCGACCCGCCTGAATTTCTAGGAAACTAGAGTCTTCATCGTGGGGATATCGCCCGCTGCCGAAAGGAGGGTCATGCTTTAGCGAATCTATCGACATGAATACCCCCCCCACCCAGAAAAACAGAAAAATAATCGTTCCTCTAATGGGCAATAAGTGATAATCGTACATTTGAGGTAGTAGTTGGCATACTGGTAACCACGGCAGTACTACAGGGCACCACCTCCTGGAGTGCACCCACCTTAACCCTGGCGAGAAAACTCACGAGCAGCCCACCATCCAATGCCTCTCAGCCGCCCTCCTCGCCCAATAGCTAAGTAGACACCTGCTGCTTGTGGCCCAGAATGATCAGGCTCCTGCGCCGCATGTCCGCGGTGTTGCAACCCGGGTACACCTGAACGGGGGTGCCGGTGATGCCCCCGAATGCGCGGGGCACGCAGGAAGTGTACTCGGGACGCTTGCCACAGGCGATAACCCTCGAGGGGACGCAGGTGGCGGTTTTGCCGGCATCGTGGAAGCGCGTGGGGATGAGAGTGGTAGTTGCTATGCCGGTACCAGAAGCAGTGGGGAAGCGAAGGCCAATGGGGTAGGAGAGGGTTCCGGAGAGACCGGCGACGCCCATGGCGCCGGATCGGAGGAATGTGAGGGTTAACGATTGGGAGTTGTGATCTATGTTTATGTTTCTTATTTTTACGATCCCTTTTTTCTAGTTTGCTTGGGCGTGTTTGTTTGTTTGTTTGTTTGTTGGTGAGATAATATAGGTGGGGGAGATGGTCCAGATCTCGCGATATGGTCGTCCTGGTGGTTTCCAACCGTTAAGCCACCATAGGATATTATACCAGCAGGGGAGGGATTTACAAGATTCAGGACTCCAGTCAGGGCTACGTGTTCTCTCTCCAATATCGCAATTATAATCATACAAGTTATTCACCCTTTGTAGGGCAGGGGGGACGAAAAAGGGGGGAACCTTTGATTACCGATCGATCACGGTGCAGCCCTGGCCTTTCATTGTTTCACCGGTGATTCTCTAAACCCAGAGGAGGAAAGGAGTGAATCAAACAACTCTTTCTGTACCGTAGCAACTGGAATCCGAACTTCGCCATGCAGCGTATGGTGGCTCTGATATCATATCAAGCCTGGCCTTCTGGTGTCAACTGCGGTACAAGATGTACGCAAGAGATATAGCTGGTTACATTTTGTTTCTAGATAACTATGAGTAAGAATGCCAACGGCACCCGTAGCATCAAGCGGGTCCCGTTGCCAGGGCTTTAGGTTAATAGTGTGGAGAAGATCCGCCACCCGCACTCGATTTCTATATCTCTTTGGTCTGAACCCCCAATGCGTAATCAGTCAGAGTCTAGCAAGGAATTACCGTAACTCCTCCGCTATGGTCTCCTGGAACTTCATTGTTATCCGTATTGCTTAGCTGAGACTAACAATACAGCCGCACCGCTGGTGCAGCTTGCATGCAATTGTTAATACAAAAACTGCAGAGTGCAACATACGAATACCGTTACACCAATGGCCTGGGAGCATTGATGGACATACTGATACACAACGTCCTAGACCTTCCTGATGAGTGAGAGCCGGTAGCGATTCCCTCTTACAGGTACCCACTCTAAGGAAGGGTACCCTAATATGGCGAAACACCGGGTCCGGCACATCTACCTCTGCGCCCTATACCTAGTTCTAGAACACACCCAACTCCCCCACCGGCTACCGGAGAAGTTCGACCAGGTCCCCGAACTGCGCGAATTCTCTCGCGGCATGTCAACTAACTACTATCAACGGGTAGACCAAACACCTATCCGCCTCGTCACGGGCTCCGTAAATGCCCCATGGCGTAGATCAGTGCCTGGGGAGAACATGCACAACAAAAACCCAGCACACAGGGCCCTGGAATCAAGTCTCGCACATCAGGGTGAAATCTCTGCCGGTTTGATGGAGGTAGCCTCAGAAGCAGAGGTGAGAGGTGTCATCACTATATCCCGGAGATTAGCCACTGGGGGAACTTGTTTATATGCCGGGAGTAATGGAAGTGGGGTGGACATTTCTGGGGAGGCGTGACGGGGCACGGTGACGATAGATATGATGGATATGACCGCTTATGATCGGATTGGTCAATGGGGGTGGTTGTATTTGTCCCTCCCCCCGCACTCCTTTTCGTTCTGTCCCTTTGTTTAACTTACTTATTTTATTCTTCACCAGCATGCATCACCCTATTGGTTGGATTTATTTGGTCTTCGATTAGAGTCTGTTTGTGCCTTAAGTCTCTTGTCTCTTTCAGAATTCCCTGGTGGAGATTGTTTTCCCCAGAGATGGCGGCATTTCCGTCCCGCCCGGGTCTGGTCCAGGGGAACGGCGACTAGATGATTTCCATGCCTAACATTGTTATTTCCCGATCTCCTTTCCATTTCGTGATCGAGCGGTGTTGTTCTGGCTGTACGGAGGAAGTTCGATGGGATGATGTCTAGTATTATGGAGTATCTGAGCTGCCGTCGGAATATATCAACCATCCACCATACATACCACAATATGAGTGTGGTTGTGTTAGAACCCACACATTGGCCTCCAACAATAAAAAATTTATTTTAGCATAGCCAGCTAGACAGTCTTCTAGAGCATACTCTAAATAGCTTAGAAAATATTTTTTAACCTCCAATGACCTCTGTAGCCTGTTTTATGTACAAAAATGTAAAATATTGTAAAAATCTTTTTTTTTCATAGAAAAATACTAGAGCTTTCTGGGTATCTGTAGAGCATAGTTTCAAATCAATAGGTCATATGGGTGTGATGTTATGAGTAGTTCAAGTAAAGATAGTTTTTTTGTTGAATTATATTACATGAAGGACACCATATATCCACATGAAATGGGTAACAAGATTTAATACTAGAAAACCTAGGATAACTCATAGCAATCATCTTTTAGTAATTGGCAAGGATTTAATATAAAGAAGTACAGGATTGATGAATTGCAAATCCACCATACAGTACCTTCTACAACATTGATATCAAGTCCAGGTAATAAAAGCCTTTATATGGAAGATAGAAGTACCTATCTCAGTAAGAATAATATTCTTGCTACAAGTTCAGAGATATAGTTATAAGCAGGCCAGATGATTGAGCAGGAAAGAAAAGCTCCATTGATTAAGGAGGGATTGCTGAAAACATGAAAATGTAGAAGACAGTAACCTTCAAGTTGGGATTCCAAGAATAAATATAGTAGAAAAACCATGTACATAATATATTTTCACAAATTTTAAATCATAGATATATATTCCATATAGTAAATAAATTTTTATCCAATTACCTTATTTTTAAACTTTTTTATTATTGAGGAGAAGTGATTCTCATATAGAGAAAAAGAAAAAAGTGTTTATCTCAAGTTTGATTTTCTCAGGTTGCTACCCTTCAAACCTGTTTTTCTGGTAACAACCAAAAAAGCCCACGTGTAGGTTTAAACAAAACCACACTCATATGCTATCGCCCTTTACATGTAATCAGATTATGTGGGTTCTGGATCGCTGATATTCCATAGCTAGCTGTCGTCCGCCATGTGATTACAGTCTGATTCTGCTGGAAAATGGAAAAGTTAGTTGTAACTAACTTATAGAACGTGCCACCTGCGCTCCCCCGCAACAGTGGACAGAAATCTGGCACCCTGGATAACTAAAACACAGCGGAGAACCGCACAGCCAACCACCACATGCTTCGTGTGAATCTTACTCAAAGAAGAGCCCCTCCCGCTCCCGAACTGGCACCAGCGCCTTGAAAATACTCCTGACCTCCCACGCAAACCTCATGCAGGTAATCATCCACTGCCACCTTTGCCAGCACAAAACCCAGAAACCGGATTACAAACAAGCCGAACATAGGCCATGTTCAACGTTTGAAATACCTATTTCCACGCACCTATCCTTAGCCCCTCCTGCACTCCACTACACTCCACCCCACAGCACCAATCATGCAAAATTCGGCCTATTTTACTCCCTATCCTTAACCCCCAAGCCGGCTGCAGATCCATATCCACAACGACCTCAATCTTGTCACCCGTGTTCGCCAACGACCCGTACGCGGCTAGCTCCTGATCCAGGCTGTATACAAGATCAAAGTCGCGGACGCCACCATGCTTGAGCTGTAAGAGGGACGGAGGGATATCCAGCGTGGCGTGCATCAGGAAGTTGTGTTTGAGCGTCGATGGGGAGGATGTGGGGGATTGAGGGAAGGTGTGGATATGGGGGGATGAGTGCTGAATTTGGTTTTTCTTTGTTTTTCAATAGTTCGATACCTGGGGATGGGGTGGGGTTGGATGGGGGCCGAGAGGAGGATCTGCTTCGGCTGATTGGGACGATGCGGGCTGCTTTGGGTGTTTGCGTTTCTGATTTCTTTTTTGTTCGTACGTGAAGACTAACGTGATTTACGGGGAAGCGGCTCACGACAGGGATGCGGCTCACACTTGGCAACCAGTAGAAAATCAAATATATTTTTGATTATCTCTATGAATAATGATGAGACCACATTGAAATTTTATTACTAAGTGAATTGAAATATGAGAAATTTGAATACGTAAATTATATTTCACAATTATAAACTATTCTGCTTGTACAGGGTGTTTAAAATTGTTTCTCCCAAAAAAACTGCTATAGTTCCCTGCCATACAAAAACCGAAAAACCTGTAAGAAGTATCCTCATAAGTGAACTGAGAGATTGAGCAAGCCCTAAAAGCCCATGCCCAATAGTCCTCTGTTTTATTTATTGCTATTTTTTAATGTTGTAGTACCTAGTAGGAATTAATAAAAAGTAAGCAAACTACATACAAATTTTGCATATTTGACAGTAGAATAACTTGTTACTATCAGAACCGGTAATTTTGAATTTTCAAAATCTACTGTACAATAACAGTATATGGGAGTATACAAATTTTGAGATTGTGCAGAAAAGTTTTCCATATTCTGTACTCAAGTTACTATTACAAGTAAGAAAGAAAATCAATAACTGTAAGCTATTATATTATGCTAAAATAATTAGTACTAATGATTCTCACCACTTGAAAACCTGCCTATAGGCTTACTGTGAGCAGGAGACTAGAATATGATTTCCAGT
>LN891005.1:427070-443014 GCA_900010015.1 Tuber aestivum | reverse complement strand
TGAGCCACTCCCCATAAATCATGTTACAGGGCAAGGAGAGTGGATTTTTTAGAAAATAAAGCAGCTACCTTCTGCTTACCCCCGCAAACAATATGACAAACAGGAACAACTAAGGCCCAGTTTGGCACGCCTTTGTTTGTAAAAACTGTGATTGCAAAACATGCTTTGAGCCAAATCGTGTTTTGTAATAACGAGTGGGTTTGGCATGACATTGTTTGTAAACACAACATAGTAACTAATATTACAAAACATGTTTTGTAGTAATATCAAGATATGTTACAATGATTACTAAAAATTATTTCCTTAATTGATATATATAATAATTGATATCATTTGTATAAACATTCTTGTAATATTTCTTGAAAGTGTATTAAATAAATAGTTATATTATATTATTATATTAATTAAATTGTTCATAGAGTACTAGGAATAGGGCTGCAAAAGGGTTGAAATTGGGGTTAGACCAAATGCAATCAAACTTGTTGGTTGTATAAGCCTTCTAGCTGTTAAACAACTAGTATACTATCCTTTCACCTTGCTTTTCGAATTAATTGTTCTGCTTTTATTGCCTCAATCTATATGAAATACAAACGAGTACTACTAGCAATCGTGCTACAATTCCTTCTGATTGCGAATTGCTTTTAATCACTTCTATAATATGCACATTAACTTTTGGTTTGTCAATATCTTTTTCTTATTTAGATCTCATCTATTTAAAATTTTATTACTAATAAGAAATTTAATATGGTAAGCCATGGCTAATAAAATCTTTGTTGCAAATGATGTTTAGAAATGATGATGCTGTTTGGCATAAACATTATTACAAAACAAGGCTGTGCATTGTTAGTAAATATGTTTACAAAACATGTTTTGCAATCATGGTTTTTACAAATAAAGGCATGCCAAACTGGGCAGCGCCTAAGCTGGGGAGAAGAAAGAAAAAGCGATGGGCCAAACATGGCAAAGGACAGAACGCAAAAGAACTGAAACATGAAATAGCCAACCAGCAAGCTCTCTAAGGTGCACCGCCACGTGACATGTGTCCTTTGGTCATTCATACTACTGGCATGTCAGTACTTTCCAGTACGCTGTAGTTACCTTTGTCGGAGGCACTGCATTCAAGCACCCCACATCCATGTTGGATGATTCCAATTCCATGATGAATTCTGCAAAAATTTAGTAGAATTCTTGCATGCCAATTCTCTTGTTATTTGTTTTGACCCCGGGGTGAATACTCCGGATATGGAGCGTTTCCCAATGGGCTGTAAACAGTGTTCCCAAGCGTCCAGTCCGTCGGTTCTTGATTTCCGACGCGACGGACACCAGTTTCTGGAACTCTGCCCTCGAGGGACGCCCGTCCTGTTGTCCATCCTAACCTCTCCCCCGGACGCCCGGAACTACAAGCCCGCCAGGGCCCTGTAGGGTGCCCGGGACGGTTGGGAACACTGGCTGCACAGGTCAGTCTTAATAGTTAAGCTGGAATATAACATGAGGCAGATTACTCACTGATTGTCAGGACATTTGAAGGGACCATTCAGTACAGTTCAATGTAAAACTTAGCATCGTTTCTCCTACCTACCTCCTTTTAGAGCCGGGCATCCGCAACTGCAGCTCCTCCATGCCCGCTTATGTGACCCTCCTAGATAATCTGGTGGTGCCATTATGTGACATGATGTCACGGCCACCCGGACCTGTATGGGGATGGAATATTGGGCTTTTGGTTGCATATATTGGTTGTGGTTTCTTTGGTTGCTTAGTAGGATTTCCTTTGTATTATGATTGGGATCAGTTGCCGCGCAACGGAACCTGGCGGAACTTGATGGAAGGATCACGGCTGCGCGTGACGCCAAGGACTTTCCTTTGTATTAGTGGTGGCGGAGGATTTCCGATTTATATCAAGAGGTGTACCCCCTTACATTTTATATTCTTTACGCAATCTGGTAATCTCCTTTGGACGTCTGTACCTAGGCATTACAACCTCTACTCTGTTGCGTCCTCTTGAACCGCTGAACCCTGACCCTGAACCCTGGACCCCTGAGCCTTGTACAGCTCACTTCGGTTGTACCTCTGTACCCAGACCTCGTCTGCTGAACTGTCGCCTGTCAGGATAGTGGTGTGCCTTGGGCTATCCGACCTTCAGACCCTATCAGTTACACAAGATTGCGTCTACCAGGACCCAACCGACACCAAACCATGGCCACCCCTCACCTCCCTGAGGACATCAATGGTCTCCTCCTGACCCTCGCGGCCCTGCAGGATGACCACGCCCAAGGCCTTGACTATGCTCAGCTCTAGACCCAATTCAATCTTGCCCGAAACCTGGCCTGCGAGATCCTGAATGCACCTGCTCCTCCCCCTCGTCAAGCCACCCCTGTCCCGCTGGAACAGACTCCCCAGTAGGAGCAGCTGCAGCAACACTGCAACCTCCTGACCCAAGAATGAGACGAGGCCCGAACTGAGTACCAAGGCCTCGAAGCTTGTCTCGTTATCGTCGCAGCTAGCCTTACACAGGCCAACGCTACTATCATGTCCTTGAATACCGCTCTTACCCTCATGCCTGCCCTCGGTGCTGCAGCCCCTGCTGGTGGCAACAAACACGTCTCAATCACCGACCCTGAACAATTCGACAGTATCACTGACAAGCTTCGCCCCTTCGTCACGCAACTCCGCATGAAACTCCAGGGTGATGCCCACCAGTTCACCAGTAAACAACACCACCTGGGCTACGCCCTTGGCCTCCTTCAAGGGCACTCCTACCTCCAGATCCACCACCGGGTATTGCCCGACCGCATCGACTTTGAGAACGTGGACACCCTTTTTGCCGAGTTGGAACAGGATTTTGGTGACCCTAATAGGGTCCAAACAGCAGAAGACGTTCTGAAGAGCCTCCAACAAATGAACCGCCCCTTTGTAGAATACCTGGCCGACTTCCAACGCCTCGCTGTTGACACCCTCTGGAGCGATGCCGCTAAGGGTACCTCCCTTTACCAGGGCCCCAGCAGTTAGTTGAAAGACACCTTGGTACATGTCTTCTCCATTCCTGAACCCCTCAACGACTACCTCTCCCTCCTCCAGCAGCTTGACAACAATGTCCGTGCTCGCGCCGCCGAAAAGTAAGGCTCCTCTTCGTCCTCTTGGAGGACCTCCACCCACCCTAGTTCGTGCACCCCCGCTCCTGCACTCCCCCCAGCCTCCACGGCTACGGGCACCACCTGCGGCCCCATGGACATCTTGGCAGGTCGTCAAAAGCTCACCACTGCCAAAAGGCAAGACCGGAGCAACCATGGCCTCTGCCTCTACTGTGGGGGACATGGGCATATGGGTCACACCTGTCCCAACAAGGGACCCCGCCCCATGCATAGCGCCAGTACACACACTGTTCCCGCTCCTGAGGAGCCCCTCCCTGCCCAAGAAGAGTCAGAAAACTAGTGGTCCCATGTGCAGCCTCCGGCACTGACATGGGACATGTTAAGTCTTCTCCTAGTTTAGTTATTTCTAGTTTATCTGTGGACGAAATGGAAAATGGAATTGAGGATAACCACTTCAAGTTGGTAGTCGCCTGTGACATTATAGGCAACCAACATACAATTCGAACCCACGCCCTTATCGATTCTGGAGCAACTGGGTATGCTTTCAAGGACATAGACTTCGCTAGCCGTCACCAGCTACCCCTATCCCTGCTCAAAGAACCTGTCTACCTCTCTGTCATGGATGGGAGGCCTATTAGCTCCGGGGCCATCACCCATATCTCACACTTCGATCTCCAAATAAATGATCACCTGGAATCCGTCCCCACCTTTGTCACCAAGCTTGGTGGCTACCCACTTACCCTTGGCATCCCCCGGCCCAAACACCATGATGTCACCATACGCTTGGCCTCCAACACTGTTACCTTTGAGTCCGAATACTGCCTCAAGAACTGAACCCTAGACGTAACTGGTATCCAAGGCATCGAATATGAAATTCTCCATTTCCTCAAAGCCTATGCCCTCCAACGTGCCCTTGACCACACTGTGTTGGAACAACAGAAAGTCAAAGAAATTGTCCCCCCTGAGTACCATGATTTCTTACCAGTATTCCTGGAAAAAGAGCAAACCCAACTACCTCCTAGCCGACCAGGCGTGGACCATGAAATACCTCTGAAACCCGGCTTCACTCCTCCCTTCGGCCCCCTTTACAACCTGTCCCCAGAAGAACTCGCTGCCCTCAAAGGATGGATCGACAAAAACCTAGAGAAAGGCTTCATCAGCCCTTCCACCTCCTTCGTAGCATCACCGGTACTGTTTATCAAGAAAAAGGATGGCACCTTGAGGCTCTGCGTGAATTACCGAGGACTGAATGAAGGCACTATCAACGACCATGGACCCATCCCCCTGTTAACTGAGACATTCAGGAACAATCCTGAGGCCAAGATCTACTCCAAGATCGATATCCGTGGGGCCTATAACCAAATCCTAATGGACCCGAAGGACTGATTGAAGACTGCCTTCCCCACCCGCTATGGACTGTTCGACTGTAATGTCATGTCCTTCACCCTCACCAATGCCGCTGCCACCTTCCAGGCCTTTAGCAACAAGGTGCTCCGCCAGGGATTAGACCAGTTCTGCACCGCTTACTTCGACGACATCCTGGTTTACAGCAAGAGTGAAGCGGAACACATCGAACATGTCTTCTGGGTACTTAAGGCCTTACAGGAGGCTGACCTCGAAGCCAAACCACAGAAATGTGAATTCCATGTTACCCATGTGGAGTACCTGGGCTTTATTGTCAGCCCAGAAGGTATCTGAATGGACAACGTCAAGATGGAAAGAGTTACCGCTTGGCCAGTACCTGACCCTTTGCCTGAAGTCCGCCCCTTCCTTGGCTTTTCCAACTTTTACCGACATTTTATTCCTGTCTTCTCCCGCCTGGCATGCCCTCTCACCGCCCTCACCAAAAAGAACTGGCCCTTCATTTGCACCCCCGAATGTCAACCAGCTTTCGATCGGCTAAAGAAAGCTTTCACTTAAGCCCCAGTCCTAGCCCACTTCGATTTCCACAAAGAAGTACTTATTGAAACCGATGCTTCCGACTTCGTCTCTGCTGGTGTCATGTCCCAAAAACAGGACAGTGGACGTCTCCATCCTGTGGCATTCCACTCCCTCAACCACAGTGCGGCACAATGCAACTACAACATCTACGACAAGGACCTTATGGTAGTTGTCCGGGCTTTCGAAGAATGGCGTTGTTACCTGTGGGGAAGATAGGTTACCATCCTGACAGACCACCTAAATCTCAAATACTTTACCACCAAAAGATTGTTGAATAATCGACAAGCCCAGTGGTCCGAGTTGGTGTCCCAGTTCAACTATCAGATTCAGTACCAACCTGGAAAGTTCAATGGCAAAGCTGACACCTTAACTGGTATGAAGAACAAGACCCCAGAGAAAGTGGAGGAGCGAAGGAGCCATTGAACCCAAGTGGTGTTAAGGTCTCAGTCTCTGAGTTTGTTGGCGAACATTACGCTCCCTACTGGAGCGTCCCCTATTGAAGAGCTTTGGAAAGAGGCCTATGAAGCTGACAGGATTCCAATGCAGGTTCTCCGCACCCTCGACAATGGTGATAGACACTCCCGTCTCCTGTCACTCACTGAATGCAAACGGTATGGGGATCGGCTACTCTACCGTGATCGGATCTATGTTCCTCAATATGACGAATTGCGCCTACGACTGATACAGGATTCTCATGACCGGCGTTCAGTGGGGCATCTGGGACGTGCTAAGACTCACGAACTCATGTCCCGAGGCTACATTTGACAGGGTATGAGGTGGGACATAGGCCGCTTTGTGGCTAACTACCATGTCTCCCAACGAAGTCGTACCTCCCGGCACGCCCCGGTTGGCATCCTATATCCCCTACCGATATCTGACTGCCCCTGGGAACATATTTCTATGGACTTTGTCACTGGCCTACCATGGAGTCAAGGGAATGATACCATCCTAGTAGTGGTAGACCGAATGTCCAAGATGCGCCACCTTATCGCTTGTCGCACCACCATTGATCCTCCCAAGCTTGCTCACCTATACCTCTGCCATGTCTGGAAACATCACGGCCTCCCAAAGACCATGACCTGCGATTGGGGTACTCAATTCATGGCAGACTTCTGGAGAACTGTATGTGAAAGGCTACAAGTGGAAAGGAAGATGTCAACAGCCTTCCAGCCCCAAACAGACAGTCCGACTGAACGCGTCAATGCTATCATGGAACAATACTTGAGAGCCTTTGTCAATTACCAGCAGGATGACTGGTCCCTCTGGCTCCCCATGGCCAAGTTTGCATCCAACAACCACGCCTCTGAGTCTACCGGCATATCCCCTTTCTTCGCCAACTATGGCGATGCCCCCCGTATGAATTTTTGGGACACCCCCGAGGAGGTCACTGATGAACCTCACGCCGGCACATTTGTGGACCGTATCAAAGACATCCACGGCCACCTGAGAACGGAGGTCGCCTTTGCCCAAGATCGACAACAGGAATATGACGACAAAGGGAGGCTCCCAGCCCCTCACTTCCAGGTTGGAGACCGGGTCTGGTTGAAGTCTAACTTGAAGAACATCAGCACCAGACGACCCTCCCTCAAACTGGATGACAAACCTTTCAGCCCTTACCCTGTCCTTGCCCAGATCGGTACCCATACTTACTGGTTAGGCCTTCCTGTGTCTATCAGAGTCCACCATGTATTCCATGTCTCCCTCCTTGACCTTGCCTCCCAGGACCCTCTCCCTGGCCAGGAAATACCTCCCCCGCCGCTGGTAGATGTTGACGGGGAACAGGAAGGGCAAGTCGAGGAGGTCCTAGATGCCAAGTTTGTTAGGAACCACCTGCGGTACCTCATCCGTTGGAAGGGATATCCTAAAGCCACCTGGGACCCAGTGGATGCTGTCAATGGACTCCAGGCCTTAGAACGTTTCCATGAGCACTACCCCCAAAAGCCCGGACCCTTACCAGAATAACGCGTCTCAGGGGACTTCGGCGTCGGAGAGGGGGACTAGTGTCACGGCTACCCGGACCTGTATGGGGATGGAATATTGAGCTTTTGGTTGCATATATTGGTTGTGGTTTCTTTGGTTGCTTAGCAGGATTTCCTTTGTATTATGATGGGGATCGGTTGCCGCGCAACGGAACCTGGCGGAACTTGATGGAAAAATCGGAGCTGCGTGTGATGCCACGGACTTTCCTTTGTATTAGTGGTTGCGGAGGATTGCCTATCTATATAAGGAGGTGTGCCCCCTTATATTTTATGTTCTTTACGCAATCTGGTAATCTCCTTCAGACATCTGTACGTAGGAATTACAACCTCTACTATCTTGCGTCCTCTTAAACCCCTGAACCCTGACCCTGAACCCTGGACCCCAGAGCCTTGTACAGCTTGTTTCGGTTGTGCCTCTGTACCCAGACCTCGTCCCCTGAACTCTCCCCTGTCACAATAGTGGTGTGCCTTGGGCTACCCAACCTTCAGACCCTATCCGTTACACATGACCCCTTTTCTCTCATATATAGGTACTAATAACCTGTCCCGCACTTATCTATACTCCCGATGAGCAAGAGTCAATGTGGTCAGACCGGCGCTCATCTGGCTGCATTAACCCTAAGGACAAGCAATCTTGGCATTCTAAGACCCAACCTGGCCCTTCAGGGAAGCAGTCTCAAGCTTCAAACTAGCCAAATCAAGCCCAGTGTTCCCAACGGGCTAGGCCAGTAATAGGACGGCCTATAGGGTGTAGGCTGGGCCCAGGCAGGCCACTCTGGCGACGAGCCTAGGGGGATATAGGTCGAACTCAACCGGCCTGCCGCAGCCTAGCAGGCCTGGTAGGAGCCTACAGGCCTGCAAGTGGGATTTTTAGGCCGGGCTATATCCCCCATAGTTGTGGCAGGCCAGGCCCCGCTTCGGTTCAGCCTGGCCTACCAGGCCCGTTGGGAACACTGATCAAGCCCACGGCGATTCCCGGCAACTATCGCTCCCCGCGCCCTCTCAAACTCCCACCCTCCCTCCAGTGCCTGTTCCAGGGCAACCCCGGCATCCATCCTAGTTTGCTCATGGGAACTAACCTTCGCTTTGGTGGCTAAAATTGCGTCATACATCGAGTTGTCACTTCGCGGCGAAGTCTCCTGGCGTTCCCTCAACCCCTCCAGCCGCTGGGTGAGCTGTGCCCTATTTCCGGGAGTGGCAAGCCCCGCGGCCTTGCATTCCCTTCGGAGGTCATCCAGAACGGGACTCCTGGGCATGATTGTTATTCGAGTGTTAGTTGTGTGGTGGTAGGTTGTTCGCATGCTTGTTGTGTGGTTGTGGGTTTTTCGTTGCCGGATCGGAGGGTGTGAAGGACTTTGTGACTTCTCAGTGATCGAGGCGAACCTGCGAGTACCGTAGTCTTCTTATACTAACCCTTGTTTGCGCCAAACCGAAGCTCAGCCTATACCACCACGTGATAGTCGAATCCAGGACAGCGTTCAGGACATTCCGGTCAACCACAGGGGCGTAAGAAAACCCGGCGGGTGACGAAGTAGGGGACGGTAGAAAGTGCCTAAAAGTGGGACCTTCGATGAAACAAGAATTCCGTGACAACCGACCGGGCCGGAGCCGAAATGAGTGTAAATAGTAAAATAAGATATGTAAATAAAATAGAAATTAATATAAGAACTGGTAACTTTTTTATCTTAAAGAAACAAGTTGGTGGCTTTTGTATAACGTAATTTACGTGGAAGCGGCTCTTCACCAGGATGCGGCTCACTGATGGCAACTAGTAGAAAAGGAAATACTTTTTCAATTATATCTACAAATAATCATGTGACCACCTAGAAATCTTATCAGTAATTACTTTAAAATATAGAGAATCAGACTATGGAAATTATATTTCATGATTATCAAGTATTCTTCTTGTACAAGTGATTGCGCGTGTGTGAACCAAATGGGTTCAGAACATACAATATGTTAAATCCGGCTTCTTAAATTAAATATTCTAAAATTGCTGTTATAAAGTATATAATTTTTCTATCATAAAGCTTTAACAAATATGTCCTTGATAATTGAAATTTAAAATATTTTGGACTATAAACCAAGAAACAAATGAGTAGAAAAATAAATAACAATTTTGTTTAGTCAACAAAAACTTCAGAATATACAACATTTTTACATGAATGCAATTCTTGTACTCTTATTCCATCTCCAGTTGAAGTTAATATCTTTACTTGTTTACCACAGGTAGCCCTAAACAAAGCAACATATAATTGCCCATGACTGAAAACCTCTTCCTGTAACGACCCAAGGCTTATAGAGCTATAGCAACCTAAGTGTACACCCATACATAAGGCCAAGAGGCTATATGGTAGACTAGACGGGCATGCCAGGACATGTCTGGAAGATACCTGATGGTCCGGGTATCCCAAAGAACAGAAGGTACTTAAGATATAGGTGTACCTAAGTAGTCGAAGTGATGTGACTATATTGGGTTCGACCTAAGGATAGGTCGGAAGGCCGGGTGAGTTTACCCTGTCTAGGTAAGTCATGTTACCCTGCCATGGAGACCAGTTTCGTGTCACCATGGATATACTTACCCTACCTTTGGGACACTATTACCCTACCTTCCATCAGAAACGTTCTCGGAAGGATTCCGTGTAATGTGAGGATTTTTTGTTATGCAAAGACGATCGATAGCCACTTGCTTGCACATTGATCGGAAGACTACGGGACGGGTTAGAGTGCTCCGAACATGCTGTAACTTAGTAGAATTATTCCTAACAGGGACCTGCGGCCCCTGGGTTCGCCTCGGGCATCATGGGCCAAAATGGGTGAAGTTGCCGTCTTACTGGTTAAATGGAATCATTGAAGATATGTCCATAACACTGTATACGTCGCTGCCGTCCGTCCGACCGGACGCTGTCCACAGGCTATATAAGGGGGCCAAGGTGAGAAGGTCAGGTACCTTCTCCAAAAGGAACGGAGTAAACCGGACCAAAACCGCCGGAGTTAGCGTAAGCTATCTCGAACGGTCCGCAGAGTAGTCCCGGGTAGTGCCGGAGACATCTGGGAAGGTTTTACCCCAATCAAGCCTACACGTGCCCCTTTGGCACAGGCTCTTTATGGGTTGTTGGAAGACTCTAATAGCATGATACTTATCACCCTGAGTGGTGTGCCGGGGGTAAGGGACTATGGGTAGCGACCACGGGTCCCGCCACCGACACAGCTCTTCGTGGTAGTGTTGTAGACTGCGTAAGCTCGCAACCAAGATAGATAGAACTTAACCGGAGGACACCTGATATATACGGGTGCTTGCATAGATCATTGCACATGGGAAGAGAGTCAAGAAGTTAGCTTTCCTTGCTGACTCGGCAGTTAGCCATGGGCGAGACACCGATGTACAGAGGTTTTCATGCTGGCAGGTGTATTGGTAAACACCTCACAGGAACAAATGTGCATATGAGAGATTTCTACTAGAGTGTGCTGATGCCATAGGCCCTTCGGGGGCATGGTAATTGTGCAGGGCAACCCTTACGGAGAAGGGCATACTCATGATGGTCGGGGTAACCTGATGGGACAGTTTTTGGTATAAGTCTGACTACTTAAAGCTTACACGCGAACTCTCCTAGCCCCACAGAATCAACATCCTCTCGAGAGACTTTAATTGAGATAAGCCAGAGCTTGACGATATTAAGTTTCACTGTTTACTTTTGTTCTTTACACTTTACCAGAGCTGTGTTCCAGAGAATCGAAGTTTGATGCGGTCGCATCCTTAAGAGCCATCTACCTGAGGGAGCCCCCATTACAGTATATCGTGAAGCGAGCTTCTTGCTTAACTCTCCTCCTGATTTTTTGGTTGGACCCGACGTTGCAAGACCACGATGGCTACTCAACCTTGGCCAGCCACGGTGCAAGAAGGAACGTCGAGTATGGACTGCAGCTTGGACCACAACGAGAACCCGTTGGAAGCTGCTATTTTTAGAACCTCTATTACGGCAGACACGTGCGCCCTAGGAGAGGTGGCTCACTTTCTCATCAATGCCGCTCCTATCGAAGTACGAAAGGAATGCCGAGATTTAGTTCTCCCCAATCCTGGCATCGCCGCTCCGTCGTTCCTGACTGATATACCTTTCGCACAAGGTGTGCTAAAGGACAACCCCAAAGCAGAAGCATTGACGGTTGCAGAATTTACGCGCGACTTTGTCGAGCCCTATATCCTATGGGAAGTGATGCAGGAGATCACGCGGGCCAAGGGGGAACTCCAGAACTGGAATAAGAAGACACAGAAGGTCTTTTGGGAACAGATAATAGATGCGTCGGTCAGATGGATGAAGAGGCACCAAGAGGCATTTTTGGTCCTGTTAAGGAACCAAGAAACGATGTGGATATGGATGGAAGCATTGGAGAAGGCTGCGGCAGATGGGCATCAGATAGACGAGGACAATGATGTCCTGATAATTGAGGCTGTCCCTGCGGTGCCCCAATTGAAGGCGAAGCCTGGGAATTTTACTCAGCAACTGACTCTCTATGCGAGAAACGAGAAGTATCCGCCTCAACTGAGCCCGTTAGGTTTCAGAATTATGGAGAGCTTGAGGCATCAGGGATCCGAAGGTACTCATTCCTTCGCTCGCGCCTCTTCTTGCTTGCTTTTGGCATCGCCGCCTCAAAGTCACTCGGTCAGTCCTATAGGGACCTCCAGACCACAAGGTCCTTGGAGAGTATCTCCACAGCCGTCGAGACCCATACGAGAACCCTCTCCTTCGATCACAGTGACACCGGTACTATCACCCGTCCCCCAATCACTCCATCCTCCTGTGCCCCCCATGTTTGAGCACTAACTGGCTCACCTCCCTCCAGAGCTTTTTGAGCATAATCCCACTCCAGCAGCTACACCTGCACAAGTACCAATCTCAGCTCCTTGGCCAGCCATGAGACGGGGTCTCCGGGGCTCGCTGATCGAATTGAAAGGACATTAAACATACTGGAAAGGACCACGAAAAGACCACCTCGTCCCGCTACCGCCTCGCAAGGCACTCCCCTCCCTGTCGCCACTACCCCTAGGCAACCCAGCCGGCCACCAATCCAAGTCCCAACGGCACCGGTTAAACCTTCGGGCAATGCGGGCTTTTCAGGTTTTGGAGCACCGCCGGTTACATGAGGACCCTACTGTAGCCCCACCTGTCACGGATACCGGACAAGACATGACCGATTCTGTTACCCCCCTCCACTTGAGGTACCAGATAGCCCTCCGGCGGCAGTCAGACAAGATAAGGGAAAGGGACCAGTGAGATGAGGGCCCAGGTGCGGATATTGCATGCACAAAGGTCATGAAGGACCACCAACACGCCCAGAGACCTGCCCGGCGTTTGCCGAATGATAAAAGGTGTCGCAGGCTGCGCCAAACCCGATACCGTCGCCGAGTAAGCAGCCCGCAGGCTCAGTACCGCTACAAGAACCGTCGGGAGGTGGTCCTCCGGATGACGGGAATCGTGGGGGTCACGGCGAGCGTTTTGATGGTTATGAGAGACCTAGGGAAACCTCTGGCGGAAATGCTGGGGGCAGTGGGGGTGGTAATCTACCTCTCGGTGGCACATTCTTTACGACTGGAGGAGGGGATCCAGGTGATTCCGACACTGATGACCGCTCTGATGATGACGTCGATTCCCTGCCTGATGTCACACCATTTTTGGGACCACGTCGTGCTCATTGGAATCATGATAGGAAGGACCAATATGCCCGTCGGGCAGAGGCACTAGGAGAACGGTTGAACAACCAACCCCGTTCCTCGGCATAGTCCAGCTGCAGGAAGCCGGAGAAGCTAAGTGGCAATCCATTCCCACCTTTAAGGGAGTCATTCCCGATCTGGCTCGTTTTCTGACCTTGGTCGAAGTCAAGTTCGAGTACTTTTCCGATTGCCGTCTGACGGACATGGATAAGATCAACTTGGTCATACCTCTTTTCGAAGACGAAGCCCGCAACTCGTACCTTGGGATACATGCTCACATCAACCATGAAGCGGGTAAGCAAGCGGGTATGCTGTTCAACAAGAATGGTCCGCTCCGGACTTGGAAAGATTTCCGTGAACGCTTAGAGCAGAGTCATGGAGGTGACAATGTGAATCGGGATAAGAATCTTCTCGCGTGGAATAACTTGGTGATGACCCTACACCAGAGCAGTCCCTACCTGGATAAGGTTATCGATCTGATGTATAAGCTGAACTACACAGACCACCAACAGGTTAAGGATAAGGTTCGGGCTGGGATAACGTCTGAGCTTCGGAAATCTGGGGCGTTGATGACGCCACACCCCGAAAACCTCGATGACTTCCTAGACTTGCTTCGGAAAGTTGGTCACAACCTGGAAGATAACAAGCGCTTTGGACATCTTCACGAGAATAAACCCAGAAAGCCACGAGAAAGACAAGAGAAGGAAACTTCTAAACCTTCAGGAAGGTTTAAGAAGAAAGCAAAAGGTTCGGGTTGGAAGGACAACAAAACGCAGAAGACCGCTCTTGTTGGCGCTGGAAAGCAGGCAGGGGCGTCTGAGTATGCTATTTCTCATCAAGACATCCCCCTAACCCTGACTGAGAAACGACGCAACAATAAGCAATGCACTAAGTGTGTGAGAGAAGGACCCTTCTGGAGACAGTGTTTGGCAACTTCCCCCGTTGTTCATGCCGTGAGGAATACCGTAGGAGTGAAACGGTCATGACCAAAGGCGGAATCCTCTACTGGTGGCAATAAGCCATTTAAGCGCATTGAAGCGTCTCGGCCGCCACTATCTGGCCCAAAGCTTTTAGAAGCCCGCAAACCCTCACCCACCATTATGGAGGTTGACACGGGTGATGAACTAGGTACGAACCTAACCCTATGAAGGAATGAAAGCGGCTAATTTTCTAGATCGGTGAAGGTCTCCTGAAAATAGATGGTTGCTCAAAGGACGTATTAAAGGTAAGAACCTATCCGCGATGTCTAGCTCTTCAGTACTGACGAAGTCGTTGACATAGGAATGTTGAAAGACTACCTCGTCAGGTAGATGTTGTGGTCGCGCGCGGTGTTTGTTTTCTTCCTTGTGGTTCTTGGGTTCAATTATTTCTTCTGGGTAGTTATGATAATTCATGTCGGACATTTCAGGGAAATTACTTGCAGGTATTTTTTCTTGATTGAGCATTGTGCTCCAAGGGGTCGCTCTGGAAAATGGGAACCTCACGACATTCGGATGGGGCTCAAAGATGCCCTATTTGGCACTGGTTAACTGGACATCTCCGGAGAGCAAATGTATTTTCTTGTCTTACATAGGTGGTTTGTCTTGTACTTGGAATTGGTTTGGGTTATTAGTCTTAAATAAAAAGTTATCTTTCAAGTTTACCTGCGGGGGGTTGAATACCTGAAATCATGCTGGCGTGATAGTAAACAGCACTCCAATCCCCTTTATTGATTAAACTATTCTTGAAAACATTTACCGACCCATTGTGGCTGCTCTTGTGTCGAAAGCCAAGAGACTGGCAAGAATGAGTACTAAAAGACAAAATAAGAAGGCGAGGCACTCCAGTCCACCCAAGCATAGCAAGTCAATTCACTTACAAGTGACATTGGACTGGCGCATAGGGTGTATGCAAGTAAGTGCTGAAGCGTTATTACTATTAGATAGTGGAGCTGCTGGCCCCATGCTAAGTAGCCAATGGGTAAAAAGTACCCAAGCTCCTTGTGTGAAAAGAAGGATTCATACTCCAATATGTGATGCAAGTGGTAATCCCATACCAGGATCAGGTCTTTACTACACCAAGTCATTGGATGTGAAGATAGGCGATCACGTGAATGGTATGCGTTTCGAGGTAGCAGAAATAGCCGATACTAGAGTCAATGGCTATCTACCTATGTCATGGTTAAAGGATCACAACCCAGACATTGATTGGAAAGTAGGATCACTGACCTGGCGCTTAGATTTTTGTAAGGCGAATTGCCTAATAAAGCAAAGGCGATTAGTTTATATGACCGATGACGAACTGTTAGCTGAAGATCCCGAAAATGTATAGTTTCTCGGGACAGTACAGTTCTCGGAAGAGATAGGCGATGATGTCACAGTCCAGCTTCTACCAGAGTATAAGGACTTTGGAGACATGTTTAGTCAAGACAGAATAGACGCGTTACCGGAACATACAAAGTATGATCATAGAATTGATTTAATTCCTGGCAGTATGCCTCCATTTGGGCCTGTCTATCCAATATCAGAAAAGGAGGGAAAAAGCGCTCCGTGAATTGATAAACGAGATGTTACGAATCAGGAAGATAGAAAGATCTACTTCCTCATCCTCGGCCCCTATTCTGTTCATACCAAAACCTGATGGTACTTTAAGATTGGTAATAGATTACTGAGGACTAAATAAGATCACGGTGAAGAATAGATATCCTCTCCCGTTGATGAATGAATTGCGAGGAAGGCTCTCTTAAAAGCTACGGTATATAGCTTGATGGACCTCAAGAATGGATATTGGAGAATCCGAATGGCTGAAAAGGCTAAGGATAATATTTACTGGCATAAGGAACTCCCAGCCTTTCGCAGCGAGTTGGGATTATACTAGTTTGAGGTAATTGTTGAATTTTCTAATTCGTTTCATATGTATATTTCTCTTGATAATATCGTATATTCCTCTACTTAGTATTATTTCTAGTTCACGGACATTACTACAGCAGAGTACGTATTACATATATTTCATTGATATTTCATGATACGATTAGGGGATTATGGCGTGCTTTTCTTATCTGGTGTTCGGGTTTATTTCTTACATTTTATGCATCATCATGCACGGTCATCGGTCATTTGATTTACAATTATGTTCTAATTATCCGTTCACACCACCTCAGATTTATGCATGTTTTTATGGGATTTCCTTGGCAGTTCTTTAGGGTCAAACACGTTCGCACTTATGTTTTTCCTACTTATGTTACGG
>LN891005.1:355572-426013 GCA_900010015.1 Tuber aestivum | reverse complement strand
CTGCAAACAGGCTTTCACTAGTATAGGAAGTGCTGGCCAACGGGGTGGTGGTTAATAACAGTGATCGAAGATTTTTTAACGTAGGTTAAAAGCAAAAATTAACCTATTCTTGTATGTCCGATACTTCCGGACAAACCCCATCTCCACCACACGACGACCTCTCCGAAGAAGAACTCGAGCAACCGCCACTCCCTCCAGCACCTCCATCCCCTCCGGCTCCTCCTCCTCCTGATCCACCTGCAACACCGCCGGGCGCACCGCCTCCACATCCACCAATGGATCCCGCAGGGCCTGCTAACCCACCACCGCAAAATCATGCCACGAACTCCAAGCGAGACTGGGCACCCGCCTACAAACTGAGCTCAATCCCAAAGCTCACGGGCCCAGAAAACTACAGGACGTGGCGTGATATATCAGAATATGTTCTCACCTTATTTAATTGTTGGGACAGAGTAAGAGGAGAAGAAACATTACCGGAAGTAGGAGCACTTACCGGAGCAGATAATGACGAAGATGCTCAAGATTCTGTTCGCCACCGTTACCAGTGGGCCTCGGCCTACTTCCTCGAAACGATCGATCCAAAATGGCTTATCTTGCTGGCCACCCACAAGACACCACCTGCCATCTGGACAGCCTTCGAAGACAAATTCGCTCGTGAAAATACCTCCACCTTCTTTGACCAGCTAAATGCGGTCCTCGACTCCAAGTACGATACGTCTGACCATATGTCGGACCACATCAACAAGTACGATACCCTATGGAATCGAATGCAACTTCGTTGCTCCTCTGCTTCGGAAACCGACCGATACGCTCTACCGTTTGTTTTTAAATCGGTATTGGAGTCAACTGAAGCCAAAGCCGCCGTTCTCCTCCGTTCCTTGCCTCAGTTGATGAGCAACATTGTCGACAACCTCCAAACCAAGGAGGACCTTACCTACAATCATGTCTACAACAAACTGTTGGACTTGAAATCCGCGGTTAATTCTGAGGACGATAAGGCGTATCAAAGCGCCGATGTCAAAGGAAAGGGAAAGGCTCGCGATACGGTCCGCCGGCAACCGGCCGAAACGAAGGAATGTGCCTACTGCAAAAAGCACTACCCCTCGGCTCGCAGTGAAGGTCACTCCTGAAATGAGTGTAACAAGCTCAACACCGACAACGAGAAGCGAAAGAAGGAAAGAGCCGGACACTCGGCTAAGATCGGAAAGGAAGAGACATCCAAACCGGTCAGTACCTCTACCTCCTCACCTCCTACGCAAAAGACCCCTTACCTGAATCAATGGGTTATCGATACAGGCGCAAGCTCACACATGACTTCGAACCTAGACCTTCTTATAAACTTTGAACCTTCACAAGGCACGGTTAAGTTAGGCGATGATTCGGTAATAGAATCATGCGGCCGTGGAACAGTAGAGCTTAAGGCCAAAACATCGGATGGCCGGACAGCCTCTGTCTTTCTACAACGGTTTCTTTGGGTTTCTAAGTTGGGTTCTTGCAACTTGCTGTCATGGCGCGCTATCATTTCTTTGGGAAAAGGTTTTTCTTTGCGGAGTTCTGGGAAGGATATGTATGTTTTTAGGGAAAATAAAACAGAGGTTCTATGGGGAAAGCTTGACGGACAGGACTATGTTGTGCAAGAGGAAAAAGAGACGGCGAACAAGATGACTTACAAAGAGTGGCATGAAGCCCTTGGACATCCATCACCGCAATACCTCAAAGCCGACCACTACTCTGACTCTCCGGCTATTTGTACCGTTCCAAAAGATTGGCAATGCGAAACCTGCATCACCTCCAAGTCAACTAAGTCAAAGCCCAAATCAACTGAGAAACGATGTGACACACCTTTCGAGCTAATCCACTCCGACCTTAGCGGACGATTCTCAAAACCCTGCTTTGGCAACTCCTGGTACTACGTCACTTTCATCGATGACAATACATGCTATGCATGGATCTACACCATAAAAGCGAAGTCTGACACGGTAAAAGTGTTTGAACAGTTCATTAAGGAAAGAACAACGCAGGATTCCACCACCATCAAAAGATTCCGTACTGACAACGGAGGCGAGTACATCAATGACAAGATGCTTACCCTTTTTCAGACGCATGGAATTGTGCATAATAAGACCCCTCCCTACTCACACGAATCTAATGGTGTTGCCAAAAAGGTACAACCGTACCATCATCACATCGACACGCTCTATGTTGACTGTGCTCACCCTTAGCCTTTGGGCCGAAGCTGTCTCCACCGCCGTCTACCTTAGGAACCGACTCCCTAACCGAGCCATAGGAAACTCAACGCCCTATGAAGCTATCTACAAAACAAAGCCGTTGATTAACCACCTGCGCCCATACAGGACAAAATGCTATGTCCATATACCAGAGGAGAAAAGAAAACCTAGAACGAAGCTACAGCCCCGGGCCTTGGAAAGATATCTTGTCGGTTATACCTCCGCCGACAAAATATACCGGATATATATACCATCGCAACATCGGATCTCCCAAACAAGACAAATCCATTGGACAACCAAGACGATAATACCCCTTGACCCAACTGGCCCGTCGGATCCAAGACAACCGACCCATACACCGGAGACCTTTGCGACCGTTACGCTTCCCTCTTTCTCGACTGCCTCACAACCTCACGATAAGCCTCGGGAAATAGAAGATGACGACCAACCTCTACCATTACCAGACGTCGAAGTACATCCACCTCCACCACCAGAACATCCAGAAGACTACGAGAATCCCCCACCTCCTTCTCCAACTCCGGAACCACCGGCCCATGAACAGGAACAACCAGCGGAACATGAAGAAGGAATCAGGACTCGGTCTGGACGAGTATCACGCCCACCGGTTCGATATGGCAGGGATGCTACCGAAATGTCCGGACGAGGACCCTACCACTTATCACCAAGCTATAAACAGCCCCTACCGTGACCACTGGACCTCGGCTATGGACTATGAAATTCTGGCTCTCGAGAAAAATGGAACCTTTGATGTTGTCGATAAACCGATTGGAGGGAAAATAATCAAAAGTAAGTGGGTTTACCGAGTTGAAAGAAACGCTGATGGCACCCTAGAAAGGTATCGAGCAAGAGCCGTCGCTAAAGGGTTTGGACAAATCCCCGGCTACGACTTTGAAGAAACCTTTGCTCCCGTCATACGTTACGAATCTCTCCACTTGCTTCTAGCGATATGCGCTAAAAACAAATGGCGACCACGACAATTCAATGTTAAATCTGCTTTCCTCTATGGCGAATTGAAAGAAGAAGTTTACATGCGACCATTACCTGGGTTCGGTGACGAAGGGAAAGTATGGAAACTTAACCGATGTCTCTATGGACTTAAGCAATCTGGAAACAAATGGTATGCTCTCTTTACCAGATTCTTGACCTCCAGAGGATTTACGACATCATCCCTCGACCCATGCATGTTTGTTCACGATAAACTCGACATCTACATTTTGATTTACGTTGACGACATCGCTATCCATGCAGCCGATACCCCCGAAGCTACATCTCTCATAGAACACCTGAAAACGGCATTCGAGATTACAGACCTAGGGGAAGCCACATTCCTACTCGGCTTGCACATCGCATACGCACCAGACGGGCTACATCTTACCCAAGAGTAATACATCAAGTCAGTCCTCAAACGATTCTCAATGGAAAACTCTAACAGCGTTTCTACCCCCTTACCGAAAGGCATTCAACTTACGAAAGGGACCGAAGACACACGCATTGTTGACCCCTCCAAATACTAATCGATGATAGGATCACTTATGTACCTGACTACTGGCACAAGACCCGATCTAGCGTACACAATTTCTTTCCTCTCACAATTCTCTTCTTGCCCTACCGAACAGCATGTCAAGGCCGCTAAACACGTCCTTCGATACGTTAATGGAACCAAACACATTGGACTCTTCTACCCTTACAACGCGACAAACGCTATCGATACCTACGTTGACGCTGACTTCGCTGCTTGCCTCGATACCTGCCGTTCCTTTTCAGGATACATCGTACTTCTCAACGGTGCATGCATCTCATGGCGCTCGAGGAAACAAGCCTCGGTCGCAGTATCAACAACCGAAGCCGAATACGTCGCAATGTCACTTGCTGCAAGACAAATCCAATGGTTCCGAAAGGGTCTTAAAGATATCCGTCTCGACTTACCGATCGCTCTACATGCAGATAATACCGGTGCAAATTTTGTCGCAAGGAACCACCAGCTAAATGACCGAACAAAACACATCGATGTACACTACCATAAAATGCGGGAAGAAATGGATAATGACTCGTTCACGCTCCTGCAGGTTGCCTCCTCCGATAACCTCGCCGATATCTGTACAAAAATCTTAGCGATACCAGCACACGAACGGTTAATGGGACTTTTGGGCATTAGATAATGAGGGGAAGTATTGAATTTTCTAATTCGTTTCATATGTATATTTCTCTTGATAATATCGTATATTCCTCTACTTAGTATTATTTCTAGTTCACGGACATTACTACAGCGTAGTATGTATTACGTATATTTCATTGATATTTCATGATACGATTAGGGGATTATGGCGTGCTTTTCTTATCTGGTGTTCGGGTTTATTTCTTACATTTTATGCATCATCATGCACGGTCAACGGTCATTTGATTTACAATTATGTTCCAATTATCCGTTCACACCACCTCAGATTTACGCATGTTTTTATGGGATTTCCTTGGCAGTTCTTTAGGGTCAAACACGTTCGCACTTATGTTTTTCCTACTTATGTTACGGTCAAACAGGTCGATACTTAGGTTTTCCCTTATATTTCCTCTTAGTTACACTAAGGATGCGCACCTGTATAAATAGGGGTTACCACCCATCTCGCTTAAGAGAATTAAGGACAAGAACTACTACCAATCTACCTTCATACAAAATTCCTCCTCGCTTAGCGTGCCCGCAGTATACTCTCACTACTGTGTAGTATTTCCATACAAAGTTATTAAGATAGTGCCGTACCCACACATTTGAACACCTGCCTCATAGGATCTGAAAGGCAAGATCATAGAAGCCGAACATGACTCCTGCATTGCGGGACACTTGGAGACGTATAAGATGGTAGGCAGGGTTAGTGCTAACTGCTTTTGGCCTAAGATGGATGAGACCATTTCAGACTATAGTCGTACATGTGATGCCTGACAATGGAACAAATCCGTTAAGCACAAGAAGTTTGGCTTGTTGGAACCTGTTGGTGTACCCTTGAGGCCAGGGACAGATATTTCAATGGACTTCATTGTGGCACTACCGGAGTCGGAGGGGTATACTAAAATTTGGGTAATCATGGATAGATTCTCAAAAATGGCTCATTTTATACCTTTGACCACAGAAATCCCGATCAAGGATTTGGCTCTGATATTCCAGCAGGAAATTTGGCGGCTCCATGGGCTCCCGGAATCCATTATCTCCGACCGAGATAGCCGATTCACATCCAAGATTTGGATGACCCTGATACAACAGTTGCAACTGAAACTACGGTTATCGACCCTTTCCACCCGGAGACTGATGGGTAGACTGACTGGGTGAACCAGACCTTAGAACAGTACTTAAGAAATTATTGTTCATATCAGCAGGATGATTGGGCATCACTACTACCATTATCGGAATATGCATACAATACATCCACCTCCGAGTCCACCAAGGTATCTCCTTTTGAGATCAACTCTGCCTTTAACCCGTGGAGGAATTGGTCGGCTACAGTCTCGGAGCAGCAAGGTGTTCATCCCAGCAGTGAAGTATTGGTAAAGAACTGGAAAGGTGTCTGGCAAGAAGTCCGAGATACACTTAAGCGAGCTCAAGAGAGACAACCGAAATGGCGTGACTAGAAAAGATTGCCATCACCGGAATATGTGACGATAGCAGATGTGACCAACGGCAGAGCAAAAAGGGCTGACAGCCTGGTCCTAAATCGAAAGAACATGCGCAGTAAGCGACCTATGGAAAAACTAGACCACCGAATGTGTGAACCCTTTGTGGTCAAGCCTAAGGTTGGAAACCAAGCTTACGAACTCCAATTGCCTGACTCCTGGTCCATTCATCCTGTATTTAATGTCGGACTCTTAGAGCCCTATCGTGAGGACGCAAGTGGTAGAAGGACTAAAGAAGTCCCAGTCCCAGAGATAGTGGAAAACGAGCTGGCGGACATTATTGAGGCAGTCGTAGACAGTCGATAGTATGGCAGTATGAAAGCGAAATTTCCAAACCAGTTTGTACGGTACCTAGTTTCATGGGAAGGCTATGGCGCAGAGGAAAACTCTTGGGAGCCATATGAAATGCTAGAGGGCTCTGGCTTGCAAGCTATAAAGGATTTCCACCATCGGTATCCCCCTAAACCTAGAGACCATAGGGTTGAGGGCAAACCAAAGCGGGAAAATAAAAGATGACGTTAGTGGACCGGGTCAGTCCTTACAGAAGCGGGGAGTGATATAACGACCCTACGTTATAGAGCTATGGCAACCTAAGTCTGCGCCCATACATAAGGCCAAGAGGCTATATGGTAGACTGGGGGGGCATGCGTGAGCATGTCCGGGAGATACCCGATGGTCCGGGTATCCCAAAAGAATAGAAGATACTTAAGATATAGGTGTACCTAAGTAGTGGAAGGGGCGTGACTATATCGGTTTCGGTCTAAGGATACGTCGGAAGGCCGGGTGAGTTTACCATGTCCAGGTAAGTCACATTACCCTGCCATGCAGACCAGTTTTGTGTCACCATGGACATACTTACCCTACATGTGGGACACTATTACCCTACTTTCCATCGGAAAGATTCTTGGAAGGATTCCGTGTAATGTTAGGATTGTTTGTTATGCAATGACGATCGACGGGCACTTGCTTGCACATTCATCGCAAGACTACAGGAGGTGTTAGAGTGCTCCGCACATGCTGTAACTTAGCAGAATTATTCCTAACAGGTACCTGCGGCCCCAGGGTTCGCCCCGGGCATCATGGGCCAAAATGGGCGAAGTTGCGGTCTTACTAGTTAAATGGAATCATTGAAGATATGTCAATAATAATGTATACGTCGCTCCTGTCCCTCCGACCGGAAGCTGTTCGCAGGATCTATAAGGGGGGGCCAAGATAACAAGGTCAGGTAGCTTCTCCAAAAGCAGCGGAGTAAAACGGACCAAAATTGACGGAGTTAGCGTAAGCTATCCCGAAGGGTCCCCAGAGTAGTCCCAGGTAGTGCCCGAGACATCTGAGAAGGTTTTACCCCAATCACGCCTATATGTGCCCCTTGGCCGTAGGCTCTTTATGGGTTGTTGGAAGACTCTAATAGCATGATACTTATCACGCTGAGTGGTGTGCCGGGGGTAAGGGACCATGGGTAGCACCCACGGCTTCCGCCACCGACACAGCTCTACGTGGGAGTGTCGTGGACCCCGTAGGTTCGCAATCAAGATACACAGAACTTAACCGGAGGACATCTGATATCTATGGGTGCTTGCATAAATCATTGCACATGGGAAGCGAGTCACTAAGTTCGCTTTCCTTGATGACTCGGCAGTTAGTCACTGGCGAGATACCGATGCGCACAAGTTTTCGCTTCGGCAGGTGTATTGGTAAATACCTCGCAGGAACTGATGTGCATATAGGAGATTTCTACTAGAGTGTGCTGACTCCATAGGCCCTTCGGGGGCACGGTAATGGTGCTAGGCAACCCGTACGGAGAAGGGCATACTCATGATGGTCGAGGTAATCTGGTAGGGTAGTTTTTGGTATAAGTCTGACTACTTAAAGCTTATACGAGAACTCTCCTACCCCGACAGAATCAACATCCTCTCGAGAGACTTTAATTGAGATACGCCAGGGCTTAACGATATTAAGTTTTACTGTTTACTTTTATTCTTCACACTTTACCAGAGTTGTGTTCGAGAGAATCGAAGTTTGGTGCGGTCGCATCCTCAGGAGCCATCTACCTGCGGGAGCCCCCATTACACTTCCTTTAAATCAATTCCAACATACTTCAGGGATTGTCCTTGAGCTTTATTTATTGTCATAGCATATGCTAGCCAAACTGGAAACTGTAATCTTGTCAAAGCAACTGAAAGCTCCTAGGTAGGTTGACATATTAACTGTATCCGTAGCAGCAGAACTTGTGTTCCGTTCTTTGATTCTGTGATTATAACTCCTATCATCTAAACATACATATACTTATTAATATTAATTGCTTAATTATACTCAGCTATTTATAGGATATGAATTGCCTTCCAGGTATTTAAATTGGATATTACATACCCTGAATTATGTTTTTAAAAAGCCTGGTTACCAGCAGCCATGTACCATTATACAAACCTTGTCATGGATTAAGATTTCTTAGTAGCATGATTGGTGCACCAACTTTGAGAGTTAACTTATAAGGAGGAAGGCCAGGAGGATTTAAGGTGTTTAAATACTCTGGAGTATATATGGTCTGATCCTCATCAGAAATACTGTCAGCACTTAGCTATGTCTGTAGGCTGTTGGAATTACCTTGGCTACTTAATATAGCCATATTTATTGTATCAACTTCTGCATTTCATGGTACTAAAATAGTAGGTTCCGTAAAATACTCAATCATTGCTTGATCCATAGCCCATGTATTAGCAACTATCAAAGGGTAGATCTCTACCATTAGACTTTCTAATGAATTAATCCCCTGTATCATTTCTGGCCTCAACTCAAGTTATCCTTTACCTCCTGTACTGGAAATAGTATGTATTGTATCTGTACCAACTTTCAGAAGCAAGGATGCAAACTCTTGCTGATTTTCTCTTAATTCAGATGTAATATTTGGATGAAGAAGTCTAACACTGGCATTTTGATCCAATTGTAGACGATGTATATTGGACTATATCTGCGATCTTTGAAGAGTAGAATTGATAATTTGAGACCTTGAACCTCCTGGTATTACAGGTAAATATTGTCTGAAGTCTCTACCAAATAGTGTTGTAATACAACCAAAAGGTCATGTGTCTTTATGAATATCTGACAGCATGCACGATACAGCATCAAATACATTCTTGTGCTGCATTGTTGCCTCATCCCAGATTATGAGGGCTGTCTTAGAGAATACTTCTGTTACTGCTGAACTATGGTTAATAGAACATAGACTTTTATTGTTCAAAACTAAGGGTATTTTGAAGGTGGAATAAGTATTCCGTCCTCCATTAAGCAGAATAGCAGCACTTCCACTTGATGCTACTACTAAGTCAATTTTTCCAGTACTACGTATTTTTGCTAGCAGTAGATTTTCTAGAAAGGTTTTTCCAGTCCTTCCAGAACCATCTAGAAAAAATATCTGTGGCTGTTGTTTAAAGACTGATCCTAAGACTTTTTCATAGGAATTCTGTTGTGCTGTATTCACTTTTGGTTCTAAATCTTCAATCTCAGCCACCGATTCATCCTGATTCCAGCAGAGTTGATCATTAAGTAATTTGTTTCTACTGCCACTACTTTTTTGATGGTAATTCAAATGGGGTAAAGAAAGTGGAAGTCCAAAGTTATTTAAGGTTTTACCACTATCATAGAGTGCTTCTGCAATATAATATAAACAAAGACTAGGTATCTCTGTCTGTGTTAGACTTTGAATACCTAGCTGATGTATTAAAATATATTAGTAGTCATCAGAGACGAAATTCTGATATGTATCCCACAGCTTAACTGGATCTGATGGATTTGACTCCAAAAGTATAATAACAAATAATAGTCCCAGCTGCTTTCCTGTTTAAATAGTAGTTGCTTCCAGCAGACAGGCATCCCACTCATTATCATTTTCGAGTGGTCCAAGTCCCATACTGGCCTTACGAAATGTGGCTCTAGGATTTCTTTCTTCATTAACAGTTCTTAAATCCTCAAAGGATGTCGCTCATAGACAGTGATAGAGAAGCATTTTTAGATAGAACAATTCTCCTGCCTTTGGCCCAACAAAATAAATTCGTCCAACAACTGAGCCTTGTTTTTGAGGTTTCTATATTCTTTCTTTCCTATCAAAAACATATCTAGTAGCAAGCAATTTGTTAGCTCATATAATCTTGTAAAGTAGTACATATATTATACATTTAGCTGGTTGTAGTTTTATCCAGTCAAGGTACATACTGTTACACATATGAACGCACAGACCTTCCCCGCGCACAGACCTCCTGAAAACCGCGAGAAATGCATGGCCAACACTGCCCTCCAACCCCACCGTTGGGCCGGCGCACAGTAATCGGGTTGTGGGAATTTGGTGTCCCGACAGTATAAACCGGTTGAAACGAAGCATGCTTCATAACACGATATACGTCGTTGCCAGCGGTCCAACCAAAGCTGTTCAGAGGATATACAACAGGGGACCTCAGGCCGTGTTTGGATAGTGGAACGGAGTCAACCGGACGGGTAACCATGGACCTACAGGCTAAGCGAGATTGACCATCTCTGACATGGACAGAATGTGTTGGGACAGAATCACCCACAGTCCAATGAGTGATTGGGATGTGCCTGTATGGACGAGGCACGGGGCCCAGTCTAACGCTCATATAAGTATAGAGCCAACCGGAGGCCTATCTATGGTTGAGGGACTTTGGCACGATATTCACTAGTGCGATTGTGGCGAAAGGTCCTCAATTTTGATGCAGTCAAGTTGCGGAGTCAGTGATGCATTGATAAGTCTCGCGACAGAGCTGATCACTCCAGTCAGAGTTAGGAGGACAGTGAGTTGGGTCGAAGCGAGACTACTTGCTGGTACTTAAACTGTTGAATTTTCTAATTCGTTTCATATGTATATTCTCCTTAATAATGTCGTATATTCCTCTAGTTAGTATTATTTCTAGTTCACGGACATTACTACAGCAGAGTATGTATTACGTATATTTCCTTGATATTTCATGATCTGATTAGGGGATTATGGCGTGCTTTTCTTATCTAGTGTTCGGGTTTATTTCTTACATTTTATGCATCATCATGCACGGTCATCGGTCATTTGATTTACAATTATGTTCTAATTATCCATTCACACCATCTTAGATTTAGGCATGTTTTATGGGATTTCCTTACCAATTCTTTAGAGTCAAACACATTGGCACTTATGTTTTTCCTACTTATGTTACGGTCAAACACGTCGATACTTATGTTTTCCCTTACATTTCCTCTTAGTTACAGGAAGGATGTGCACCTGTATAAATAGAGGTTACCACCCATCTCGTTTAAGAGAATTAAGGACAAGAACTACTACCAATCTACCTTCATACAAAATTCCTTCTCACTTAGCCTGCCCGCAGTATACTCTTACTACTGTATCGTACTTTCGTACAAAGTTATTAAGATAGTGCCGGACCCCCACATTTGAACAGGTTATGAGCCCGGTGCCTCTATAACTATACGACTTACACCTACACGCTTCCTACCTACGACGATCGAAACATTTCACCCGATGTGCAACATTTATACCTCGAAACGAAACAAATTCATTTGAGCCGAAAACATTGGTCAAACTGAAACCTTCTTCGAAACAATACTTTATTTCCTCGGCACTAAACTTTCTTGGCAAAAAGTTCTTGTCATTCACCCTCGCTTAAAACCCAAATCTGCCACCCGTTCCCTCCTAATCCTCTTCTTTCCTTGGGCACCGTTCACGCGGTCCTCCATCACCCTTCCGGCACCTGCCACCCTTTTGGGAGCCTGAATCAGATATCAGCTTGGCGCAGCCGACTGGCTCAGGAGCATCCCGGTGTGCTGCAAACAGGCTTCCACTAGTGTAGGAGTGTTGGCCTATGGGTGTGGTGGTTATTAATACTGGTGGGGATTTTTAACATAGGTTAAACCAAAAATAAGATATTTTTTTACATGTCTGATACCTTCGGACAACCCCCATTTCCACCACACGACAACCTCTCCCAAGAAGAACTCGAGCAACCTCTACTCCCTCCAGTACCTCCATTCCCTCCGGCTCCTCCTCCTACTGATCCACCTGCATCACAGCCGCGCGCACCGGCTCCACCTCTACCAATGGATTGTCTAGGCCCTGCAAACTCGCTGCCGCCAAATCATTCTACCAACTCCAAGTGAGACTGGGCACCCGCCTATAAACTGAGCTCAATCCCAAAGCTCACAGGCCCAGAAAACCACAGAACGTGGCGTGATATATCAGAATATGTTCTCACCTTATTTAATTGTTGGGACATAGTAAGAGGCGAAGAAACATTACCAGAAGTAGGAGCAACTACCGGAGCAGATAATGATGAAGATGCTCAAGATTCTTTCCGCCATCGTTACCAATGGGCCACGGCCTATTTCCTTGAAATGATTGATCCAAAATGGTTTGTCTTACTGGCCACACACAAGACACCAGCCGCCATTTGGACAGCCTTCGAAGATAAGTTCGCTCACGAAAACACCTCCACCTTCTTTGACCAGCTAAACGCGGTCCTCGATTCCAAGTACGATATGTCCGAAGATATGCCAGACCACATGAACAAGTACCACACCGTATGGAATCGTATGCAACTTCGTTGCTCCTCTGCTTCGGAAACTGACCAATACGCTTTACCGTTTGTTTTTCAATCGGTATTGGAGTCAACTGAAGCCAAAGCCGCCGTTCGCCTCTGTTCCCTGCCCCAGTCGATAACCAACATCGTCGACAACCTCCAAACCTAGGAGGACCTTACCTACAATCATGTCTACAACAAACTGTTGGACTTGAAATCCGCGGTTAATTCTGAGGACAATAAGGCATATAAAAGCGGCGATGTCAAAGGGAACTTGAAGGGAAAGGCTCGCGACACAGTCCGCCAGCAACCGGCCGAAACGAAGGAATATTCCTACTGCAAAAAGCACTACCGCTCTGCTCGCAGTGAAGGTCACTCCTGGAATGAGTGTAACAAGCTCAAGGCTGACAAGGAGAAGCGAAAGCAGGACAGAGCCAGACACTCGGCTAAGATCGGAAAGGAAGAGACATCCAAACCGGTCAGTACCTCTACCTCCTCACCTCCTACGTAAAAGACCCCTTACCCGAGTCAATGGGTTATCGATACAGGCGCAAGCTCACACATGACTTCGAACCTAGACCTACTTATAAACTTTGAACCTTCACAAGGCACCGTTAAGTTAGGCAATGATTCGGTAATAGAATGATGCAGCCGTGGAACAGTAGAGCTTAAGGCCAAAATATCTAATAGCCGGACAGCCTCTGTCTGTCTACAACTGGTTCTTTGGGTTTCGAAGTGGGGTTCTTACAACTTGTTGTCGTGGTACGCTATCGTTTGTTTGGGCAAAGGTTTTTCTTTGCGGAGTTTTAGCAAGGATATGTATGTTTTTAGGGAAAATAAAACAGAGGTTCTATGGGGAAAGCTTGACGGACAGGACTATATTGTTCAAGAGAAAAAAGAGATGGTAAACAAGATGACTTACAAAGAGTGGCATGAAGCCCTTGGACATCCATCGCCATAATACCTCAAAGCCGACCACTACTCCGACTCTCCCGCTATTCCTACCGTTCCGAAAGACTGGCAATGCGAAACCTGCATCACCTCCAAGTCAACTAAGTCAAAGCCCAAATCACGTGAGAAACGATGTGATACACCTTTCGAGCTAATCTACCCCGACCTTAGCAGATGATTCTCGAAACCCTCCTTTGGCAACTCCTGGTACTATGTCACCTTCATCGATGACAATACACACTAGCCATGGATCTACACCATACAAGTGAAGTTTGACACGGTAAAAGTGTTCGAACAGTTCATCAACGAAAGATCAACCCCGGATTCCACAACTCTCACAAAATTCCGTACCGACAATGGAGGCGCGTACATCAATGACAAGATGCTTACCATTTTTCAGAAGCATGGAATTGTGCATGATAAGACTCCTCCCTACTCACATGAATCTAATGGTTTTGGCGAACGGTACAACGGTACCATCATCACATCAACACGCTCTATGTTGACCGGACTTACCCTTACCCTTTGGGCCGAAGCAGTCTCCACTGCTGTCTACTTTCGGAACAGACTACCTAAACGAGCTATAGGAAACTCAACGCCCTATGAAGCTATCTACAAAACAAAGCCGTTGATCAACCACTTGCGCCCATATGGGACCAAATGCTACGTCCATATACCAGAGGAGAAAAGAAACCCTGGAACGAAGCTACAGCCCCGGGCCTGGGCAGGATATCTTGTCAGTTATACCTTCTCTGACAAAATATACCGGATATATATACCATCGCAAGATTGGATCTCCGAAACAAGACAAATTCATTGGACAACCAAGACGATAATACCGCTTGATCCAACTGAACCGTTGGATCCAAGACAACTGACCCATACATCGGAGACCTTTGCGACCATCATGCTTCCCTCTTTCTCGACAGCCTTGCAACCTCGCTACAAGCCTCAGGAAATAGAAGATGACGAACAACCTTTGCCACTCCCAGACGTTGAAGTACATCCACCTCCACCACCAGAACATCCAGAAGACTACGAGAATCCCGCACCTACTTCTCCAACTCCGGAACCACGTGCCCATGAACAGGACCAACTACTGGAAACCGAAGAAGGAATCAGGACTCAGTCTGGACGAGTATCGCGCCCACCGATTCGATATGGCAGAAACGCTACCGCAATGCCACACGAGGACCCTACCACTTATCACCAAGCTATAAACAGCCCCTACTGTGACCAGTGGACCTCGGCTATGGACCATGAAATTCTGGCGCTCGAGAAGAGTGGAACCTTTGATGTTGTCGACAAACCAATTGGTCGGAAAAGAATCGAAAGTCAGTGGGTTTACAGAGTTACAAGAAAGGCTGATGGCACCCTAGAAAGGTATCGAGGAAGAGCCGTTGCTAAAGGGTTTGGTCAAATCCCTGGCATCACCTTCGAAGAAATCTTTACCCCCGTCATATTTTACATATCTCTACGCTTCCTCCTTACGATATGGGCTAAAATCAAATGGCGACCGCGATAATTCGATATTAAATCCGCTTTCCTCTATGGCGAATTGAAAGAAGAAGTTTACATGCGACCGTTACCTGGGTTCGGTAATGAAGGCAAAGTATGGAAACTTAACCGATGTCTCTACGGACTTAAGCAATGTGCAAATGAATGGTATGGTCTCTTTGCCAGATTCTTGATCTCCAGAGGATTTACGACAACATCCCTCGACCCATGCATGTTTGTTCATGATAAACAGGACATTTACATTTGGATTTAGGTTCACGACATCACTATCTATGCAGCCGACACCCCAGAAGCTACATCTCTCATAGAACACCTGAAAACGGCATTCGAGATTACAGACCTAGGAGAAGCCACATTCCTACTTGGATTGCACATCACATACGCACCAGACGGGCTATATCCTACCCAAGAGCAATACATCAAGTCAGTCCTCAACCGATTCTCAATGGAAAAGTCTAATAGCGTTTCTACACCCTTACTAAGAGGCATTCAACTTACGACAGGGAACAAGGACACACGCATTCCAGACCCCTCGATTTACCAATCGATGATAGGATTACTTATGTATCTGACTACTGGCACAAGACCTGATCTAGCGTGCACCATTTATTTCCTCTTACAATTTTCTGCTTGCCCTACCGAACAACACCTCAAGGCCGCTATACACATCCTTCAATACGTTAACGGAGCCAAACAGATTGGACTCTTCTACCCCTGGAACGCGACAAACGCTATCGATACCTACGTTGACCCTGACTTCGCCGCTTGTCTCAATACCCGCCGCTCGTTTTCGCGATACATAGTACTTCTCAAAGGTACATGCATCTCGTGGGGTGCGAAGAAACAAACCTCAGTCGCACTAGGAACAACCGAAGCCGAATACGTCGTAATGTCACTTGCCACAAGAGAAATCCAATGGTTCTGAAAGTGTCTCAAAGATAGCCCTCTCGACTTCCCGATTGGTTTACATGCAGATGATACCGGCGCAAATTTTCTTGCGAGAAACCATCAGCTAAACGACCAAGCGAAACCCATCGATACCCACTACCAGAAAATACGGGAAGAAATTGATAATGCCTTGTTCACGCTCCTGCAGGTTGCCTGCTCGGATAACCTCGCCAATATCTGTACAAAAATCTTAGCGAAACCGGCACACGAACGGTTAATGGGACTTTTGGGCTGTAGTTAATGAGGGGAAGTGTTGAATTTTCTAATTCATTTCATATGTATATTCTCCTTGATAATATCGTATATTCCTCTACTTAGTATTATTTCTTGTTCACAGACCTTACAACAGCCGAGTATGTATTACGTATATTTCATTGATATTTTATGATACCATTAGGGGATTATGGCGTGCTTTTCTTATCTGATGTTCGCCTTAATTTCTTACATTTTATACATCATCATGTACGGTCATCGGTCATTTGATTTACAATTATGTTCTAATTCTCCGTTCACACCATCTTAGATTTACGCATGTTTTATGGGATTTCCTTGCCAATTCTTTAGGGTCAAACACGTTCGCACTTATGTTTTTCCTACTTATGTTACGGTCAAACACATCGATACTTATGTTTTCCCTTAAATTTCCTCTTAGTTACACGAAGGATGCGCACCTGTATAAATAGCTGTCACAAACTGTGACTAAGCAAGACAGATTTCACATAGCTCGGAATTCCAAGCTATAGGTATGTGGGGATTTCACATGACGCAACTTAGTACGTCATAGGTTATGTTTACCTGTTCGTGACTCACGCTTGTGAGTCACACGATGTTATGATTTTCGCACATGACTCAGATTATGAGTCATGGGTTTCACTCAGGTGACGCGAGTTGCGCACCTGACTTGGTTATGATGTTTTGATTGGTTAGGTATGTTGCGCAGCGACTCATAGGAGTCAGCTGAGGGATTTCGCATGACTCATAGTTATGAGTCACAAGGTTCGCGTGACACATAAGTATCAGTCACGCTAGGTGAAGAGCTACTATATAAAGGGTCGTTAGGATCCCTAGTATTAGCTCTTCACACGTTCTTCTTGTTTATTTCCTACATATAAGTTATCAATAAAACCTACCTTTACGCTCTTTAAGATTTATCTTACGAAACCCGAGAATTGTCTTTCCTCCCACAAGAGAAAACTATTTCTCCTCCCACGCCGAGTAATTAAGTCCTAGGCGAGGACTTAAGAAGATTAGAGGAATACGCGCGATAAGATAGAAGTCATAAGGACTTAACTATCAACATCGCGTAGGCAAAGGCCTGAGAACTATATCCTCGCGACCAGTTAAGAACCGTTACCTGTCGCACCCCGCCCAGGTAGGATTCTTAACAGTAGAACGTGTCTAAAACGCGACACTTAACTATTACACAACGGATCCATTCAACAGAGATCACGAGGGAGACATCGACGTCCAAGACGACAGTCTAGGATTAGGAGGATTGGAAGAAGCATTAAGCGAAGCAAGTCGACAATCAGCAAGGACAACCAGTCCGGTAACGCCTCAACGAACTACTCCTCCAAACGAAGAAGACCCACCTGAGACACCCAGACCTGAGAGAATGTCAGGACCAGCACCATCCCCAGGTCCGCCACCGGCAGGACCAGCACCTCCTCAGATGATTCCACGGGATGAAGTGGAACGAATGATACGAGAAGCTATAAGAGGAGCCGGGCAACAACCCAAAGTTAAGACCCCACCACGATACGATGGAGAAAGAAACAAACTACGAGGATTTATGGTCCAACTCTTGACCTACTTCGATGCCGTCGGATGGACAGTAGGATATGACCAAGACAAAATACGATACACCCTTACACTGCTAGAGGGGCAGGCACTAAAATGGATAACCCCCATCGTAGTTAGCAACGCAGCACCATGGAAGGACTGGGCCAGCTTCAAAGAAATATTCGAAGCCCAGTTCACCGACCTAGAATTGAGCCAATCGGCAAGGAACAAATTGGAAGATATTCACCAAGGGACGAAAAATGTCACCGAGTATTGGTACGAGTTCCGACTACTCCAGTATGACGCGGCTTACGACGAGGCCTCGGCTATGAGGTGGTTCATGAAAGGCTTGAGAAAGACCTATCAAGATGCATGGAGGTTTAGTGAAGAAAGATTTATTACAACCGAAGCAATGGCCCACTGGGCCATCCGGAAAGAAATCCAGTTCAGACAACTAGACTGGATTCAAAAGAGCCAGTCTAATACAAGACAAGACAACAATACGAACACAAGAAATCAAGGTGCACCCAGGAACCAGAATGGAACCTATCGAACCACCACCCAAGGAGGAGATGCCATGGACCTGGATGCAACTAGAAAAAGACCCTCACTCAACCTTTCGAGAGATAAGTACCTTCGACGACGAAACAACAATCTATGCCTAAGATGTGGTATAAAAGGACATATGATCAAGGATTGCAGGCGACCAACCAATCCAAATCCAGATCAAGGAAGGAATCAGCAGAACACGAGGACAAACCCGAGGTTCCAACCACGCAGTAACCTAAGGGAAATCGAAATCGAAGAAGATTATGCAACGGTGGCAAAAGACGAAGGTCCCCAGCAATAGATGGTCTGAGGGACCCTCCGAAAGAAAAACCCATCACAACGACCAACTACTACACTCTTTTAAGCGCAAATACAAGAAAAAACGACCATGATCATATCATGATCAAAACAAAGATATATAACGACAAAAAACAAGAAACCACGCTACACGCAATGATCGACCCGGGAGCCTCGGAGGACTTCATAGACGAAGAAGTATGCAAGAAACATCAGCTAAGAACCAAGAAAGCAAAAAACGAAAGACAGATTTACCTCGCCGATGGAAAACCCAGCGCCATGGGACCTATAACCCATACTGCGCAAGTACCTATGGAAATTGGAAACCATAGGGAAGTGGCTACCTTCCAAGTGGCAAATCTACAACACCATGAGATAATCCTCGGAATGCCATGGTTAAGACAACATAATCCCAGCCTAAATTGGGAAGAAGGAAAAATTACGTTTACCAGCGAACGATGTACGACATGGTGTCTCAACAGTTCGCCGGTAATATATGCCACTCCAGAAGAAGAAGCGACTCAAGGGAACCTAGATGCAAAATACAGTCAGATTCGAACAAAGAATCAAAGGATCAAAGTTCAAAGATTAAGCCATGAGGCTAAGATACCCACAAGAGGTTCGGAAAAGGCAGCAGGACATGACTTGTATGCCAATGAAGAAGTTACGATACCCGCCGGAGGACAGGTCATCATTCCCACAGGAGTAGCCATAGAGCTACCTCAAGGCCCCGATGGGCGCATAGCACCACGCAGCGGTCTCGCAGTCAAACATCGACTCACTACCAACGCAGGAGTAATAGACGCCGACTACACAGGTGAATTGAAAGCTGTTATGGTCAACCAAGGCAACCAGGACCATAAGGTGGAAAAAGGCGAGAAGATTGCACAGCTAATCATCGAAAAGATCAACGAACAAGAATTCCAAGAGGTGACGAGCCTAAGAGAAACCACCAGAGGAGCCAAAGGGTTCGGAAGCACGGACCACCAAGGTCCAAGCAAGAAGAAACAACCAAAGGTCGAAATCAATCGGATATCGGCACATGCGTTCAACAAGTTCTACCGCAGAGGAGAAACGGCGGGAATCCTTAAGTGGAACATCCAAGAAGAAGGAATAAGTCTGTCCAAAATCAACATCAGCACAGAGCTAGCCATAATGAATCCAACTCAAGCTAAAGAAGAAAGATTGGATCAAACGATACCAAAAGAGTATCACCAACACCTGGACTTATTCCAAGAAAAAGAATCGACCAAGCTACCCCCTCACAGACCCAAGGTGGACCTCGCAATCGACCTGGAAGGAAGCACTGCGGACTTACCTAAGAAAAGGATATACCCACTAGGAGAAACTGAACTCGAAGAACTAAGGAAATACATTCAGCAAAAGCTGGAAAGGGGATGGATCAAACAATCCTATGCCAATGGAGGATCACCCATCCTATTCATCAAGAAAAAGGACGGGAAGCTAAGGTTATGCATCGACTACCAAGCACTCAACGGCATAACCAAAAAGGATAGATACCCCCTACCACTAATCGGCGAAGCCTTGGACCGACTAGCGTCAGCCAAATACTTCACCAACTTAGACATAAGGGATGCCTACCATAATGTCAGGATAAGAAAAGGAGACGAATGGAAAACAACTTTTACTACGAAATATGGGAATTATAAATACCTCGTCATGCCCTTTGGACTAACCAATGCACCAGCCTCTTTCCAACGATGGATCAATAACGTGCTCCATAAGTACCTCGATATATGCTGCATCGTCTACCTGGACGATGTACTAATATACTCCAAAGATATGGAACAACACAAAAAGGATGTCAGCAACATTATGACAGACATCAAAGCATCGGGAATGAGATGCAAACCCAGCAAATGCGAATTCCACAAAAAGGAGACGGAATACCTAGGATTCATCATCAACGGAGAAGGGGTACAAATGGATCCAGTTAAAACCAAAGCGATATGGGAATGGGAATACCCAAAAAACAAGACGGATATCCAATGTTTTATGGGATTCTGCAATTTCTATCGAAGGTTTATAGAAGGATTTAGCCGAACGGTTAAACCATTATACAACCTGACCAAAAAAGACGTCAAATAGGATTGGGAACCTAAGGAAAAAGAGGCCTTTGACGAATTAAGGACCAAGATCACTCAAGGACCCATTCTGGTGCATTTCAATCCAGAAAGAGAAACCATGATCGAAACGGACGCCTCCAAATATGTATGCGCAGGCATATTATCTCAGAAATGTGAAGATGGCAAATGGAGGCCAGTAGCGTTCCGATCCAAGACAATGACCCCAGCGGAATGCAACTATGATGTTCACGATAAGGAACTATTGGCAATAGTTCAGGCCTTGAAGGAATGGAGAAGATACGCTCAAAACAACAATGCATCGGTTAAAATCCTAACCAACCACAAAAACTTAGTACCCTTCATGACCACGAAGGAACTGAATGGACGACAAATAAGATGGATGGAAAAACTCAGCACTTACAACTTCAAAATCGAATATTGTCCAGGAAAAGAAGGAGGAAAACCAGATGCATTAACTCGAAGATCGAATGACAAACCAACTACCCCAGAGGATGAAAGAATCAAACAAAGACAACAAATCCTGTTACCAAAGGAAAATTATTTCCAAATGGAAGAAGAAGACAGTGGATACGAGTCGCTGAACGAAATCAATACAAGAACGACATTAGAAGAAGATATCAGGAAGGAAAGCCAGCAAGATGAAGAATGTCAGAAGATAAGAAAGGAACTAGAGGCCGGCACGAAGGAAATCAAAGGCATAGCCCTACGACTATGCGAATGGAAGGATGAATACTTGTGGTATGATGGGAAAATCTGGATACCGGATAAAGAAGAACTACGCACAGAGATCATACGACATCACCACGACCCCCCATACGCAGGACATGGAGGGACAGCCAAAACTAACGAGTTCATCAACCGACGATACTATTGGCCCAAGATAAGAGAAGACATTAAGCGATACGTCAAAAACCGCGACACATGTCAACGGACTAAAGTGGTCCGACATGCACCTTACGGATTACTCAAATCAAACGAAACCCCAGGAAAACCATGGAAATCAATATCACTTGACTTCATTACGGATTTACCAAAGTCAAATAATCAAAATGCCATTTTGGTAGTAATTGATCGTCTGACCAAAATGAGTCACTTCATACCTTGCAAGACGAATATGACAGCGATACAATTTGCGGAAATATTTCTAAAAGAGGTATATCGACTGCACGGATTACCAAAAGACATCATCAGTGATAGAAGATCACTATTCACATCGGAAATATGGAAAGAGATAACAAAAAAACTCGGAATCGAACGGCACATGAGCACGGCATTCCACCCGCAGACAGATGGACAAACAGAACGAATCAACAGCATACTGGAACAATACCTACGGGCCTACGTCAATTACCAACAAGATGATTGGTGCAATTGGCTACCAATGGCCGAATTCGCCTATAACAACGGAAAACAAGAAACGATCAAGACAACCCCCTTCTTTGCAAATTGCGGACTACATCCAGAACACGAAGCCATAGGTCATATGCTCCAAGGAAAGATAACGGACAAAAAAGATATGAGTCAACTGCATGACACATTACGAACAGAAATGGTCACGGCGCAACTACGTCAGAAGGAAGAATACGATCATCACCGAAAACCCGATCCAAACCTAAAATCAGGAGACATGGTTTGGTTACTACCACGAAACATCAAGACCACGCGACCGACGAAAAAACTGGACTACAAGAAAATAGGACCATTCAAGATCTTGGCGAAGATAGGAAGCCGCGCTTATAAACTCGACCTTCCACCCACAATGAAGATACACAACACCTTCCACATCAGCCTACTCGAACCCTATCAAAACAATCCTCTACCATCTCAAAAAAAAACCCCCACCACCACCTATTGAAATAGATGGTGAATCGGAATACGAACTCGAAGAAATCATCGACTCCCGATTACACTACGGTCGCTTGCAATAACGAGCAAAGTGGACCGGATACTCTCCAGAACACCAGCAAACCTGGTACCTAGCCGAAAACTTCGAACACGCACAAAATGCAATCCAACAATTCCTCGAACGATACCCGCGCAAACCAAGAGCCAACAGTCGAAGACATACCCGAATCAGAGCATGCCATACCCACATTGTACCGCACAGACTCATACCATTGGGATTGTCCCGAGATGAAGTACCAACAAATGCCGATACCGTCAGCGGTACAGAACACACCAGAACGCGACGCGTTCAAACACATTACACCAACGAGCCCGGGGTATCGAACCCCAACACCGACCAAAGAAGAACCTGCGAACGAAGACTGGGTAAATCTGGTGTATTTACCACTATCGAGAACCACTACGCCAGAGAGGGAACACGCGAACCTGTCATGAACAGGATGCTACAACGACGAGTGCCAAGTGCACAAGAGCGACAAGGAAGGCTCGGGATATTGGCCTCGGGAAGCAAACCGATGGCCACCCAAGACTTCACCCATGGGATCACCCGCGAGATCCCCGACCCCAGAGCCGGTGCCTCTGGTACAATACATCAAACCGACTCCGAGGACGGAGTCGAAGAGGAGGGGGGCGAAAAAACAGAAATGGGCAAAACCCAGAAGGACAAAGCACGTCTCATGGGAGGAAGAGATGGAAGAAGCTATGCCGAGGTTGCCTCAGGTAGAGGACCAACAGGCGGTGATAGCGGAATTGGAAAAAGACCTCCGGCTAACACAAGTATTGCTGGAGGCAATGAAGAGAGGAACCAAGTTGAGGGTACGTCAACTCGAGACCGAGCTGGCGAGGGAGAGGGGAGCAAGGGAGGCCCTGGAAAGGGAGTTGGAGAGCCAGGCGGAGGAGGCTCGGAAACATTGGGACAGGACCGCAAGGGCGGTCCGAAGAATCAATCGCAGCTACTACCACGGGGAAAAGAGCTGGAGGGACCACCAAGGGGGATGGAGGCGCGAATAAAGCCCGATGGGACTCGGGCTGAGGGAGAGGGAAGCTAATGTCACAAACTGTGACTAAGCAAGACAGATTTCACATAGCTCGGAATTCCAAGCTATAGGTATGTGGGGATTTCACATAACGCAACTTAGTACGTCATAGGTTATTATGTTTACCTGTTCGTGACTCACGCTTGTGAGTCACACGATGTTATGATTTTCGCACATGACTCAGATTATGAGTCATGGGTTTCACTCAGGTGACGCGAGTTGCACACCTGACTTGGTTATGATGTTTTGATTGGTTAGGTATGTTGTGCAGGGACTCATAGGAGTCAGCTGAGGAATTTCGCATGACTCATAGTTATGAGTTACAAGGTTCGCGTGACCCATAAGTATGAGTCACGCTAGGTGAAGAGCTACTATATAAAGGGTCGTTAGGATCCCTAGTATTAGCTCTTCACATGTTCTTCTTGTTTATTTCCTACATATAAGTTATCAATAAAACCTACTTTTACGCTCTTTAAGATTTATCTTACGAAACCCGAGAATTGTCTTTCCTCCCACGAGAGAAAACTATTTCTCCTCCCACGCCGAGTAATTAAGTCCTAGGCGAGGACTTAAGAAGATTAGAGGAATAGGCGCGATAAGATAGAAGTCATAAGGACTTAACTATCAACATCGCGTAGGCAAAGGCCTGAGAACTATATCCTCGCTACCAGTTAAGAACCGTTACCTGTCGCACCCCGCCCAGGTAGGATTCTTAACAATAGCCGTTGTCACCCATCTCGCTTAAGAGAATTAAGGACAAGAACTACTACCAATCTACCTTGATAGAAAATTCCCTCTCACTTAGCGTGACCTCAGTATACTCTTACTACTGTGTCGTACTTTCGTACAAAGTTATTAAGATAGTGCCGTACCCACACATTTGAACATAAACCTCCGAGGTTTAAGGAATCATGTGTTTTCGCTGGAGAGGTTTCGAACGCCCACGTGGCAACACGACAGCGCATGAAGACCCTAGTCCGAGCAAGACACAAAGTTTATCAGGGTCAAATGGATGCCTGTTATGAGAGTAAGGGTAGGAAATGGGAGAAGGTACATTGTTTGGTATGAGATAGATGTAGCCCGCGACCACCCAGATGCAGAATTTAACTATCGCGGCCCCTCTTTAGCTTTCAGAACTATCAGCCAACGCAGAAGAGATCTTATCAATAGATTCGTTATGCTTTGATACATACTTTTGTTTATGAACTTTCTTGACCACTCTCTGAGAAACCTTATTGGTCCAAGTTACAATTCGCCTGACTTAGAATTGACTGCCGCCTAACACATACCGAGTAGCACAATCTGCATAGAGTATAGATCTCCCTTCTGGATGCTCTATATTGGACTTAAACCAACCTGTTAGACTTGTATCCCTAGTATGCCCTTGCTGGACCTGCTCAATACCATGCCCCGTATGTGGATCAAAATATACTTGTTGTTCATCTTCCAGATGTAGTGCTAGTCGGTACACTGCTGGGTCTCCCTGATCACATTTTTGTCCTAGTAATTTATTGCAACCCTCAGGTGGTGATATGAATCAACCATCAAGATAGTTCTTTACTTCCTTAATTTTACCTCCAATTTGTTCTCCTTGCTCAATTATAATGTTTGCCCTATCACCTCGCTTGTATATATACTTATATATATACTTCACTGCCTTGGTTGATGAACATACTTTAACATTTATATGGCAGTCAAACTGTTCACTTAAGTATGGATTGTATGGTACAATCCACTTCGTGGTGTAAACATAATTACTATAACTCCCATTTGCCATCCGGATGTGCTTTGTGAAGCACTCTGTAGAGGATTGAGAGCCATTAACTGAATTTCAAGAACTGTCTTGTCATCGTTTATAACGTGGATAGCTTGAATTATCAACTGTTGTCTCTTCTCTAAACTCTTTAGAAAAATACTGAGAGCATTTTCCTACTGTACCATGACCATCATGCATACATCCTGCTAGGGGAAAGTCTGAACCACAGGGTCCATGAACCATAGAGCTTGTTACAGTTGCCCACAACTTCTCATCTGTCCTTCTACATGGAAACTCAGCTCTTACAATTTGATCTACTTCTTCTGCAGTTGTGACCTGCTTTTCCAATGTAATAAGGAGATGAGCATGTGGCAACGCTCTCTTTTGATATTCCATTGTGCACATAAATGCTAGAACATTACCAAATACCTTGTTTTTCTTAATATCATGCATCAATTCTTTGAATTTTAGTTCAAATACCCGGGATATTAAATCAGGATGGTCTGAAGGTATCTGACTCCTCTTCAAGTTTTCCTAAAGTTCTAACCATTGCGGATTACAGGTCATTGTAATGAAAAGGTCTGGTTTTTTGAAGTGCTATTCAATAGCCATTGTATCATGGTAATTCTCGATCATCTGGCATGGTGAACCTGTAATACTGGAGGGCAGTATGACATGATGTCCAATTGAATCCAAAGTTTCTTCCAAACCACCAGTTTCCAGTCTTTCTCGTAGTCCGGACAATTACTCTACTCTTAACTTTGTCTGATTTTGCCTAAACCAGCGGAGATTATTGTGCTCATCTACTGTTGCTGCATCAACAACCCATTCTTGAAATAATCGACCAGCATAGTGTAATAAGGATGGAATTCCAGAATGTTTAAATAAATAGTAACTATGCCACATTGCAGGTGAGACATGCTTTGAACCACCTCTTGCAGTTGTTAGATTTATCATATGTTATTGATATACTAAATCTTCCTCCCATTCAATACCATAGACTTCCCTGTCCACTGGTCCTACTTCTAAGTTTCCTTTTAGTGGAATATCTGTTCCCCTGCCCTACTCTCCTCGTGGTAAAGGTAACACATACCATAGAGGTTAGTAGCAAGGGTTTAATTCCGAAATTCTGGTAAATCCTATTTGGTCTTGGTCATTGCTCCTTGTTCTGATAATAATATCCTGCTTATCAAACTCTTCATCTCTACTTTCAACAATTAAAATTCCAATCTCCTCCGAGGTTGGCAGGTTATACACCCTAGGATTCCTGTGTCCTGCATCTAGTATTTTTAATTGCAGAGTAACAGTCTCATTTGGATTAGCTGGTAAGATTTCACCAGCTGTCTCATATGTTTGAACCAACCAATTCTGTTGTTGAAATATAGCAGTTATACCTGCTAGGATTTCCTTATCCAAGGAATTATTAGAGAATATAGTTTGTCAGTTAGCAACTTGTGCACCTATATCCCTGGAATCATTTACATAAATCTGTGCAAACTTTGGTCTTTCACTATTTTCAGGAAGTAAGGGACCATGGTTGTGATATAGTGCCCCCTGGATTGGAGTAAACTCCACCATCATTGACTCTGTATGGTACTTCTGTAGTTCCAAGTAATGTTAAAGATAAAGTATTATTATATGCATGGATATTATTCCGAAATTGGATACTTTACTGGTCATTCCCAGTAAATAGCTTCTATATAACCTCTGGTGGATTATCAAATATATGTAGTTGGACCTTTCCACCTGTACAACTACTTCCAAATTCTAGCAACAGACTGGAAGACTTGAACAGCTTTTCTTTGAGGAAGTGTAATGCTTTACAATGTCTACACGCATAGATTAATGCAGAAAGTTCATGTCTGGGTGGTAAAGGTACTCCAGTTTGGCACTGCTGAGCTTTAAGTATTATAAGAGTAGGTACCTGTATAACTCTTAACTGTCCTTGTATACCACAGGTATTACACCTCTGCCATACTCGTGATCTTGCTGTGAACTCTGATAGTTCCTTTATTTGTAAGCAGCGACTACATTGGCACTATATAATGGTTGGCTCCGGTTGTATTCTTGCTGGTCTGCCATGCTGAGTCCTTGGTATTAAACTTTGTAGAGATCATTTTTCTCTTTGTCTGTTTCCTTCTGATTCTTGTACCATTACTTCTTGGTTTTCTAATGTTACCTAGTTTATCCTTAGTTTAGTACTTTAACTATATTTACATCTATTTTCACATATTTTTCAGAACTTTCTTTACTTACCTCTTTATTTATTACCTCTTGTAAATCTAAATTCAAATACTCTTCATAATTACTCTCTTTTCTCTTTTTGACTCTTATCCTATCCCTATGCCCCGACCGTTGCCCCGCTCCCAATGGCCCATTATTCACATTGTAGTTTTGCTGCCAATCATTAGTAGTATGATTTCTGCATACCTTACAGGTCTTATATCGAGATCCATCATGCTTGAGAGAAACGTTTATCAATTTAACTATTTTTCTGCATCCACTGCATCATTGTATGAAGTCCTCAGATTGTGAGCTTTCCATTATATCTTCTAATATCTTCTGAAATGTGTATCTGATTCCTTCTTTTGTTTCTGAGTTCGTGAAGTTAGTATTTACAATTAATAAAATAAGATGATTCAAGTCTCAAGATTACTAACCCGTTCGTTAAATTCAGATTTTAGATGGAACAAAGTTTGAAATGCTGACTACTTTTAAAAGTTATCCAAATTTAATATTGACAAAAATATTGTTAATACAAATCTTGATTATTGTAATTTATCATTTTCAGTCAAATATTAGGTATGTATCATATTTCACCTATCAAGTATGAAGTGTAATGTGTTCACGCCGGGGCGCTAATCACGCTGTCGAGTACAAGTGGAGAGAAGTGACGCCTACCGGAGACTGTCAACTTCTAGGCTCACTAAGGGAGGCTTCGATGGTGTAATAGGAGAATAAAGATAACCGTTCAACCGCGTATATTAAAATACTGTCTGTCGAAGTCTGCCGTTTCCAGACTGGAAGACGGCGATCTTTTTAAGTACATGTGTTTAAGTACGATCATGAATTCTCACTCATGTTCTTACTCAATCAAAGCATAAAAATAACCAAGTATCAACCGATACTTAAAACAAAACATAACACAAACTAAGTATCAACCGATACTCAAAACAAAACATAACACAAACTAAGTATCAACCGATACTCAAAACATAGAACAACCTAACCGAGTACCAGCTGCAGTTGCATTCCCCAAAAGAAAACAAATCCCTAAAAAGAAAAACTAACCAAACAGAGAAAGAAACGTCCCCCGAGCCTCGCTTAGCTCATCATCTTCAAAGGCCGAATGGCATTGGCCGTTGTAAAAACATGCCGGGCCCCCAATACACGCGTCATCCCAGTCAGGCCCGGCGCAGGTACTGCAGGTGTAGCTGGGAAAAAATGCCGGGGCACATTTCCGTCGATAGGCATTTTTGAACGGGTTCCATACCGCACTCGTGAATCTGCAGTCCATCTGGTTACATTCCAGGCAACACAATACGTAGATTGCCTGCCGTCTTTGGAGGGTGGGTATGTCGCCCATGCGTTTAAAGTTCAGTCGCCATAGGTAGGAGTCTCTCTTGCTGAGTCTCGTGAAGTCCGAATTATGCATGGTTGAGTAATGTATAGTAGGGTAGGGTATAGCGGGGTATGTCTGTAGGGGGGGGGTGATTGGATTGCAGTGTGGTGGGAGAGCTGGTGTCTGCCTGGTATACAGGTGCGAAGCGCACCTTTTATGTGGTTCTGGGCGGGTGCGTAGGTGCGTGGTTTCTGTGTGCGTTTTCTCTAGATTTCCGAAGGTGTGGGTGCGTGGGTTTCATGTAGGCTGTGTGTGTGGGTCTCGCTTAGATTTCTGAAGGTGTGGGTGCGTGGGTTTCGTGTAGGATGTGTGAGTGGGTCTCGCTTAGATTTCTGAAGGTGTGGGTGATTCCGAGTCTTCCTCAGTTCTGTCTTCAGGAGAAAACTCATTATCACTGTACGGTGCCCACAATCTCTTTGGTGTCCATGGCGTATACTCCCATCTGTTTATTTCTGGTAATGTTGGTGCCCAGCACATGGTTACCTGTAGCATCAGTGGTGGGTCTCCTTCTTTATTGTTGTTCCACCCCTCGTGGATTAATTCTGTGGCGTTTCCGAGTCCTTCCATTGGTTCCCAACTATTTACACTTCGTGGATACTCTTGGTACTTAATCATGAATTCGTCTTTATTGTATCGTTGCCGATGGTCCATTACTTCTTCTACTTCCCATTCAGGGTGTTCGTTTACCAGTATTGGTGCCGGTTTAGTGTGGGTGCGTCCTGGGAACTTGGTGTCGTCATTTGCTAGGGACCGCTTTATCGAGCTTGCATGGAAGGGGCCTTCCAGGCGCCGGTCCATCTTTGCGTCCATTTTTACGGTGTAGTTTTCTGTGTACTCATCGAATCCGATTACCGTAAAGGGACCTCTCCACATGGGTTCTAGCTTTTTGCTCCTTCCTGATTGGGTCGCAAATTGGCTTCCATAAACTAATATTTGTTCCCCGTTTGGAATCTGTTTGTGTACCCTGCGTCGTTTAGCTGCTTTCCCAGTTGTTTGGAATCGTGCTAATTGGAGGTTTTGGAATACTCGGTTTCTCATTTCCTGATGTCTGTTTAGGAATTCATCACTAGCTGGTACCGATGATCTTCCAAATTGGCGTGTTTTTATCATTGGATATTCCTTTCCGTATACTATGGCATAGGGCGAGGAGCCGTAGGTTTCCGTGTATGATCCATTTATATTTGCCGCTGCTTCGGCCAGTGTCCGTTTCCAGTTGTTCTGTCTTTTGTTCGTACTATTTCGCATTGCTGTATTTAACTCTCTGATTCGTCGCTCTACCTGTCCGTTGGTCTAATGGTGTCCTGGGTGAGCACAGAGGTGCTCGATACCCAGCGACTTGCACCATTGTTGCCAAAATTTAGAAGTGAACCGTGGGTCTGCATCGGTAACAATAGAGCATGGGTACCCATGCGGCCTGCATACATGCTCGGTTCATTCCGCAATCGTTGGTTCTGCCGTATTGGTCGCCTTGGTGGGTATGAACCATGTCCAAGCGCTGAGTCTATCCATCACTACCATAATCGTGTCATATCTATCTGATTTGTTGAAGGGGCCAGCAAAGTCGATGGCAAGTGATTCGAAAACTTCTGATGGTATTGGCAGTGATTTCGCAGTGTCTTCAGGCAGTTGCGTGCGTGGTTTGTTGATCTGGCAAGTGTCGCACTGTGCGACATACTAGTGGAAGTCGTTGCCCATTTGCGGCCAAACGAAATAGCCGGTGGCATAGTGGAGGTTTCTTTTCGCGCTATGGTGTCCATTGCTATGGATCTCTCTCATGATGTATTCTTGTAAAGTTTCTTTATTTCCAGCATAGCCGTGAGGGATCTATAGGTACCAAGCCCCATATCGGGTTGGCGAGTACACTAGTCCATCATCGACTTCGTAGAGGTTGAGGTCCGTTGAGCAGCCGATCAGTAGTTTGTCATACAACGGATCGCTTCGGTAGCCTTTGATCATCTGTTGTCTTAGGTTATTTTCCATCTTTTTGCATACCAAGAAGGTTGGTTGTTCGTCTTCAATCTCGGTACTTCTGGCTGTTAGTCGCCCGTGACTAGCGGCATCCGCAATAGGTTAGTATAATTCTCTTCGTCATTCGTCCGTCGTCAGGGGCATAACCGATTCGATAGTTTCGTCAGCGTATGCTTCTGATTCTTCGCTTACCCTGGACAGGCCTGGTTCTTGACTCGTGTTGTGTGTCAGGAGAAACGGTGGTGGGCTGCTGGTTGGTTCTTCAGTCGGTATTTCCAGCCTGGATGGGTCGATCCATGTTTCTGGCCAGGGGCGGTAGAGGGAGGTTTGTTGGGTTTCCTGGGGTGTGTCGGCTTCTGATGTGAGTTGCTGCATTTTTGCTATTGTTTCTTCGTCAGGGGTATCATAGGATGTCCCTGATTCGTTCGACCTTGGTCTGGGTGAATACCCAGATCCTTGTTTATCGCTTGCATGGTAGTTGCATTCGTCAATATCGCATGCAGTAAAGTGGAGGTATGCATGGTCTCGATCTTCGGGGGGTGTACTAGTGTGGGTAACCCGGTCTCCCCAGTTATTACCATCACGGATGGTATGGTCTGTAGCCCAACTCTCGGGTTCCTGGAGTGCAGGAGGGGGTGAATTTGGAGTGCTCGTGACTGAGGGTGGCTGGTAGTTGGACATTCTAGCTTGATAGCTTGATGGGTTTCGTTCGAATTCTGTGGTGTCTGATAGGTCGTCTTCTGGGATTCTAGTATCCTGTGCATACAGAGGATCTTGTTCTTGATTAATGTCTTCATAAATCCGGGAGAGCGCATCAGCTAAATAGTTTTTGCTTCCTTCCTGGTATATTCTTTGTGTATTGTATTTGCTGAGCTCTGTTACCATCTAATTTGTTTCCTGCTAGGTTGCTTCATTGTTTTTAGGAATATTAGTGGCCGGTGATCTGTTACTATCGTGAATTTTCTTCCCATAAGGATGTGGCTGAAACTGTGCAGGGCATCCACTATGGCTAGTACTTCCTTGTCCGTTGTTCCGTAGTTCATTTGTGCATTAGTAAAATTTCTGCTGTGGAGCATTGCCGGTCGAGCCGTGTTGCATGTGGGTCCTTGTCCTACCCACACTCCTACTCCTATGTCAGATGTGTCGGTTATCAGCCATATCGGTTCCCCTGAGTCTTTCAGGGGCTGCATGACTGCATGTTCCCGTAGTAATTGCTTAATGTTTCTGAATGCTTGATCATGTGTTGCTCTCCATACCCACTCTCCTCCACCGGTTAGGTCTGTGAGGGGCCCTGCTAAAGTGGCGTGATGTGGCAGGAACTGTGCCACATAGTTGAGTAATCCCAAGAATCGTTGTAACTCCTTTTTATTTGTTGGTGTGGTCCAGTCCTCCAGGGCGCATATCTTTTCAGGGGCTGCGTGGATGCCGTCGTCATCAATAATATGCCCCAATATATCTAGTTCTTTGGCAAATAGGACTGATTTATTTTTCCGCGCGTAGTACTGTGCCTGGCGCAGTTTTTCACAAACCTGTCGTAGATGGGTCATATGTTCTTCTGCCATGTCTGAGAATACTAGGATGTCGTTGATGTACACCCATACAGAATTATGTAGGTATTCTCCTAACAGGTCTTCCATTATACGCATAAATGTGGCGGGTACGTTTTTGTCTCCCTGTAGCATTACTCGGCTAATCAAGGTTCCGAATATCGATTTGAAAGAGTTGTTCTTCTCATCCTCGGGGTCCACTCTTGTTTGGAAATATGCATCGCGGAGATCTATCTTACTCCGGTATTTTTTTCTTCCTACCGCATTGATGATGTCTTGCTGCCGGGGTATTGAGGGTATCTCTTTTATGATTTGATTATTACGGCGTTTGAGGTCAACCAGGGGTCTGATTGCCTTTTTGTCCTTTTTGGGTTGTACGAACATAGGGGCTGCTCCGGTTACCACTTCACGGTAAATAACTTCTTGTTTTATTTTTGCTTGAGTCCCTTCGTGCAACTTGCATTTGTACGCTTCCGGTATCGACTCGGAGTATGTAGGTTCGTCTTTGATTATTGATCCATGGACTAGTTGTACACGGTGGTTGATTTTTCGCAATGGCGGCAATCCCTCTGGTATCTCATCTGGGAAGACGTCGGCAAATTCTTCCATTATTGTTTGTCCCGCTTCTGTTACCCCTGTTCGGTGTTCTCCACTGGTCGGTTTGCAAGATACCTTTATCTTCTGGTCCGGGAAGGTGATTGTCATGTCGCCACACCCAATACTTGCTTCGTGACGAGTCATAAATGGCATTCCAAGGAGAGCATCGTATTTTGCTATGTTTCCGATCAACATGGGGTTGTTTGGGAAGGTTGATTTTCCGATCTTTACTGCAGCCCTTGCTTGGGTGTTACTAGTTGATCGTGACCCTTTCCTTGCCATATTGAGTGTTATTGGGTGTTTTGTAGGGTCGGTTTTTATGCCATGCGTGGCTACAAATGTGTTACTGAGGATATCGGAACCTGTCGTTCCGGCGTCGAACAGGACTTTTGCTGGGTACCTGTTGATATTCACTGTTCCCTCCCGTGACTGGAAGGGGTGTATTCTCCTGTTCGGCAGAGTTGTCTTATGGCAACCGACCGTTGCTGTTACCGAATTGATGGTTACTTCTTCAAGGTAGTCTGCTTCTTCTTCTGCTTCGAGGAGGTTGGTGGCGGCTTCCTTTTTTATGGGCTTGCCTTTTGATTTCCGTTTGTAGCAATCTTTAGCGTAGTGCCCCTTTTTTCCTCATTCAAAGCACTCATTCTTTTCTTTTCGCTGTCGCTGTCGCTCGTTGCTCTGAGGGCTTGTTCTTTCCCTTTTTTTCTTCTTTTCGGCAGGGCTGTACGACTGCGCCTTTCTTTCTCTAGTTTTGTGTGTTTTATACGCGTTTGTATCCCATAGGATAGCATCGTGTTTTTCTGCTCTAGCAAACATCGCATAGATGTCATCGGCTGGCGCCTCGTGTGGTTGCACAACTTGGTGCAGCTTGTTGTGCATACTCTGGTAGAATCGTTTCTTAAGGGTGTACGCTGATATCGTTCCAGCCGGTAACCGGCTATGGTACATGAGTAGTGTTGTTGCCATTTTGGTTATTTTATCCATTCTTCCTCTATGGGTTTGTTGGATGGTATTGAATTTGTCCAAAATTTCGTCTTTGTTGCGGCATGACTGGACTCGTACCTTTAGGAAGTTGGCAACCGTTATCGCACATACTTTATCTGGCTCGCGGTATTCTGCGATACATGGTTGTTAGGCCTCAGTTGCATCGTCTATGCAAAAGGCTCCCAGGTCAATTCCTGAGCCGTAGTCCTTAAAATCGATTTCGTGTGTTGTCAGGTACGGTCGCACTGTGACAAGCCATCGTTCGAATGGTTCTGGTTTAAGGTCTTCTCCCTTCCCGGAGAATGTCTTGGGCTGTGGGAGGTTTATTTTTGGCTTTGGTCTAGGCGGCTCAGCCGGCGGGGGAGGTGGGGCTAGGGGGTCCGGAGGCGCCGGTGTACCCTGTCTGGACATGTTTTCTTCGTTGTCTGAGGAACTACCGCTGGTTACTGGAGGCGTTAGTGGCTTTCGCTCCTTTGCTGGTGACTCCGGGAATTCTCCGGGTGTCCTGCCTGTATCTGGTTTATTCCCTTTCTTCTGGGTAAGGACTTCTCGTGGGATCTCTCGCCCACTTCGAGTCGTAAGTGGATCTATATCGTACTTATTTTATTGCAGGAGTCGGCCGTCATGGCCTGCCGCTTCTGCCGGTACCGTTCGTTGAGCAATCCTCGCGGGTTGATCAGGCCCTGATTCATCGTATCGTAACTTTTATACTTAGACAGCGTAATCGCTGCGGCACGTGACTAAATGCATAAGGTCACGTGGTCGACTCCGGGCCCCGTCGCAATTATCATTACGTCAATTAATTTGACGTAAGATAAGACAACTGAACCATACATCGGCCGTCGGAACAGAGGACATACATGCCCCTCTCCGCGGAGATGTAAGATAAGCGACGGAGGGGTTTTCACTGGATAACATGGAAGGAGCTCCGCTCTATAAGATAAGCCTTATTTGAACCAGATTGGTCGGTTAGTTATTGAGCTATGACCTCTGGAAGTCTTCGGGCGCTATTCCGAGAAGTAGCCGCACCATCCTCTGCTCGCGTATAACTAGAGTCATCCGGAGACTAGTTTACGATTGGTTAATAACAACTCAGTAGTCGAGTTGGTTATCTTCGTCATGCACTCTAAGCTATGCACATAGAAGAGTCAGTGATAAGTCCTTTGAACGGAGCTGATCACTCCACTTAGGAAAAGAGCGGGGAAGTTAGTTTTCAGAGTCAAACGGAGTGCCCACTCTAAAGACACTGAATCGTTAGTATGGCAGGTACATAGTCAGTAAGGGATTGAATGTAGGGCGCGACCACCCAGACGTGCATTATAAATATCGAGGTGCCTCCCGAGCTTTTTAGTCTATCATCAGCAACCGGAGAAGAGATCTTATCAATATATTCATTCTACTTTACTTCTATCTTTACGAGCCTTCTTGACTATCTCCAAGACAGAAGGATACAGGGCCTAGTGTATACTCGCTTGACTTTAGAGTTACCTACCCCCTAACACTATATTGATAACCTCTGGTTACCAAGGCTCTTTGAATGATCCCGATAAGACCACAAACTCAAATAGTGGACTTTGAAGAACGTTCAGACACCACCTTCGAACCACGATCCACGCCTATCTACACCTCCTTCGAAACCATCTGGGAATCCGAACTAGCAGATATTCCCTTATTCGAAGAAGACGAACCATCTTGGTTCACCTACGCCGAAGAGAGGTTAAGACCTGATTTCTTCCACCACTACTTCAACGACCCTGACTGGGAACCTTACGAGGAACCCCCCTGCGATACAACGTATAACATCGAAACCTATTTTTTCTACCAAAGCGAAGACGGATACGAAGGATCGTTGGCTCCTTGGGCGTTGGAAATAGAGCTTACACACCAACGCGAACTAAACGAGGAATACTATGTCGGACATTCCTCAGATCACTGAGAGTGGGGAATCCCCCGACATCGACATGACCGAGTCACCATCAAAAGCTCCGCAGAAATGGACCAGCTTATTTCCGAGAGGATCTACTGATCCCTTTGCACGGGACCCGTTCAGCGGCCCAATGGGAGGTGGAGGACGACCCCCCCCTCCTAACCCCTTCTCCGAGGAGCAAAGATTCAAGAACTTCGCAACCTTAGTAGGAAGAGTAACGGCCCAGCTGGACCGAACTATCGCTAAGACCCAAAACGACCAGCAAGTCGCATATGCAGCCCTGACGGAAGCCGGAAGGGGAATTGCCGATGAGCTGGCTGGGGTGAAGCAGCGAGTGGATCAAGGTGAAAAGTTCATGGGAGATGAACTCACCCGGTTGGAACGAGCAGCCCAAGGGTTGCAAAACGATGTGACAATGGAGTTGGAAAGCTACCATTTGAAGGTAGCCGAGGAAATGGTCCGATCAAATCTGGCCCAACAGGAGCAGTCTCGGAAGACAGCTCGATTAGAACGCGAGGGAGCAGAACGCAGTGTGGATGCAATGGAAAGAGATAATACCTTGGCTCAAATGATTGAGCAACTGAAGGAAGAGAGGAAAGCCGACCGAAGGGCTTTCGAGAAATTCCAAAGCAAAACTGCGAAGGACCATAAAGACCTAACGGATGGTCTCAATGACAAATTGGCTGAATACGTAGCCAATATCGAACGGCACAGAGAATGGGAAAACGGAAGACACGACTCTAGAAAGAAGGATATGGAGGACTTGTCAAAACGGTTTGATAGGTTCCAAAGGGATGTCCTTACCGAAGTGGTTAGTGTCAGGACGGATATGAGCGAATTAATCGCCGACCAGGGAACCCTGGCATTGGAAAGAAGGTTTGGAAAGGCCCCGCAAGGCCAAGCCGCACTACCAAGAAACCAAGGTTTCACTCCGCTACCGCTCCCAAGTGCATATGGAGGAGCTTCCTATGCCGGAACAATTGCCGGTACGGAAGCAGACCGACAAAGTGTAGAACCACCTCCAGTCCCTCCTAAGAAGGACCCAAACGGAGGCAGTGGACCTCCTGGTGGCGGTGGTGGACCTCCCGGCGGAGGTGGTGGACCCCCCGGCGGAGGCGGTGGACGCCCTGGCGGAGGCGGTGGACCTCCCGGCGGACGTGGTGGACCTCCCGGTGGAGGGGGCGGACCTCCCGGCGGTGGCAGCGATGGACCTCCTGGTGGAGGCAGTGAACCACCGGGTCCAGGCGGACCAGCAAACGTACACTTTGAGGCTAATGAGTTGGCAGCCTTGATGACCCGGGCAGTAGCTGGAGCGAGTCGAAAACCAGCTGAGCTGCCACCCTACTTCGAAAACCAAGAGCACCAGAAAGTCAACAACTGGTTGACCTCATGTGAGGATGATTTTCGAAGAAACCCACACCATTGGGAAGCAGATCACGATAGGATCATATGCGCCTTGAATAGGACAAAGGGAAAGGAATTGGCACCCTTCACAGAATGGTATAGGAACGCCATGGATGGGTTAGTGGGCCAAGAAAGACGTGAGGAGCTAAGACTGTTGGAAAACTTCCGTTCGGAAATCACACAGCGATTTTGCCCTTACAACGAAGCTCAAAATGCTTTAGCTGTAATGGCTAAAGTCCCCTGCCAGAACAACATCGATGCCTACATTACGCGGCTCGAGTTGCTCAATGTCAAAGGCGAAATGAAGGGGCAGAGTTGGAGACAACTGGTGGAAAGCAAGTTACCACCGTCCATCCTCCTCAGGATGTCATATGAGCAGGCCAACTCAGATGACCAATGGATAAAACAACTACGAGCTGTAGGCAATAACGATGAGGAATTCAATGAGCGACTCCGCCTGAAGAGCGGGAGCTCTGCGACGACGATTCCAAAAAGGAAATTTGGAGGCGGGGACAAGAGTAGTCAACCAAGAGGAAAGGCTAAGACTTGGTCCCCACCTAAGCGAGACGAAAAAGGGAAATGGAAGCCCGCGACCACGAACTCGTCCCCAACAAAACGAGTACACACCGATTGGAAATCGGCACACGAGGGAATTCCTCAAGAGGTTATCGACTCACGGCGCAAGAAGGATGGCTGCACGCACTGTGGACTCACAAATCATTCGTGGGGAAACTGTGGAAAGGCCGCCGCGGTAAACCAAATTACTGGGCGCAGGATCGCAGCCCCGAGGACCCGACGAGTGGAAGTCCGCCCAACACCTACGAGTGGAAAAGTGGGCCAAACTCGAGCAAACCCAGCACCTCGGATTTGGGAACAGACTTCGGATTAAGCGAGGGTATAGAACCGAAGTACACGGCAACGGTGGAGCATCAGGACGAGAGAAGCGCACTCTGCATAGGATGGTCAACAAGACGAAGAAATACGCGTTCTTGCCTTGGCAGTACATCTCTCCCCGACCTATGAATAGATGCTCTCAGGAAAGCATTATGCAAGAATGACGCAGAAGCGAACTCCGAGGAAACCAAAGAATGCAAAGTGCGTCAAGGGTGTTAACAACTAGATTATGCCCTTGGTTATAGCAGGATGCACACCCTTTGGAAGCCTCTACAGGCCTTGCATGTGAAAACGTTGGACAAAAAGATCGAGGGTATAAACCAGATAGTGCACACCTATCGAACCAGCTAGACAGGAGTCCAAGCTGGCTGGACGCAGCCTGATATGAGTTGAAACTGGCGATAGAGCGCTCAGCAAGGTTATACAATCAATAGAAAGAGTCCCAGAAAGGCGTACCAGTTTAAACCGGCTCCACGGAAGGGAAGACAACCCGATGTCTAAAGACTCCAAACGCATTTGTCATAAACGGGGCGTCTTGCTACGAGAGGCTGGTACAAGTACGGGAAGGGGCACCCATGGCGACGGCAATGGGGTAGTCCATGATTAGGATGAGGGAAATAGAGACAACGTGCTCGCCCTATCGGGTCCCCCCATCATGGGAGTCGAAAGCAAACCCTAAGGCCGGGTTAAAAGGTCGATCCTCGACTCAGTATGGGTTTCTGAGTTCGGTATGATTAAATATCGTTATTGAGGGTATTCAAGCGAAACGTCCGAGGTTGTCTGAGGAGGCTTAAGTAGCCGAAACCATGCTGGCGTGGTAACAATCACCACCCCCGCAACCGTGAGTAAACGACAAATAATCAAACAGGGCCCTCCTCAGGGTCCTAAGCGAACCAAAACCAATGTACCAGAACCCGAACGGTACAAGTGTCCCGAAGGCACAGCATACCTCCGCTCCAACAAAGAACGAGTACCGATTCGCGTGTTATTAGACTTGGGCTCTAATATCGGTGTTATTACCGAAAAGCTAGTACGCCGGCTGGGCATACCAACTGAAAAACGAAAGAAACCTCTCCAAATTGAAGTATCCGACGGCAGACCTTCAAAGCAGAACGGATAGTTTTATACCCATCCTATACGATTGGAAATAGGAGCCAATCGACACTCTTCACTTGTGTCCTGCGACGTAGTAAATACCCTAGCCCAAGACATGATTATACCTTTCGGTTGGTGGCACGACCAGCACCCAATCACTAATATTGGGGACCAAAACTTATGGACGTTTTCCGAAAACAAATGTGCGGACCATGTCGGGCCAGCACAAGACCACATTGAAGTCGAATGGGATGAGTCCCTTCCCTTCGATGATAAAGCCATATTCATCGGACGAATGCACGCCAAAGGGATGACAGCACCATTCGAATACCCCGATGAACCATGGGAAGTAGTTTGGGAAAGGTTACCCAAATGCTACCGGGATTACAAGGATGTTTTTTCTGCACAAGCCTCCGACCGACTACGGGATCATAGCGAATTCGATCATAAAATCGATCTAATCGAAGGGGCCAAACCACCATAGGGACCCATATACCCCATGTCGGAAAAGGAATTAAAAGTTTTATGAGAATATCTCGACGAGATGACTAAGCAAGGTAAAATAGTACCTAGCAAGTCCCCGTACCGAGCCCCTGTTCTTTTCGCCCCAAAGCCCGGTGGCGGCCTACGACTTTGCGTGGACTACCGAAAGGTTAACGAACTTACAATCGCGAACAAATGTCCCTTACCACTAATGTCTGAGTTACGAGACTGAGTGGAAGGGTGCAAAATTAAGTCCCGAATAGATTTAGCCAAAGGCTATAATCAATGTCGGGTAGCAGAGGAGGACGAGGACAAAACCGCCTTTGGAACGAAATATGGCTTGAAACAGTACCGGGTCATGCCTTTTGGCTTAATCAACGCTCCAGCAACGTTTCAAAGCATGATGAATGTTGTACTCAAGGAATTCTTGGACCAAGGAGTGGTATGTTATATCGATGACATATTGATGTACTCCGAAACCGAGAAGGAGCACATTGAACTTGTACGAAAGGTTCTACAACAACTACGGAAACACCGATTAGCGATCTCGCTAAAAAAATCGGTATTCCATGTCAGGGAACTGGAATTTCTAGGTTATATCATCTCAACGACTGGAGTGTCAATGAGCGATAGAAAAGTGGACGCCATTAAGAAATGGGTGCCACCTAAGTCCATAAGGGACATACAGATTTTTATGGGTTTTCCAAATTTCTACCGAAGGTTCATAAGGAACTTCTCGGCAATTTGCAAACCTATTATGGAATTGTTAAAAGTAAACCCAGGGGGTTTTCTTTGGACGGAGGAGGCAAACGAATCCTTTGAGCTTTTAAAAGAAAAGTTCGTCACCGCACCCATATTGTGCCATTTCACACCTGAAAAGGATACAGTAGTGGAAACGGATGCTAGTAACTTTGCCTTGGGTTGCGTACTTTCGCAATTCATCGAGAAGAAACTTCACCCAATTGCATTCCACTCCGGAAAGCTGAATCCCGCCGAACGCAATTACGACATACATGACAAGGAGTTCCTTGCCATTGTCGAAGCGTTCAAGGAATGGCGACATTATTTGATGGGAACGGATCGTCGCATTACCGTTTACACGGATCACCAGAATTTACAGTACTTCCTTACCACGAAGGCCTGGAGCGCCAGACAGATACGCTGGGCGCAAAAGTCAACCGATTTTAACCTTAAAATCGTTTACCGACCAGGCACGAGTAGCGGCAAACCCGACGCATTAAGCAGGCGGCCGTAGTACCGCCCTAAGGGAGGAGCTGAACGAACTGAGCAGTCAATTTTAAAGCCAGCACACTTCGCTGTTATCCGAATTTCTATCGTACTAGGTTCGGAAGACAACGAGATTGTCGCTATCAACCCTACACAAAACCTATTCCGAGCAATGCGCCTCTGTCCTGGAGCAAAGTTACCAACAAAAGGAACAACAGAATCAGCAGGTTATGACTTGTACGCACTCAAAGATACCGTTGTACCAGCCAAAGGACAAGCCCTAATCAAAACTGGAATAGCAATAGCAGTACCAAGAGGCACTTACGGACGCATCGCACCCAAGAGTGGATTAGCCACCAATTACGGAATTGATACCCGAGCAGGTGTAATAGACGCGGATTACCGAGGAGAAGTTAAGGCACTGTTATACAACACGCATAGGAAGGACTACAAAGCACGAGCTGGCACTAAGATTGCTCAATTAATCTTAGAAAAGATTCACACTGGTGAACTGCAAGAAGAACTGGAATTGGACGAAACAAAAAGAGGTGGAAAAGGATTCGGGAGCACGGGAACTGGATTAACCGAGACCTCAACGCACATTAACTTCCTAAACGAAGATGCGAACCTCAACCAACATTTCGAGTTAACCGATGAACAAACTCACGACCAACTGCATACAGAATCAGTGCTCATGGCAACGCGGGTAGTACTGAATGCAAACCCCACGAAGTTCCATGAAGAGTTTACAACCTTGGTAAAGACAGCGGGAGGAGAGGACGAGGACTGGCAATCCAGGATAAAGGAATTGGAAAGGCTAAGAAAGGATAATGAACAATGGCCTAAGCACTGGTCAACCAAAGATGGGCTCATCTATTTCAAAAATAGGCTGTACGTACCAGCCTCCGAGGAATTAAGAACCTTGATCGCGAAAAGCTGTCACGACTCCAAAGTGGCCGGACATTTCAGACAAGAGAAAACCCTCGAAATCATTACGCGAGATTTCCACTGGAAAGGATTAAGCGATTGGGTCAACGACTATGTTAGATCATGTGACGAATGCCAACATAGTAAGGCCCCGAGACACGCCAAGTACGGATTTTTACAACCATTACAAATACCTTTCGCAGCATGGAGCTCGATTTCTACGGACTTCATTACACAACTTCCTCCATCGAACGACAACACCCAAATTATGGTTGTGGTGGATCGATTCACTAAGATGGCCCACTTCATTCCCCTACCAGGGAATGCCAGTGCTAAGGATGTGGCAACCGCCTTTACACGAGAAGTTTGGAAGCTTCACGGGTTGCCCACCGAAATCGTTTCGGACATGGACGCCAAGTTTGCAGGAGAATTTTGGGGATCACTATGCGAATCATTGGGTATTAAGAAGAGAATGTCAACCGCCTACCATCCACAGACCGACGGGCAGACCGAGAGAACCAACCAAGTGCTAGAAGGTTACCTCCGAAGCTTCGTCAACTACGACCAAGATGACTGGCATTCTCTACTACCGTTAGCTGAGCACGCTTACAACAACTCGGTAACCTAAGCGCACGGCCTAACTCCATTCTATGCGAACTACGGTTATCATCCACAAACGGAGTGGATGAAAGAAAGAGAAGTAGAGAAACCAGGAGCCACAACTTATGCTCACTGGATGAAGGAAATACATCAACAAGCCAAAGAAACCCTACAACTTACGCGAGAAGCCATGAGCAAGTACTACGATCCGAAGGTTAAACAACAACCGGATTTCAAGGTTGGGGATCGAGTAATGCTTAACGCAAAAAACATTCGGACGAAAAAACCTTCCAAAAAGTTAAGCCCTAAGCTTTATGGACCCTTCCGAATACTCGAAAAAAGGGGCGACCGAGCTTTCAAGTTGGAAATATCCGAAAGGTGGAAAATCCACCCCGTATTTCATGTGTCGCTACTCGAACCCTATCGAACATCAGTTCGACCAGAAAGGGAGCAGAGACCCCAGGCACCAGAAGAGATCGATGGCGATCTAGAATGGGAAGTGGAGAAAATCGTCAAGAGTGAGATTCTCTCCTATACGAAAAGAGTTTCCGGACGCAACAAGGGTATCCCAGAACTCAAATATTTCGTTAAGTGGAGAGGGTGTTCGGAGGATGAGAACACCTGGGAACCGCCGGAGCATCTTGAACATGCTACCGACTTGGTGGAAGAATTTCACAGAGACAACCTGGAGATGCCACGGCTGAGGTAGGATGGTCAGGAAAGGCTTTCCTAGGCGTGGACAAGTAAACGCGCAAAGGTTTTTTACCCTACCTGGACAGAGTCCTAATTGGAAACAATTTAGACCTTACTTTGTACCATAGATAGAATTTAGGCATAGACCAAGGACTCGAGGACGAGCCTTGAAAAGGAGGGAGCTAATGTTATACTTAGACAGCGTAATCGGTGCGGCACGTGACTAAATGCATAAGGTCACGTGTTCGACTCCGGGCCCCGTCGCAATTATCATTACGTCAATTAATTTGACGTAAGATAAGACAACTGAACCATACATTGGCCGTCGGAACAGAGGACATATATGCCTCTCTCCGCGGAGATGTAAGATAAGCGCCGGAGGGGTTTTCGCTGGATAACATGGAAGGAGCTCCGCTCTATAAGATAAGACTCATTTGAACCAGATTGGTCGGTTAGTTATTGAGCTATGACCTCTGGAAGTCTTGGGGCACTATTCCGAGAAGTAGCCGCACCATCCTCTGCTCGCGTATAACTAGAGTCATCCGGAGACTAGTTTACGATTGGTTAATAACAACTCAGTAGTCGAGTTGGTTATCTTCGTCATGCACTCTAAGCTATGCACATAGAAGAGTCATTGATAAGTCCTTTGAACGGAGCTGATCACTCCACTTAGGAAAAGAGCGGGGAAGTTAGTTGTCAGAGTCAAACGGAGTGCCCACTCTAAAGACACTGAATCGTTAGTATAGCAGGTACATAGTCAGTAAGGGATTGGATGTAGGGCGCGACCACCCAGACGCGTATTATAAATATCGAGGTGCCTCCCGAGCTTTTTAGTCTATCATCAGCAACCGCAGAAGAGATCTTATCAATATATTCGTTCTACTTTACTTCTATCTTTACGAGCCTTCTTGAATATCTCCAAGACAGAAGGATACAGGGCCTAGTGTATACTCGCTTGACTTTAGAGTTACCTACCCCCTAACAGTAACCACTCGTTGAGGTTAAAAAAATGTAACGTGTTCACGCCGGGGCGCTAATCACGCTGTCGGGTACAATAGGAGAGAAGTGACGCCTATCAGAGACTGTCAACTTCTAGGCTCGCTAAGGGAGGCTTGGATGGTGTAATACGAGAATAAAGATAACCGTTCAACCGAGTATATTAAAATACTGTCTGTCGAAGTCTGCCGTTTCCAGAGTGGAAGACGGCGGTCTTTTTAAGTACATGTGTTTGAGTACAATCATGAATTCTCACTCATGTTGTTACTCAATCAAAGCATAAAAATAACCAAGGATCAACCGATACTCAAGACAAAACATAACGCAAACTAAGTATCAACCGATACTTAAAACAAAACATAAAACAAACTAAGTATCAACCAATACTCACAACAAAACATAACACAAACTAAGTATCACCCGATACTCAAGACAAAACATAACACAAACTAAGTATCAACCGATACTTAAAACAAAACATAAAACAAACTAAGTATCAACCGATACTCAAAACAAAACATAACACAAACTAAGTATCAACTGATACTCAAAACAAAACATAACACAAACTATGTATCAACCAATACTCAAAACATAAAACAACCTAACCCAGTACCAGCTCTGGTTACATGAAGTCCATAATTCTTCTTCTTTTACTTGCTAGAAAAAAAGTATTCACTATATATAAGAATAGAAAGAATACAAAATTCAATTTGCCAGTCAGAAATAAAATTCATACTCTCCTAAAGTCTGTATAAGTGCAATATTGCTGCAAGTAAAGAACAAATATATACTAATTGTCAAAATTATCAACACTCAATTAAAGTATTTATTGAACTATTTTACTTAGTTGAAAGTACTATATAATTTAAATTCAATAATAATACTATTTGTATTATTCAAGGATTTAGCTTTGCCACTTTTTTCCAAAATATCTGTTGTTTAGTTTCAAATTTGTCTTTAATTGCTAACTCTGGACCCGAGTTTCCTTTTTTTTGCGTTTTTATTTTTCTGCCCATTGTCACGGGAAGTACTTCTTATATATTAGTTTCAGACAAGGATTTTAAAATTGTTTCTTCTAAATAAATTTGCCATGACTCCTTTTGCAAATAATAATAAGAAAAATAACTTGAAAGTACCTTTGTAGGTAATTTCAGAGATTAAATAAGTCATATAGACTTATAGTCAATAGTTATTACTCTTGCTTATTATCTATTTTCTATGTTATAATACCTAGTAGATTCTAATAAAAAGTAAGCAAATTATATACAAATTTAGAGTATTTGATACAGGTATAACTTACTCCTATAATAACCTATATCTTTGGCCTTTTGAAATCTACTTTACACTGTCTATTAAGACAAGCAAACCAGTTTCAAAAATGCAGGAATACCTGTTCCATATTATATCCTGATCATATGATTAGTAGTAAAATTGTAGATAACGAAGTTGAAATCTTTAATGTCATTCTCAATACTTAGTACCAGTAAGCAAGGCAGGTTGAAATTTTACTATTATGTATACTCTAATTATGAGATTAAGATATAATTCTAAAACTTTGATTAAATACTAGTCTTCTATTGAATTACAGTATAATTAAGATACTATAATTATAACTAATAACTTCTATAATAATTAATATAATTAGAATATTCTAATCAAATATTGATATAAATTAGCTAACATACTCACTAAATATATAGGTAACAATTATTAACTGTTTAGATAGTCTAGTGATTTTATTTTTGTAATCTTGTCATTGTATAATAATTTACTCACAGTTTAAAGTTTATTTTGATAATAAAGATATAGAATATAGAAAACATACCTACCAAACTTCAAATTGAGCATACTTACTCAGATGGCATCTATAAAGTTGGATGTAAAAGATCTAAGTTATAGGTTATTACAGTAACAAGTTATACTATTATCAAATGTACTAAAATTGTATGTAATTTACTCATTTTCTCCTAGTTTCTACTGGGCACTACAATATTACAAACTATGAATAAATGTTCCAGGAAACTATTAGCTACAAGCTTGTATGACTTGTTTAGTCACTTGATGGTCTTATAAAGCTGTTTCTTCCATGTTTTTTTAATTTTTATCAATCAAAAAACACTAATAGTATTGTTTCAGAGAGATAATTTTAAAACCCTTACCTAGGAGGAACAAGTTACAATTAGGAGTTTCTTTTTGCATATTTGAGTTCTCTATATTCTACAGGACCTACTGATAATTCCTGGAGATTATCTCATAAGTATTCACTCAGATAATTCTAGATATATTTGGTTTTCCACTTAGTACCATGGTTGAGCCGCATTATTGTAAAGTATATTACAATATCTGTAAATTGCAAAGTTCCATACTGTAATCTATCCTTGTAGGCATTGTGTGTATGAGTACTTTACCAATAGTATTTGAGAATTAAGAGAAAAGATATATCTTCCACGCCTTTAAGAACAGCCTTTAAAAGTGATAGCCAATTGAATTAGCAATTTTTCCTGGTTAGCCACCTTGCTTTTCCCCATCTGTATTCAATCCAATTTAGTTTGCAATGAAACTTTGGAAAGAAAAGACAAATATGTCCCTGTGCCTTAATCTCCTCCCATAGTCCTGACTTTTGATCAAAAGAATCTGGCTCAACAGAAAGCAGTCTTCTTACACAACATGAATTTTCCATTTTCTTTTGATCCTCTTTTAACTTTCCACGTTTGGAATCATATTATAGACAACTTGCTCACCATATTCCATGCTCCTGAAAAACTGTAACAGAAAGGGTCTGGGCATTGGGCAGCACAAGGCACACCATGATAGAAACCGGCAGGAGTTTGGAGGTGAGGTCATGCTATGGATGTGCCACTTAGTGGAGTGGTACGAGGCTGTTGGTTCACGGGTTTAGGTTCAGGGTTTACAGGTTCAGGAGGATACAAGGCAAAAGAGAGGTGTACTTCCTCGGTACAGGTATCCAAAGGACATTACCAGAGTATATACAGAAAGTAAAATACAAAGGGGCACATCCCTTTATATACTAAAAAAATCCTCCTTGATCACTAATACAATAGAAAGTCCTTGGCATCACCTGCGCAGTCACGATGCTTCTATCAAGTTCCATAAAGTTCTATCATACAGTAACATACCCCAATCATGATACCAAGGAAATACTACAATCCAACCCAGAAAACTACAACCGATATACACAACCAAGAACTCCAATCCCTGTTACTACTCCATGGCTGGGAGGCCTTGACAAAAACTCTCTTATACCCTTTTGGCATCCTAAACTATTTTTCCAGAATAGAAAAATTACCTTCATTAAAGGTCATCTGTTGAGGGAGGAAGGTAACAGCATCAGGTACATTATACCAGCTATCTGGGCTACAAGGTTGTTTACATCCTGGATCTATATTTATTTGTAAGGGGCAGAAAGTATCTGTTATATATACTGTATGTGAGGTTGCGTGATCAAATAAGAAGAGTACTGGAGGTTTAGAAAATATTGTCTAAAAGATTGAGATTGCTATGTTAAGTACTTGATTTATCAAGTCCTCATCCTTAAACCAGAAGTCTCTTCCTACTTTACTATATTCTGTTATCTGTCTTCCATTGAGATAGGTGCCAGGTATGTGTTCTTTATTACAACTTTATAGAATATCTAGTAAAGAGATAGTCAGAGGTATTTCAAGACAGTTGTAGGAAAGGATAAAGTCAGATACCATAAGACCTTGGCCACATGACTTGTTTCCAATCATATACTTAGCCTTGTGAATCCACCTGTGGTGAACTCCATCATTTGAGTGAAAGATGCACTTATCATAAGTACAAGGTATTATAAGCCATTGACCAGCAGCAAGAGGTACCTGATCCAACTCTCCAGTGGGTGTCTATTTGCGTATTTGGGGTTCAGTCTTTTTCCAGTATAGATGGAACTGATTTTGACAATAGTCAATTACCTCTGACCTTTCATGACCATCAGTATATATTTCTTTTCACACCTCTTTCCATTGAAATCCCAACTTTTTAAGCCAGCTTACACCTGCACTAGAGTTTAAACTGCACTAACCACTTGTATCCTTCTCAATCACAGTATTGTAGATACAAGAAACATGCGCCTCTACATCCTGCTGGGTTGTTCGACTTAGACTATAATTTGTAACTGCAAGGGCCAGTGCTCTCTCAGAAATCTCTGTTGCATTTGTCTATTTGTAAATTATGACTATAAAACCAAGGTAATTTACTTGGAAGCAGCTCTTCAACAGGATTCAGCTCACTCATGGCAAACAGTATGAAATGAAGTAGGTATTCAATTGTATCTATAAATAATCATGTGACCACCTTGAAATCTTCTCAGTCAGTGCTTTGAAATATGGAGAATCAGACTATGCCAATTAGATTTCATAAATATTAATTATTCTTCTTGTACAATGTTTTTAAAATTGTTTCTTCCAAATTAATTTACCATGACTCCCTTTGCAAATAAAAATAAAAAATAAGTTAGAATTACCTTTGTAGGTAATTCAAGAAATTGAATAAGTTATATAGACTCAGATTCAACAGTTATTACTCTTGTTTATAATCTATTTTCAAACTTATAACACCTGGTAGATTCTACTAAAAAGTATGCAAATTACGTATAAATTTACAGTATTTGATACTAGTATAACTTACTCCTATGAAAACCTATATCTTTAGCCTTTTGAAATCTGCTTTACAATGTCCATTAAGACAAGCAAACCAGTTTCAAAATTGCGGGAATACATTTTTCATATTATATGTACATAATATGATTGGTGGTAGAATACTAGAACAAAAACTTGAAATCTTTGTTGTCGATATAAATACTGAGTACCAGTTGACGAGCCAGCTTAAACTATCACTATCATATACACTCTAGTTAGGAGAATAAGATATATTTCCAAAACTTTAATTAAATACTAGTCTTCCATTGGATTATACTATAATTAAAATAGTATAATTATAACTAATAACTTCTATAATAATTGATATAAGTAGAATATTCTAATTAAATATTGATATAAATTAGCTAACATACTCACTAAATATATAGGTAATAATTAATAAGTGTTTAGATAATCTTGTGATTTTACTTTCGTAATCTTGTGATTGTTAGTAATTTACTAACAGTTTAAAGTTTATTTGGATAATAGAGATACAGAATATGGAAAAGATACCTGCCAAACTTCAAATAGGGCATACTTACTCAGATGGCATCTATAAAGTTGCTTGTAAAAGATCTAAGTTATAGGTTATTAGAGTAACTAGTAATGATGTTGTCAAATGTGTGAAATTTATATGTAATTTACTGTTTTTCTACCAGTTTCTACTGGGTACTACAATATTACAAATTGGCAATAAGTATCCTAGAGAACTATTAGCTACAAGCTTGTGAGACTTATTCAGTCTCTTAATTGTCTCATAAAGCTGTTTCTGCTATGTTTTTGAATTTTTATCAATCAACAAACACTAATAGTTTTGTTTCAGTGACATAGTCTTAAAACCCTGGCCCAGGAGGAACAACTTCTAATTATGAATTTCTTTTTGCATATTTGAGTTATCTATATTCCAAACCATGCACTGATAATTTCTTAAGATGATCTCAGAAGTATTCATACAGATAATTCTATATGTATTTGGTTTTCTACTCATTGCCATAGTGGAGTAGCATCTCGGTGATATGCTGCATCCAAGTAAAGTATGTTAATTCAGAGTGAATATACTTTCTTCAATACCTTCTAGATATACTCGTACTGTATCTAGTGTTTTCTTATCATTGAGCATACTTTGTGATTTTGCATAAATCCTTGTTCTACTGGATTTTATTACTCGAGTTTGAATCCAAGTCCTTTCCCAATAGATAATGCTGATAGCTGTCAGCTTACCACAGCCTCAACCAATAGCTGTATTCTCACCTGCTTTCTTACTTGAAAGCTCTGGAGACTTTAACTGCCAGTTCACAAACTGCAGGACTTGATAAAATCTTTCTATATCCTGAATACTATTTGGCCTTTCTTTGTTTAAGGCTTAAAGCCTTATATAAATCTATTACTCCTAAATTTTAACCATAATTAACACAATACAATTATAACTAATAGAATATCCACTATTTGTGAAAGCTATACCATTTTTCAATATAAGGGTTCTTATTTCCTTCTTGATCCAGGGCCACTTCTCTTCCACTCGGTTATCAATATCTTCCTACTCAATAATTCTCCTTTTGCTTTTGTCGCCAAAGAGCACTTCTTGATCCCTGCCTCTCTCCATCCAATAAAGCTGCTTGTAAGTTTCACCAAACTTGTCAGAAAAACTGTGTTTTGTTAATATTTTAATTAGGATTTAACTACTTACTAATTGGTATCCCTTGGGAGTTCACTTGCCATGCTGAAGTACAGTTTCCTCCTCCACTGCTTCCCTGTTTGGCTTTTGTATGTCTCTTGCTTAGATGCCAGGTGTTGCTTGGCTGGCTTCTTAAATTGATAAATTAGGCATGCATGCAGTCTTACCAGTACATCAAACCTGGAAGCTAGCTTGATGCATCCTGCTATTCAAGTAGCTGAGGAATGTTAGTTCAGTTTTGAATAAGTGGTGCTATTGGTTAAATAACATGTGAGTAGTATAAAAGCCAGGTTGACTCGAGCGGAGTGTAGATTTGATGCCAGATACCTCAGGCGCCCTATGGGTGCAGCCACTATTACTTAGTGCCCCACTTCTACTTGATGCCAGCTTTCTAATAGTGTATCAAACATCTGCCGGGCCTCAATATTGGTGGAGTTACAGGATATTATAGAAGGGCCTTTATGTTGGTGGAGCTCTGGTAGAGTTCTGGGGAAGTACTGACTTTGACACCAGATTCCTAAGGTATACTATAGGGGCAGCATCTGACATTCCGTTGATCAATTCTACTCGACGCCAGCTTTCCAACTTTGTATTGAACATCTACGCAGCGCCAATGTTGGGGCAGCTACAGCATGTCATAAAGCCCATATTTACTTTAGCAGAGGGCTGATTTTGACTCCAGATTCCTTGGGTGCCCCCTGGTTCCAGTAGCAGATACTAGGCAGCCAGATTCCACTCAACGCCAGCTTTCCAAAAATGTATTGACTGTCTACCTGGTGCCACTATTGCTGAAGTTACAAGGTGTTAGAGAAGGCTCTTTACCTTGGTGGAGTTCGGATAGAGTTCTGGGAGAGTGCTGACCTTGATGCCAGATTCCTGAGGCCTCCATAGGGTGCGGTACCTGACACTTGGTGGACTAATTCTACTCAATGCCAGCTTTCCAAAGGTGTATTGAAAATCTACCCGGTGCTAATATTGGGGAAGCTACAGCCTGTTAATAAAATTATGTTTACTTTGGAGGAGTGCTGACCTAGACACCAGATTCCTCTGGTGCCCTCTTGGTACAGTAGTTGATACTCAGCAACCTCATTGCACTTGACGCTCGCCTTACAGTGGTGTATTGAATGTCTACCTGGCACCAGTATTGGTAGAGTTACAGTCTCTTATACAATGGTTGTTACTTTAGTATAGTTTTGGCAGAGTTCGTGGAGAGTGCTGAGTTTGATACAAGATCCCTGTGACATCCTAGGAAGGCAGCATCTGATACTTGTTGGCCGAATTCTACCAGATATTAGCTCTCCAAGCCTGTATTGAAGGCCAACCAGCCACAATATTGGAGAACCTAGAACCTGTTATATGGGACATGTTTACATTATGAAAGTGCTGGCCTTGACCCCAGATGCCTCAGGACCTCTGAGTGCCACAGCTGGTACTCAGCAACCTGGTCCCACCTGATATGAGCTTTCTAATAGTATATTGAAGGTCTACTTGGTGTCAAGATTGGTGGAGTTATAGTAAGTTATAGAAGGGCTAATACGTTGCCAGAGTTCTGATGGAGGTTTCGAGGAGTGTTGATTTGATGCCAGATCTCATGTGTATCCTCTATAGGCAGGACCTAGTACTTGGGAGGCTGATGGTACTTGATTCCAGCTTACTCTCTACGGTCATGACTGTCCTGAGGCTGGTCGTCATGATGATGCTGGTCGGGGCCTGTTTTCTTTGGCCTGGACATTCTACGCCTGCCTTCCAAGGTTTACGCTGCCTGAGTGGGTGGATGAGTGGGCTGTTGGCTGCCATGTTGTGTGCAGGATGCCATCTCTTGAAGTGGCCCTACCTTCGCCTTCAGGCATCTTGGTTCGGGTCCCACCTGGCTAAGTGCTGCCAAGTGTCTGTAGGGCTGTCCTCCTAACTTGGAAGCTTGATGCCCACTGACATCACCTGCCCCCATGCCCCCTCGGCAAAATGGCCCAGGAGCCGAGGCCCTCGCTAGTTGTTCGGGCAGTGGGCTCGGTGGGGCCGTGGCTGATCCGTGTGGCTGCGGTTGGACTGTGGCGGTACTGGCAGACAATGGCCGGCCGTCATGATATCGGATATATAGAGTCGCCCTGAGGTCTAGGTTGGGCTTCGGTCTGATGCAGGTTGGTGACTGGATCGATGTTGTGGTACAGCGCCTGGGGGCACTCGGTCTGGCGGACCTGATCTGTACCTGATGCATTAGATGGACTTGCAGGATGCCTACAGGCAATGGGCTCCGAGCCATGTTGGGCTAGGTTGGAGATATAACACTGAGGACATGGCTTATAGGCCTGTGATCCCCTAGGGCCTGGGTAGTGGTCTGGATGGTTCTTGGGTTGTGTGGGGGCATGGTGACGGTTTTGCCTTTGTTACTATTATGCTTGGTCCCATGGGCGGAATGTCGCATGGGGTTCATACTGGGCTAGAGCGTTGGGGGTGTTACCAGGTTAGGTTTCTTTAGGTTTTGTATTATTTTATTTGTTTGGTTGCTTGGTTGGGATCTCGGTGGCTGGTTGGGGGTAGGCTACCACAGGTGGGAGATAGGCCGCACTGGCCTTGACAGTCTGTCATCACCCCCTTGATCTTTACTTTGTATTAGTCGGGACCGTGGTTTGTGGGGTACCTAATGTGTTTGATGTAGTGGTTGTGGTACTGGTCCTAGGTGTCCCTGGGTTAGTTATTATAGTGCAAGGGGTGTGGATACCTTGCCTGCCTTGACTGATTGCGTAGGAGAGACTGGCTTCATACTGCCCCTGTAACGTGTTCATGCCGGAGCGCTAATTACGCTGTCGGGTACAATAGGAGAGAGATGACACCCACCGGGGACTATCAACGCTGGCCTCGCTACGGGAGGCTTCGGTGGTGTAATAGGAGAATAAAGATAACTGTTCAACCGAGTATATTAAAAATACTGTCTGTCGAAGTCTGCCGTTTCCAGAGTGGAAGACGGCGGTCTTTTTAAGTACATGTGTTTCACTGCGATCATGAATTCTCACTCATGTTCTTACTCAATCAAGGCATAAAAATAACCAAGTATCAACCGATACTTAAAACAAAACATAAAACAAACTAAGTATCAACCGATACTTAAAACAAAACATAAAACAAACTAACCGAGTACCTGCTCCGGTTACAGCCCCTCTGTCATGGCCCTCATGGGACAGTACTGGAACAGTTTCGTGCCCGCCGGGTGGGGTTGGGTGGGTTGTAGATTTCCTGTATTATGATTGTTATGAGGATAAGAGGTGTGAGACTGGAGCTGTGCTGCCAGTGGTAGTGATTCATTATTCATCCCGGGATTCCCGTGGCCTGGCTAGGTGGGGCAGGTGGGTGCCGGACTGTTAATGGATTTGTACTTTAGCTTTGGTATTGGTGCTCGCTCACCGGAGTGGTTAACAGCATGGGGACGGAGGATCGGTATATTGTATTTACATGATATCCAGCTCTCGCTTACTCCGGGCCTGAGGAGGACGAGATCATAAGCCATGTTTTGGCGCCACTAGTATAAACAAGATTAGATTGAATTCGGACCCCTGTACTGAGGAATTGTACCTCTTTCCTACCTCGCGTCCTCTTGCATCCGTGAAACCTGACCCTGAACCCCTGAAGCCCGCACCTCATCCAACACGGTCAGGTTGTACACCTGTTCCTCGACCTCACGTCCAAACTCCTGCCTGTCCTGCTCTTAGTGTGCCTTGGGCTACCCGGCCCTCAGACCCTGTCCATTCCAGCAACAGGCGACCTACAGCCTGTTATGCCAGTCATGTTTAATCTGGGGCAGTCCTGACTTTGATGCCAGATTACTTATGCCCCCTTTTGGTTCAGCTGCCCATGCTTGGTGGCCTAATTTTACATGGTACGAGCTGTCCAACGGTGTAAGGAATGTCTACTCAGTGGCAATATTAGTTGAGCTATGACCTGAAGTAAGTAGTTGGAGCCAGATGTGGAGCATAAGGTTGTGAGATAGTAGATCTCTTCTAGTATTGTATCTGATAGAACTGTAACGGAGGCTCCCATAGGAGTATGGCTCCAAATCATACGCCTGCAGCAAACATTGAATCACTGGAACAAAGGTTCTTGCCAAATGTAAACAATAAAAATAACTGTAAAACTTAGTATCCTTAAGGTCTGGCTTATCTCAATTAATGTCTTCTCAAGACGATGTTGATTCTGTCAGGGTAGGAGAGTTCTGGTACAATCTTTAAGTAGTCAGACTTATAGCAAAACCTCCACCATCAGGTTACCAGACCAAGACAAGTATGTGCTTCTCCATAAGGGTTGCTGGCATCTCTGCCATATCCCCAAAGGGCCTCAGGTATCAGCACACTCTAGCAGCAGTATCCTACATTCATACTAGTTTCTCTGAGGCGCTTACCAATACACCAGCCAGAGTCAAAATTTCTGTGCATTAGAGTCTTGCCAGTAGCTACCTGTTGAGATGCCTGAGAGAGCAAACTAAATGACTCTCTTCCCATGTGCCATGACCTATGCAACTACTCGTAGACATCAGGTGTCTTCTGGTTAAGTTCTATCTTTCTTGATTACAAACTTGGAAGATCTATAATGCTCCATCACAAAGCTGTGGTGGCAGCAAGACTCATGGGCACTCGGCATAGTCCCTTACCCCAGGCATACTACTCTCTGTAGCAAGTATCATGCTACTGAAGTCTCTTAATAACTCATAAAGAGCCTATGGCAAAGGGGTATGTGTGGGCTTAATTGGTGTAAAACCTTTCCTAGTATCTCGGGCACTACCTCAGACTACCCTGGGGCGCCTTCCGGATACCTCATACAAACTCTGTCAGTTTTAGTCAGTTTTACTTCATTCCTTTTAGATAAGGTACTTCACCTTCTCACCTTGGCGTCCTGATATATCCTATGAACTGCTTCTGGACAGACTGACAGCAGTAACATATACAGTGTTATAGACATGTCTTGATTGACTTCGTTTAACTAGTAAGATGTCAACTCTAGTCATTTTGACCCATGATGGCCAGGGCAAACTCTGGGGCAACAGGTACCTCTGAGGAATTACTCCGCCAAGTTACAGCATTTTTGGAGCACCATAGCCCCTCCCGTAGTCTTCCGATCAGTGTGCATCCAAGGGCTTGTTGATCATCATTACATAATCAACAATCCGCACATTTTCTGAAATTCCTCAGAGAATATTTCTGCTAGAAAGTAGGGTAACAGTGTCCCGAAGGCAGGGTCAGTATATCTATGGTGACACGAAACTGGGCTCCATGGTAGGGTAACATGACTCTCCTAGACAGAGTAAACTCACCCAACCTTCCGACCCATCGTCAAGCTGGAGCAGACATGGTCACATTACCTCTGCTACTTAGATACACCTATTCTCAAAGTACCTTCTGTTCTTAGCAATACCCTGACCATTGAATATCCCTTAGACATGCTCCGACATGCTCGCCTAGTCTTCCATTTGGCCTCTTGACCTCATGTATCACCATAGACTTAGGTTGCTATTGCTCAATAATATAGGATTATTACAAGAACCAATATCACCAGAAATACTGGCAGTATTTATTTGGAAGGTTTTCACAATCTACATAGGTGACCCAGGTCACCAGGTCTAATCATAGTATTGTATCCTATAACTAGTAGTAGTGCTCTCTTGTATTCATTCTGCGTCCTGAGTTTTGGCACCAAGGACCACTGTATTGTGGTTAAGGTTTGCGTCCTGTGTCTCCTGTGCATCACTGGCAGACAAACAGGATGCATAGGCTGCAAGCTTTTATTTTTACAGATGTATGAGCTCTTCACATACTTTTGTAAGTTATTTCCTCCAGTCATTATTTCAAATAAAAACACCTTTAGCCTCTACTCTACTCTCAGGCTCAGACACCAGAGAACTATCTCACTGCCCACAACGAAAGATTAAGTCTAGGGTGAGGACTTAAGAAGATAAAGGACATAGGTACAATAAGGTAGAAGTCAAAGAGCTTAACTGTCAATGTTACATAGGCAATAGCCTAAGAACTATTTCTTTACTATGAAGTAAGAATTGTTACCTGGGACACTCCTGCCACCGATAGGCTTGTTAACAGCCAGAACCTTTCCTAAAAGCAAGCGAAAAGAATAATTGTCCAAACTTTGCTTATATTTCTTCATATTTTTTTTCTGTAATATGTTAAAGCAAAATATATTATATTGCTTGGTATTGGCCCTGGCTAATAGGATTCATAGGAGTTAGTTATTAATATGATGTAGGCAAAGGAGTAAGAACTACTAGATCATAAGAGAAAATCTAGTTACTCATTATTAACATATTAATGTGCATAGGGATTGTTATATGCATAATATAGAAGAATTCTTGAGATGGTTGTATTTTATTGCTACTATAACAGCAGTTGGTAAAGAACTCCAGAACTACTACTCCTCCTCTCCTACTCCTTGGATCAACGAAATTTCTACATACCTTTATATAGAGCGTGCCACCTCTTCTACCAGCTATCAGACAGGTGTTGAACACTGAAATATTGAGCTCCTATATGGTAAAATCTGCTTTATCTTAAATCTTTTACAAAACCAGACTCATTTGACATTTGTAGTATATAGAGTAGAATGGTACCAAACAAGACATAAAATAGTTTGTAGGTTGAACTTCCTCTCTGGTAAAGAAACATGATTCTGGTCCAATGCAGTTGGCCCTTGCACATTCTTAATAGTAAGCCAAGGATAGTAATGAGATTGAAGAGGTTCAGGAGTCTCAATAATCCTCAGTAAAGTAAGCTAGGAGATAAGAATATGAACATTCTTAGAGAAGCACCAATTCATAAATTAGCCATAGTGCTGGAGCTGTACTTGAGACATGGTGCCGTCACTCTCACTCCTAGATTCTTTGGTCTGCAGGGAGTTTGCATTCTACTAGGATAATTTGGTTGTGAAAGACAACCCCATCCAGAAAAGCATGCAGAGTGTTATGGATGCCAACTTATAGTACAAATACCAAGGCGATACTCATGCGATCACTGCCATGTAAATAATGTGGGTGGAATGGCTAGTTCTACCTACAAGTTAGTCTCAGAGGTCCTAGTATATATAGGTGAGGATTTTGCAAGTTGCATTGTAAGGACGGTCCAATACTAGTCTAGAACAGGGGAAGGACTTAGACAAAAGTACTCAAACTATATAGAGAAGAGCAAAGCTAAAGTCCTCACGCTCCTCTTGTAGCTATTGCATAACATCATGTTTCGTGATATGCCTCCTGCCTGCACAATAATCTCACGTAACTAACCAAAGTTGCCAGACACAATAATATAAATAATAATCAATGAATTAACCATAGACACAATAGATTTCTTGGAACTTGATAAAGACTCTTCCAGTTTCGCTGTCCACCAAACACTATATACCTGCTACTGGTTTTATTCATAGTAGCCTGTAACAAAGTAGACTCATATGTCTTGGTGGGTTGATTAGCTACTTGGTAGGGACTCTGTTAGGATCTAATTATACTCTCTGTCTGAGCCAGAGTGCCGGGCAATTGACTGGCCATAGCGTGAACTTTCATAGCAGGGCTGAAACTGGGCTTTGAATTCCGTCAGCACTGGCTACAAAATATCTCTTAGGTTCACTGTGCATCATCCTGGCCGTCTAGAACTTGCCGTGCCACTTCCGCGCAAATAGGTAGGAAAGGATATGGAGGATCAACCATATCTCTGTGTCAAGAGCCGGCTCATGGGTAGGACGTGGCAGTTGTGATATGAACAACTAGTAAAAATGGGCTGTGTGATGAAGAAGGATGTGGGAGATAAGGAGGGCGTGTTGAAGTCGGTTGGTATTGAGTAGGAGAGGGGGCATGGACAATACGGTCTAGCTCCAGAGACCCCCCTGGTAGTTTCTAGTGCACCGGATATGATGGGAATTGTATAGCAGAAGAGCATTAGTTGGGCTCAATGAGATGCTTCATAATCAGTTGTCAGGCCAACTCAGCATGAATTGCGTAGGCAGTGTTGAAATCAGGATTCGGTACAGAGTGGGCAATAAAGATAGTGTGTAGAAAACCCCCCCCCAGAAAAGGATTTGCGGGAAACTCGAAGTTTGGATGAATTCAGTACCACCGGATGGTGGATATTGGAGACCGCACCAGGGTAGACTGAGTACCGTGACTGTGTTGCCCACTAAAGCTACATTGGCGAATCTTAGATTCTGTACCACACCCATGATCCATCCTCCCTCCGGTAAGACATTTGTAAGTTGCTCTTCTAGACTTCATCCTTTAGATTCTTTTCTGGCTCTCAGACATCAACCCAATCCGTCTTCCACTGTCCTTAGCACCTCTCAATTAAGGCCACTCCCCCTGCTATAGGAGGATTCCCGACTCATACCCAAGATTCGATTTTGTTAAAGTTTCAACTGATACCGATCACTATGGCAGAAGCTTTTAGTGGCAGCTCTGACTACGAGCCACCTAGTCCAAAAGTATCACGTGGATCTGATACACGGGGGACATCTACCTACGACACAACTTCTATGGTGGCAAGAAGTCCGGCCGAGGTAATTCCTGAAAACCGCTCCGGAATACCTTCGGCTGTCGGATCTCTTTCCGACTCCCTCGAAATCGCATCTCTGGGCACCTCTACTACAACCAACCCTGCACAGACAAGTGCCGCCTTTACCAATCTCATGGCACTCATTCCGACTCAAGACAAACTTAGTTATTCGGGTGCCATGCATCTGGCAGGCCGGATTGCCGCAAAGATTCGTCATTGCGTCGAATCAGGGGATGGATTCTACGTACATATCAGTGGTGTGTCCGAGGAGTTGCGGGATGCCATCGACACAGCGTTCATGGGTCGCGGCATACGTGGCCAGGTCCGATTCACGTACGAATATAATCTCAAGTCATTGATCATCAAGTGCATGCCAGGTGCTGCTCATGAGAATGTGAGCCGTAGTTTCATGATCAAACTCGCTCTCAAGATTTGCGCCATTCCTGGCCATTCGGAGTATTCCTATAGGCCCGTCGGTAGTACTCGATTTTGTGTTCCCGGCAAGCGGAGTAAGGAGGGCGATGAGGGGTTGAAACCTGCCGATACTCGGAAGAGTGAAGATGACTGGCCTTCCTTGATGGTAGAGGTTGGCTACTCGCAAACCCTAGCATCCCTGCGTGAAGATGCACACTGGTGGTTGATTGAGTCACGGGGACGCACCAGGATGGTCATTCTCATCCAAATTACCAAGGATCCAAAATCCATCCGTTTGGAACGCTGGGAATGTTTGCCTGATCAAACCAAGAAATCAACACGCACACGTTCCCCTAAAATACCTGGCTTTGTCCAATATTTTAATATTAATGACTCCGGTACTGTTAGTCACGATCACTCCCATCCGGATCTAGTCATCCCCTATGAGGCTATATTCGATACCCTCAATCCAGTAGCACCTGATCTCATCCTCACCAAAGCAGAGTTGTCAGAGTGGGCCCTGCACATTTTTGGCGGTATGGATTAGCTCGAAAGGGTAAGTTTGCAAGACACTAGACACTAAACGTGAACGATCCACCACCCAGCAGGTTGCTAATCTCTTCAGGTCGTATCGCGCCGGACAGGAACGTACGGCCACTGGTCAAGGTGGTTGAAATGGGGTCGTTTTGCTGGGGGGTAACCGGAGGGGGGGGAAGAAAAAAGACATATCCTAAGTTGTAGGCATTGTTCACTATCCTACAGGACGCGTATAAATATTAAGTCTCTTCAGGATGATCTTACCGTGTCCCCACATTCTACTTATTCTAGTTTCCACGTACGGAATTAAATAGATGTTTAGGCGGCGTGATACATGATTGTAGTGTGCTGGGCATACAAGAAATGGTCAAGCAAGGCGGCCAGTCCCCTCGTGGTATGGTCCCCGGAAGTAATCATAAAGCAATTCCGGATTGTTGGACTGCTAAATGTAATTCAGGGGGAAGCGGCTCATGACCGGGGTGCAGCTCACCTATAGAAAGTTGAAGAAACCGAAATACATGTTGAATTATGGCTATGAATAGTCTATAGGTACTACATCTCTATCTAAAAGTAGCGAGATCATCTGATTGTGTACGACCTGATGGCGGAAATTCAATCTGATTGCGCAGTACGAATCCCGCGCCATATCGAAGATCTGTGCATGATCACTGCCATGACACATGCTATACCCGACGATATCTTCCATCCTGTACTTTTTTGTAAGCTGAAACTTTTGTCCCATAAAGTCATATCGGGTGCTATGTTGCTTTGGTAGCTATGTCGGGAACTCAGGTACCTAGATCGAGTATATTTTGGTCCGGGCATAACTTACCGTATTCGTAGAAGTCGATACCGCGTTGTGCTCAAATCCACCCACAGGCGTAGCTAGGTTCCGCCCGACATCACTGCCGAAGCGACATAGCACCCGACACGACTTTTACTGTGCAACCTTATCAAAGCATGCAATCCATCAGATAAAAACATTCGATCTGTTCCATCGAGTTTAATCGCATGCGCATGGGACTAGTTCTAGTACCTAATGTACATCTCAGCATGGGAGGACACATTATGCACTATGTGAAATATCTTAGCATGAGGCAATACATACTGCTGCCACTAGGTATATTTAATCTGGACTTGCGGCCGGGTAGTGAAAGGTAGGTAGAGAAAATGAAAGCAAAGAAAATAACTACCTAATCTTGAATGAGGAAAACAAAAATAAAAAAAACAATTTAGATGGAAAGATGAATAAAGGAAAGTAAAAAGAAAGTACAAATAAACATAACTGATTAGTTCTAAGAGGGATATTAGATATCAGAACTGCTCAGGCACTTACAGTCCATCCTGTATGGTATACTGTATTTGATTTCAAGTATGATAAAATAGTATGGAGGAAGCCTAGGCAGAAAGTAAAGAAACAGGAAAGAAACAAAGGTGAGGGAACAGAGAATTTATTCATCAAAATCAGAACTATCTTAAAAGAAGAATGTACTCTATGACTAGTAACAACATACTTGGTACTCAAAGCTGTTGAATCCCTCATCCAGTAGAGCTCCTTGCTCTAATATTTAACTATCAATAAAGTCACTAGAGCTTTATAGTATTTGGCAACCTTAGAATGTCTTAGTATTTCTCATTTTATCTATATATCTAGGTTATCTTGGTATAATTCAATATATAAATCAAAAGTATGATGGCCACCACCAAACTTTCCTTTACTAAATCAGGAAATATTATCTATGGTGATTGTCATCCAAAATGTATATCAGATTTTCTAGGAGTTTCGAATTGAATAGGCTCTACAACTAGTAACTTGATATGAGAAAACAACTACAGGATTCAACAGAAAATGAAGAAGAATGAATGTGAGATTTTCTTTCCCTGATAATATTACTTGTAGTAAAGCCTATTGAATTTGAAAACATCAACTTCAAGGAAGAGGAGAAGGAATGTATTCTACCAGCTAAAGTGTATAATATTAGTAATAGTATATTAGAGGCTTAGCAGGTACGGTTTATCTTGTTAAGAGTAGGGATATGTTATACTAAACACCTTGTAAAATACCTAGAACTTATATGTCATCTGTATAACTCCAAGATTACTTACATTATCAACAGGGATTAAATATAGGTTTTCTGTAAGGTAATAGGTTGGAGTAAATTATAATAAAAACATAGATATGGTTTTGGAAGACTAGCCTTGAGACTAGTTTTGATCCGAGAAGTGTAATATTCTTTAGTGCAATACTTAGCATACTACTACCAAGGCTTTCTCTACAGCTACATATGGTGTGTAACCTAAACTCTTAAAGTACTTTGAAACCTGCAATAGTCTAAAATCCACTAAAGTTAATTATATGAATGGTAGCACTCATAGTTGTTATTTGTCAAGCAAACTAAATTTACTACATCAGCAAAAAAACCCCGGCATCAGATAGCTAGGCACTGCGTCCAGACAGATTCTACATTCCGCTCTCCTTCATTGCATCACATGTAACCTGTCCTCCAGTGCTAGGCCTAGCCACATCCCCTGTATGAGGTCCTGTGTTGGAACTCCCCAGCGCATTCTCGGCGTCACGGGCGCCATTCCAATGTGCAGTCACATCCTGTCCATCCCGACTTCCCTCGCAGCTCTACCTCTGCTCTTTTGTGCCCTGAATCCCGCCGTCATGCTTTGCTGCATCCAGTGCCCTTTTCTTACTGCCCCCTAGTCATCAGGACCACGCATTAAGTACTCCCATAGTTTCCTTCTTCCTCCTGAACTTCTGTTCTCTATTGTCTCTTTTTTCTTCATCCTGTCTTCAGGCTCTTTGCCCTCACATCTGGTACCCTGCTGGGTGGCAGCCCATACTACTCTTACATGTCTGATTCCTCATTCCTCTGTTTGTGATGTCTAGACTCTCTCCCACTCTGAGGCTCTCTTTGCTTTATTTCTAGTGCCATCCCCGCACCTTGGGAACGTAGCATAGTATCTGGGGGCTTCTGGGTATTGATATCCAAGCTAGGAGCTTCTCCCCATGCAATCACCGTACTCTTGATCTCTACCATTACTCAGGCTCTGAATTAGGCCCTTCAGGCCTTTATTGTTGTTAAATTCTGCTAGCTATCTATTGAAATGCACTGTTGTGAAGTCCGGACTAAGACGGCTGGTAGGCACCATCTTAGCCCAGATCTCATGCTATACTACCTGATCTCTGCTTGGGTCGTCATAAAAGGGACATTTGGGATTGGCTCCGTAGACAATCTGGCACCTGCGGCACCCTTCACCAAATGCCTATTCCTGCGCACCTACTCTATAACCATCATTGAACTTCCTGAAGTCAAGGGAACTTTGGACACGCCATCACCGGTCACCTTTTGAGGCCAGGTGCCTTAGTCCTATGATCGTCCCAATGTCCAGTATTGTGAAATTTCGTCCTGCTCTCTGGTGTGGGGTGACAAGATCGTAGAAGGCGGACGGGCACCTTGAGTCAAAGATGCTCAGTATCTTAACAGTTGCTAGTAGGTACACCATATCGGGATATCAGTAGTTGCAGATTTTGCACAGCACTATAAGCTTTCCTGATAGGCTCCTGCATACCGTACCATAGATTTGCTCCCCAGCCACTTGTACCCAAATCCAATAATTGCAACTCTCCTGGTTCTGAAAGAGCTTGGTGCTAGTGCATCATGCATGGTGGATGTTGTTAATGTCCTTTTCCTGAGACACCAGGACAGGTATTTTAAGTTGCTTTCATAGTTGAAAGAAGAGTAGTTGAAGGATAGCAGGATCTTCAGGTTGTCAGCACTCCACGGATGGCTTGGCAGGTGGGATCGAACTAATTCGTGAAACATGGTATTGCATGAGAGGCCTAAAACTCGCCAAAAATCAGCTAGCTGTGCAACATGACAATGCTATGCCTTGCAAACCCTGACTGTCGATTCCGCCGAAGTAGAATCTCTTAGGTTGAAAAGATCAGTTACTTCTGTCATGAGGGGTGCCCCGTGCCGCGGAAACCGCACCCAGCTTCAAGAGCCTTATCTGGATCAGATGGTATCAGCCATAGCGGTACACTAGCAGGATCTGCTGTGTGGCATTATTCTTACTCCAATGTTGCGATTCATCTTTATTTTGTTTCTTATGCATCAGCGAAAATTTCACCTTGCGTCCTGTGCGTCCCGTGCATCTGACGCATGGGACGCCCAAACGCAAACCGTTAATCAGGACGCGACGTCCGTGGGACCTCACGTCCAGATTTGCCTTCCTCATGTGCAAACCCGTCCAGACCCCACCGGACGTGGATGCCGACGTCCCCTGCGTCCGGATATTCCACGCTCTCTTCTCCTCCCGTCCGGAAATTTCACCCTTTCCTCTCCTTACGTCAGGAGATTCTACGCTTTCTTCCCCTTGCGTCCTGACTATTCCTGTGACCCTTTGCTACTTCCTGCTATCGTCTGATTCTGCTCTGTCTCATCTGACTTTGCCCACCCCCTGGCCTTTGACATCCCAACCCTACCCGTCCGTGGGGCAGCATTAATGTTGATATATTAAACGACTCCTCTTAACTCTCGATATGACGACCCAGCGCCCAAAGATCTGGATTATCTCCCGTCCAAACAGGTGGTCTTGATCTCTACTAGTACGCTCGCGAGACTTTTGCGCCAACGTCCCTTGCGCCCAGATCTTTCAACTCACGTACCGTTTGCGTCCCCTGGCGCTGGTTCCTTGGCCCGATTCTCCCGCTACCAATCAACCATGATCCGGACCTTCGTGGCTCCTGGTTCTCGCTACCTGATATTTCATGTCACGATACATCGTGGATGTTTCCTCCTCATCCATACCTAACAGACTTATTTCCCTAATCTCGTGGGATTCCCTCTAGTTGACGCTGACACTTTATGTACAATATTATGCCGTCGCGGTGAAATCCCGACTACGTCCCCGTCCCCTCATGCACACTGGCTCCTACTGTGTTTCCGCGCAGTACCTGTTCCGATCGTGATTTCTTCAATCCTCCTTCACCCATAACCTAGTATCGACCTCACGAATTCAGCCCCCGCCTCTCCTCCGTGATAAGCAACTACAATGGGCCGTCCGGTCCGGTGGGATTCCTTTCGGCCGCTACTCCATGTTCGTCAGGTGACTACTCAAGAGTAAGTGATAGCTGTGAGGCCGGAGGAGGGCTGCTAACAATCTCCGTCGGTCGACATGCGATTTCCTGGAGGGATCCACCGATTGGATCAGAATCAAGCAACGCCAGCGCCAGGGCAGCGGACCTCTGACCGAAACTTGCGGTGTCATCGGTGTCCTGCGACTGATTTCGTCTGCCCCGTGGCCTGACTGGGACGAGCATGGGTGAATCAGTCAAAATATCGCTGCTCGAGGGGGGGGGTGGTCGCGATTCCAAGTTTGACTTCCGGCTTTGTATTTGGGTACTGACCGCGTCCCAGTCGTCGTCCTAGCCTTCTCGTCGGTCTTGGTCGCCACCGCATTTTTGCATGATCTTGTTGGTAATCGTTTGATGAATACTCTCAAGAATACTCTTCTGGATTCCGTGGGGACATTTCCGCCATGTCTCCGTCTGCCTAGCAATGAGGTCTCAAGTGTTTGGTGGAGGGTTAGCCAGATTCGTTACACATGTACCCCCGTTGATTCGCATATACTCACCTCCTACTAACTCACGCTTGAAGTCAGTTGGCTCGGTATATGTACCGGTTTGCCATGCCCTAAGTGTATGACAGAGTATAGCGCACGCCACGGAGACCATGGTACCGTTGATCATGTCTAGCAAATCTGGGTCTACTATACCCCGCATTGTCTTCCCTGCGAAGTACTTACCATATATCGCCTCAGGGATCTGTGGCGTAAGGAATCGCAGTTTCACGCGCTGTCTTGCGATGGCCATCGTCAGTGGTAGTCACCTGTAATTGTGTGGGAGCGTCATCTGCGGGAGTCCAACCTCGTACCCTTTGGGCTCGCACATAAACCTGTCATTTTCCTGGAGATAATCAACCCTACGCGCCGTACCCTTGATATCTTCTGGTAGTTCATGTAATGCGACAATGTGATGCTTCACATGCTAGACGAATTGTGCCCTTACCCCCGACTGCTTCTGGCATATCTAACTAGATCAATACAATTTCCTGCTTCTCCCCATATCTAGCTGACTTTACTTACTAGGCCCACGATCTCTTCCAATGGTTCCATACGCCCCACACCTGGCGTCTTACTCACCCTCTCATCCCATACGCTGTGTATCTTGGCCGTCAAAGCAGCTGCATTCGGGATTGGGTTAACAAACAGAGTGTAATTGAGGATCCGAGACTTTGCCAGAACTACCACGGCAAGCTCAGGTCCCACAAGTGTATTCCGACGTGTGCTGGCTACGGACCAGCCATTGTCGTGTGGTCTTGTGTCTAGATGACCAGTCAGACTAGAACCTCAGATACCCGAGGAATGTACACTCCCCTGGCCTGCTGGAGACGATATCCGAGCTAAACTCGATGACGGAAAGACTGGTGGACTGTATTCAGCCCCACGAACTATCCGCGGCGGCGCAGCTGGAATCCTTGGAGCATTTTCTGTCTCCGGTAATCGCGGGGTCGCCGATATATCAACAGTTGGAGGACCATCCCCATGCCGACTTTTCCCGACTTGTGATAGACGATGGCCGCCGGAGAGAGGCAGGTGTGCAATATCACTGTCTTCGGGATCCAGGTGGCTCGCGGATTCAGCTTCCGCCGATCCCGGTGAGATTTGGCGCTCTTCACTCCTATCGTCGGACAGAGGTACTGTTTCAAAATTGGCTCGCCTGTCGCGTTCTATTTTCGGGTTCTATATATGGCGCGGTCAGTCTGGTACTCCTACGCACTCGTTTCGGTGGTCTTGTCAGTTGGGGTGTAATTGGCGGGGCGGGGCAGATGCCGCTGTGACGTCTGGTCATTAGTTAGAGTACTCGGGGAGCTATAAGAGTTGTTTGTGCCCTCTCTTAGCCTCGATTTGTCGAATGCCGTAGGGGTCAGTCCAACGTCCTGGGTACGTCGAACAGGACCGCCTGTTCTGTGAGTTTGCGAACTCCGTGCATGGGCTGGTTCCTTAGGCATGTTGAGAGCGAGATTGGGTATTGGGGATGGTTAGAGATGCGGGAGGATCGCGTCGTGAGGTTGGAAAAGGCGTGGTGTTTGTGCAGGCTTTGTAAATGTAGTAGGTCACACTAGTTTTTATATGCTTGGACCACTGGCAAAGGGAAGCTGGTGCAATCATAGACTATCACTCGGTATTCAGTTCAAAACCTGACTACAAAATGTGATTTTGTGATTGTTGGGTCATTCGTTCATGATTGAAACTCACAGTTGTTGAGCTTCATAGGACCTGAGTACCGTAGTCGGATACAGAACTGAGGAAATGAATGTGCTAAGCATGGAGCAAGCGAAGCCCCGCATAGCCAGTTATGGTATAGTTTCACGATGCAATTTCCCTACAGCACTAACTATGCCTACTGGGATTAGATAAATCTACGGTCATGTCCAAATGTGGAATCGGGGCAGCTAAACAATAGAGAAGCGTCTTTGCGCCAGGCATCCCTTGCATCCGAGCACTGGAGATGCCCTGTCGGCGCCGGGCCTGATACTGAGAGAGAACGCGAGATAGACCCAATGTAGACAAACTTTATGCTAGCGTACACGAGTACAGTGGCTAAGCATGTGGTTCACGATACTAACACAAGGGTGACTAAAAATACGAGACGCCAGACCGGGGTAGACAAGTCTAACAATACAAACGGCCGAAGAAACAGTGGTAGTAGTGCTCAGAGTGGAAAACACCCCCCGAACGAAAGAAATGCAAGGGAGATGGCGGGAGCGAGGAAGACACTGGTAGATAACGAAAAAAGGGGGAGCCGTAAGAAGGCGAAAACTCCCGGCTATGGCAAAAGGATTGACCGGGGATGAAGAAAACCCCATAATGGGTTCAAGAAAAAGGCCCTGGAGACGAAGAATACATCGAGAGATGAAAACAGAAAAAACAAACCCCTTTAAGACGAAAAAAAGCATCATGATGCGTCAAAAAAGAAGCCCGGGACGAAGAAAACCTAGTGATGGGTTAAAAAGGATGCTAGAGACAGAGAAAACATTGAGAGATAAAAACGGGAAAAAATGAAAGCCCAGAGGCAAAGGAAACACCGAGATGCATTAAGGCGGGAAAAAGAAACTTCGGAGACGAAGGCAAGAGCTAGTCTAAAAAACAAAGAAAAAAAAGTTGTAAGTAACAAGATGCGTATTAGTCGGTAGCAAGCCGACGTGCTCTGCCCCGGGGCGCCTGCAGGGTTGGAGTCACGACTTCGCAGCTAGCCGGGTTGGTATTGGCCTGACTCTTTCCTTGTGACTTCTTTGCCTTTCCTCCTTTCGTCCGTCCTTTAGGCTGCGTCACAGTTTGGGAGCCGGGAGCCGAGGCGATATTTGGGGCATGGGGGGGGCTCGCCGGAGAGGCAAGCGTAGTGGCGCAGGGGGGGGCAGAGGGAGACGAGGGAGAAAGCAGGAGTGTATCAGGCGCCAGGGGGGGCAGAGGATCCGGGGGAAGAGTAGCGTCCGCACTGCGGGTCAGGGGCCAGTCCGTCTCAGCAGTGCCAATGGCCGGGGTGTCGGAAGCGCAGTCATACCAACGGCCTTGTTCAATCCGCGGGGGGCCAGCTTTGTCGGCTCCGGATGCGTGGGTGCTAGACACAAGTCTCGGATCCTGTAGGAACTCAGCCATCCATGGCTTGTGTTTTAGGAGATCTTGCGTCGACCGAAGCTTCTCTTCCTCTAAAGGCCCAGAAGGCTCAGAGCCAGCCTGCAAGGAAGGACTTCGGGGATGGCGACGGCAGGGACTTTGGGGGCGCTGACAGGAGAGACTTTGGGGGCGGCGACAGCAGGGACTTTGGGAGCGCTGAGCGGAGGGACTTGGGGTACGGCGACGGGAGGCACTTTGGGGGCGGCGACAGGAGCGACTTTGGGGGCACTGACGCGGGGGACTTTGGAGGCGGCGACCGGAGGGACTTTGGGGCGCCAATGGGAAGGCCCTTTGTGTTCCTGGTGATGCCATTCTGGGTGCCCACTAGACACGGCAGCCGGAATCGTACTTCGTGGCGGCATTGGCACCCGGGTAGAAACAGATGGCTGGCTGCTCGTTCTGGTTGCTTGTGCCGTCGGGGCTGGGGATCCGGAGCAACGAGACAGAGAATGCAGGGCGGAGTAAGAACGTCTGCGAGCGACAGCGGGTGGGCGCCGGGGTGCGTCGGATTCGGGGAAAGATTCACTCTCCGACATCGTTTGAGATTCTTACGAGCACGGTGCATAGTCCTATGTGGGTAGTTAGCTCTGGAGTTTTTGCTTCAAGTTAGCTGTACGCAGTATAGATTTTGACACTTACATCGTCAAGAGAAACTATCTCAAGGCCCGCGATCGCCGGACCCTCCTCTTCCTCCTCCCCCTCAAACTCGCTTTCCTCCTCTTGCATGGCCTCCCCCGGATCTCGCTCCTGGACCTGGCGATCCCAAAGACTCTAGTCAAAGATCGGATACCGGCCGCGTCCAGGCTCGGGCGTCTGCCTCTCTACGCCCTCCTCAGGTGACTCCAGCACCAGCATGTGCAACGGATCTTTAGCTTCCCGCTGGTTTGCTAGGAGCGACGTCCGGATGTCATCATCTCCACACAAGACGATAACATCCGAGAGAGGGAGAGGTTTTGTCGGGTCCCCGCGCAAGGCGCTGGAACAGTGAGCAGTCACACCAAGATGATACCGGGGGTAACCTATGGCCTCATCCACTCGTTGCGCCAAAACCATCCCCAGCAGATCTCTCATGCTTGGGGATGAGAGGATACCCCATGCCACACCCCCGTCCTCCTCGGGGGAGGACCAGGGGTGATCCCCGAATGGATGCTCCGCCGGGGGAGCACCTGTCCAGCGCACGATGTGGATCCTTATCGCTGGAGGGCAATAAGGGGATGTCCAATCGATTGTAGCCACTAGTGAAATCCGTAAGTACTATTGAAACTCAACATGCATGGCGAAGATTACTTACTCATCATTTCCTCTGCCGCTCCATCCCCGCCCTCCTCCTCTGCGTTGCGACGCTCGATCGTCGTCTGAAGCTTCTTGCCCATGTCCTTAACCAAGAGCTTCAGCTGACGATCGAGCTCAACAACGTCATCGGCGCGATATTGTTTTTTCAGCAGCTCGACCCGAATCGAAAGAGGCGGGGGGGAGCGGGCGAAGGCCAGGACCGACTCCAATTGCGTATTGGCAAGCTTGTTAGGGTCCCATGCAAGCGTGGTGATGTAGGCCTTCACCTGGT
>LN891005.1:310550-330891 GCA_900010015.1 Tuber aestivum | reverse complement strand
GCGCGTTCCAATCTGTACCATTAAATTTAGTAAGTAAAACCCTAATCTTACGGGGGAGATGATCTAACCTGTCAGCCATTGCCCGCGGTATGGTACAACGATGTTGTCTGGGGGCGCCGCCTGGACCTGCGGCAGCTGTTGTTGAGGGGCATTCTGGACCGCATTGGTAGCCTGGACTTCTGCAGCCTGTTGAGTGGCATTGGAACTGGCATTGGCGGCCTGAACTCCCACCGCCTTTTGCAGAGGGGCATTCGTGGAACCTTGAGGAGCCGGCCCTGCATTTGCCGTCAATTAGCCAGGGTACCAGTGTGTCAAGTCGCCCCCAACTAGGCCTGCTTGAGGCATAGAGCCTGGAGGGTCATTCTGGCCGGCATCACCACCCTGGACTCCCCCCGCGTCTTGATGATGGGCGTTTGGCGCACCTTGGAGAGCCGGGCCTGCCTTGGGGACTGGTAATAAATGCCCCCTGTTAGCTGGGGTGCCAGGCGGGACTAACATAACGTCGATGGCCACGTCTTGTGGGGCGATTGTTGGGCCCTGTTCTCCTTGACCTGCATTAGCTAGTATAGTGTGCGTCAACGTTTTGCCACAATGCTTGAGAAGATGAATGATGGCATCATCAACCAAGTTAATCCTGGCAGGGTTCTGAGAAGCTTGTACAGTCACTAGGTTGTCACAAGCTGGGCGCAATCTCCTCATAGCATGGAGGATGTCCAAGAACACATTGTTTGGCAGAGCATGGACATTGGTATAGTTCCTTGATAGCATCTGATCTTTGACTGTCTGTTACCATTTATCATAGAGCTAACCATTGTCATTGGGGAATCTAATCAGTGTATTCTGCTGGCTGATTTTTCGACCTTGGTCGGGGTACTTGGAACCAATTGTCCCGGTTAGTGTAATATCGGGAATCCCGTACGCTTGCCCCGGTGGGGGGTTCACTCCCCGCCCGACATTGGGCATGTGGACATACTGCATATAGTTGTTATCTGCATTCATTTCGTCAGATTCTGGGTCTAGCTCGTGGAGGGACTTGATATTTGCATCTTGTCGATCTCGCGAATACTGTGCGTTGTGGATACTTCAATTCGTATGCCAGAGACTTCCCTTCTAATATGCAATGATTACTTTATATATCACAGTCCCTGACGCTCAGGCAACTTGAATGAATTCAAATTTCAAACCTTGACCCTCAAGACATCGAGGCAGTTATCTGATTCATGGTAGAAATGCAGGATGGAAAGGTCCTAATGAAACCATATTCCTGAACTTGAAAGTGAAGATAGTAGATCACATGTGACGCGGTACCTCCTGCGCTAAACCTTTTCAACATTTCAATGCATCTACCTCTTGGACCTGCCGGCGTTCTTCCATGCGCACCCCCCTAAACCAAATCATTCAATTCACAATCCTGCATTTACTACATAATCTTGTAAACACAGACTACACTCGCTGCTGCCATGCCCCTCAAATGTTCGTTCTGTTGTCGGAAATATGCCGGGGCTGGTCCTTACGAGAAGCATTTGGGAATGGGGCACGGCAATCCGTGCATTCCCCAGTTGTTCACGATACAGTATACGCCCTCTACCGATTGTATTAACCAAGCGGAAGGTGACGCGTTGCTTCCAAACCCCCTAATGCATGGCGGGGAACAGACATATTCGGATTATGAATCCGTTGCGGACCTGGGCGGCTGTGGACCCGACGCCCCCACTGACGCAGAAGCAATCGGCAACACCTCCCTAGCGCCCAGCCAACTAGCGTATCATCCTCCCACCGGGCACCCTATTGGATTTGTAAAGGGATTTCAAGAGGGGCTAAGGAATTTGAGCGGAAACCTGTGGGCTCCCTTTCCCACTGCATACGGTTTGAAACTTGCCTCTTGGTTCATTGAGAGTACCGTCCCGAAGTCACGGATTAATGCGCACTTTTCAAGCGGACTCGGTGATTCTATATCGGTCAGCTACGGTTCAATGCCTACGGTCGAGAATCACCTCCACTCACTGGATCCATATGGCGCATATCTACAATGGTTCGACAGCTGAGTTGATGACGGCGCGAGAACATTGCCTTTCTTCCACCGGAACATCCTTGACTGTGTCAAATATGTTCTGCGCCAGATACCATACAGTGATGATTGTGTTTATGCCCTGCGGCGTGAATATGATCAGAATGGATAGTGAATATTTGCAGAAATGCACACTGGTCATTGGTGGTGGGACGTCCAAGTACGGTTTCAAACGCGTGTACATAAGGCATGAGCCACAGGCGCTAACTAACGCCAGGAGCCTCTTCCCCCCAGCGCCACTGTGATTCCGATTATTGGGATGTTGGATCAGACGCATCTCAGCAACTTCTCCGGCGACAGCAAGGTGTAGTCGGTGTATATTACTATTGGGAATCTTCCGTCGGCGAAGCGCAACAAACCAGGATTGATGGCAGTTCTCCTTCTCGCGCTATTACTTATCCAACCCAAGTTCTCAAAGTCCTCATCTGTGAACGAACTCCAGCGACAAATAAATGCTGATACTTTACAGGGCGTCTTCAAACCTGTATTTGAACTCTTATAAGATGTATCCCTGGAGGGTGTTCCAATCGACTATGCGGATGGGAAAGTCCGGAGGTGCTTCCCGACTTTAGCAGCTTTGATTAGTGACCATATAGAAAATATTGCACTAGACGGAGTAAAATCCAATGCCTGTCCCTAATGTCAGGTACCTCCGGACATGTTGGGATCTTACTTCCAGAAACAGTACTCTGCGAGAGACTATGCGACATACAACCGTCTTGAATACGAGAGTCAAGATCTAGGGGCATGCCTGCGGTCCGGGGATGTCAACATTACCTCTGATGCTCTTGGTATCAGGATTGGGCAAAATGTCTTTCACGGGATTCAACGTGTTTCGGTGCCCAACCTGCACCAGCCTGATTTGCTACATACAGTTTATCTTGGACTATTCAAGCATGTGATGGAGTGGGTGCAAGGGTTTCTCAAAAGACACGACCGACTGGAAGCATTTGACTACGCCTGCAAATGTTTACCACCACACCCAGGCTTGTTTGTCCCAAAAAAGGCTTATCGCAATGTTACTCAGTGGCAGGGAAAGGGGATGAGGAACTTGGGGCATTGTCTTTTGGCTGTTCTGGCGGTTGCATTGAAACAGCCGGACGCTGCGCAAATGCAGCCTTTTAAACGTGCCCTGGCCTGCGTCAGCTCATTACTTGATTTCAGTCTGATGGCGGAATACCGAAGCCAGACACCTGAGACTATAGACTAGAGGGAACAATATCTCAATCGGTTTCACTCGACGAAGGATGTGTTCCATGAATTCTGGGTTTACAAAGGGACACGTGCGAAAGTTCAGAACAAGTGGAGCGAACAGCGAAATCACAGAGTGCAGATTACTCAACCACATACCAAAACTAGACGTCGTCAGATCCAGGATGAGGAGTGCGGCATGCAGAACAACCAGCGCATGGATCTGATCCATACAGAATCACATTTCAACTTTATCAAGATGCATCTATTGGGCCACTTCCGCCAACACATATACCAGTTTGGCAACATTCTGATATATTCTACCGAGTTTGGTGAGCTGGCGCATAAAGAACAAATTAAACATGGATGGTGATGTTCAAATAAGAATGATGCCAGACAGCAGATCCTGCACAGCTACGGCCGCCACCATGGGATCCGAATGAGACTCCTGAACCTGGATTCCCTTCGAAGGCACAGAGCACACATCTCAGCCGAGGTAGTTGAAATTTTGGACACGGCGGGTCTGAATTGGGGGCATGCTACATGCCGTAGGATTCTCAAGGGACATCGCGGGGATGACAGGAGCCTAGATGATTTTTGCTGGGTCTCAGGCATCCCATGCGATAGGATGTGTCGCAAACTGATTCGATACAGCCAGCAAAGTCTGACCCCAGAAAGCCGGCTTCCCGAAGAACCAGCTGAACTTAAACTATTCCCCTTTGAGCTACAAAAGCAACTTGAAATACCTGTCCTGGCCTTTCAGGAAACGGACATTTATGACATCCACCGGGCATGATCTACAGGCACCACCCTCTTCCGGAACTAGGCGAGTCGCAATGATTGGGTTTAGGTACAAGTAGTGGGGGAGCAAATGTATGGTGCGTGACGTGGCCGTCTCCCAGGGAAAATAATAGGGCTCTTCAAAATCCACGACCACAGGGACACCGAGAGGGTGTACCGGCTTGCCGGTGTTCAGATGCTGAGCGTCCTTAACGCAGGGCGCCGATCCGAGTTTCACGATCTTGTCACCATACAGCTAAGGCCCGATGCGCGAAGTTTTATAATAGTGGACATTGGGACAATCATCGGGCTGGTGCACCTGATCCCAGAGTCTGACCGGCGATGGCTTGTCAATAGTCAAATAGATTTGAGGACGTTCAATGAGATTTATTGAGTAGTTGTGCAAGAATAGAGATTTTGTGAACCCCGGCGTAGAGTCAGGATTGGCCACGGAGCCAATCCGAGATATCCGAGTCCCCACCTCGCAAGGGCAGGAGATCAAGGGACCAGGATAATCTGAATCGTACGCCGGCCCCTCGCGCCTGGCAGGTGAGTAACATAACGGGAAGTCCAGGCTCAGAGGACACCAGCAGGTCGCCCTAGCCCAGACTCTAAAACAGTGCATTTCGATAGACAGGTAGCAGAACTTGAGAATAATAAAAGCCAGAGGGGCATAATTGAAAGTAATAGTAGTAGAGATTAAGACTGCGCCGTGGAAGGAAAGGGTTCACTTAGAAAGTAAAAGTCCGGAAGCCCACCAGGCCGGGGGTTCCTCCACTCTGCCTTCCTACCGGTGAGGCATCACGATGGCGGTGGGACCAGAATTGGAACCGGCTTGTGGGAGGGAACGACGGACAGGAAGGCTCGGAAGCGGACGGATTCTAGATGTCGGGAACCCTGGAATTAGGATCCAGCCACGCCGGCATGAGCCTAGAGCACGGTGCGTGCAGAGAACGCACAAGACTAGACTAGACATGAGAGGATGAGAGCCGAGAGCCAGGGCATAGAAACTAGAAAAGGTGCAGGAGCGCAACATGTCCAGATAGCGGTCAAAACTGGGAGATCGCATGAGACGCAGTGAGGATGGACGGAGGGGGGGGGGGTGCGACCGGACGCAAGAGGGCGTGCCGACAGCACTCCTAGCGCACGGGATCTGGGGTGCAGTTGAGGCGGAGATCTGGACGCCCCGGATGGGACAGGGTCATGCTTCAGGGATCCGGACGCCAAGGATGCGGCTGGGTGTCGAGCTCAATCCCAGGACGCACAGGACGCACAGGACGGAAAAGAAAGCACAGGCGCGTCAGGACGCAGCGCCCAGGCATCAGACACCAGCGATTTCTTCGCTGATGATGTGGTAACGTATTGAGCAACACGTGATCTTTGCTCCTGCAGGGTACGTGGTGGATGTTTATAGTTGGACTCCTAAAGCTTCTGAATGTCTAGTTTGCCATGTTGGATCCAGTCTGGACACGATGCCCATTCTGTCTTAAAGTAGTTGAATTTCATTTCCGGATTCAATGCAATTGCGGTGAAGTGAGCTAGTACAAGGTCGCTTAATATATAATACCTAATAGATTTTGAATTAGTCAACTGTGCAGACTAAGAATAAAAAAAGTAAACGCAATGGCAGTAGTTACTTATTAAGTACAAGCGAGGCAGCGTTAATTGAGGTCCAAATATGTTAGGTATCATACTGTCGTGAGATATACTCATATAACTGTTTTGATTCTTCCCGTTGTCCCAATAGTTCCTCCATTGCTGGAGGGATATCATGCAACTAGCCTTGGTGGTCCTTTGGCTGGCGCTTTAATTGCCACATATGAAAGGGTTCCAGAATGTCCATAAGTTCCCGTAAGGTATCCCAATCAGATATACTCAATTCATCATGCTGGAGTAACATTGGGAGCCCATTATTCTCATTATTTTCATTTCTTTAGACTGCAGAGGCTACAAACGCTTCTAAGGGCTCACGCAACCCAAAGGCCCTAGTGTGTGACTCATAATCCCTTCCCCACCATGTGGTATTTTCTAGAATTAAAGCAAGAGCCTTGGTATCCACTCCAAGAAGATACTATATAGACCTTTTCTTCAAACCGCTCCTGCCATTGAGCAGCACCTGAAATTCACGTAATAATATTATGGAGCTTACCGAGTAGCCCTCTCCCCCCCAATGCCTCCAGCTCCTCCACCTCTTCTTTTATCTCTTGATGTGTGTTAATTTCTGCTTCAAATACAATCAAATTCATTCCCCAAAGAAAGGCCTTCATGACTAAATTGATCACATGACCAAAGTAACGCAAACGCCTTTGGACTGGATTAAAATCAATTCCGACATCCATCAGATGCTAGGCAGTATGCTTGAGTGCCGTATCCTTATTGGTCACATTATCAAGTGTGAAATCGCCTATTTTTTCAGTAATCTTATATGCTTTAACAATGTCCCAGAAGTACTTGGCTTGGTTCTCTCCTGTGTGCCTGCTGCGGAACCTCCGTAATCCTAGTACAGTACTATGTGATGGTAAAGTTTGGTCCATCCAGTGGGCAACTATTGCAAGAAACGCACAGTGGTTCAGTGACATCCAGAGATCGCAGATGAAATGGATATTACTCTGGCTAAGAGCCATCCTGTGAATAAGTTCTGATTGACTGCACTGAAATTGGGTGAGTATCCAGCTCTTGATTGTGTTTCCTGAGCTTGGTAGTGCATATAGCATCTCCATATATGTTGCATTCTAGAATGGTTTAAATTAGCTAATGTTACTTTCACTTAAAACACCCAAGCATAGCCCACACTAGGCCTAATACTTACCCCAGCTACCAAATACCAAAGTAGTACACGAAAGGAGCTTTGCTCAACCTGGCTGAAGCTGATATGATTCAAAATCATCCAACAAGCAAGTAGGTTGCGAAACATATCTGGGTTGAATACAATTTACAGCTTTGTTTTTCCAAAGGATGTTTTGATCAGTGCCTAACCAGCTGCACCTGGTATTGGCCCCTCCCTATTTACTTCATGAACCTCCTGTAGATGTTCAATCATCTTTGTTGTTGCTGAATTGGCAAAGGTAGCTGCCACCCCAGCTGTCGGACCTAAATCATACAAGAATAATTAGCACTTAATTGAGTGAGATCCTGTGTGACAGATATACCAAAGCCGAAAATAGATACTACTTACAATGAGCGCAGCGCTATGGAGTCTTCCCATCAATAGTGGTATACTTGCTTCCATTTTCAGGCAAGTAAACCCAACTTGAACTCTTTCGAACTCTCTTCTTTCTTTCAAAAATTGTTTTGCTGCGTCCAGTTTGCTCCTCCTACTTTGCCTGAGTTGCTACCACTGGCAAAGGTTGGAGTAAGCAACCCACTCAGAACACTTGTTAAGATGCTGGTAGTCAGGCTACTGTTATGGCTGAATGTTACATCCACATTCGGTTCATGCTCTAGATCTATCGTATTGAGCATTCCTGGAACTACGTTAACATCGAAATCCCAAATCGTTTCCTGGGATCCTGCATGTTCTGACGGAATTGGCATACTGTCGAATAGATCGTGCAATTGGAACTTAATAGAATTCTGTTTCTCAGGCTGTGGTAAAGTGTGCAAAAAATCTGCTTGGAAAAGATATTTTGAATTAATAAAGAAAGGCTGTTTCTGTAATTGGTACTCAATTATTGTATGGAGATGGTTGAGGGCCTCGGGTATCTGATATCGTATTTTCTATTTCTCAGAATCCTCAGCTTTCCAATCTATTGATCTTCACTTCAGACTTCTCTATCAGCCTGTCACTTCACTTGTAATTCCCTTTCAACCAATAGTGAACTCATATATGTTAGCGGACTATATTCTTTGATTAACCATACAAGTTACCCAGAGTATTGAAATATTGAAACCGCTTTGTCTAAACCAGTCAGATTGACCAATTTCTGTTGCTTTTTACGGTTACCTATCGTTACCCACTGTCACCCACTGTCCCCTGCCGTCCCACTATGAACCTCGCAATCTCCTCTAGGTCCCAGCCATTTCCCTTCAACCTGCCAGTCCCCCACCGTCCGCCACAGTCCCCTGCCGTCCTTACGATCATAGGTTATTACTCGCAGTCCCCTGCCGTCCGGTCTGGTCCAGGGGTCTTGGCAATCCGTCCTCACGGTCTTACAGGGCCCCTAGACCATTGAGAACACTGCCTGCAAACGGAACCAAGCATAAAAGTTCTTGATGCCAGCGGTAACCTGATGCAATTATTAGAGAGATTCTGCTCAGTACTTGAGTCGTGTACATCGTCAGTGCGGTCTTTGTGCAGGGAAAAATATTGGTCTAGAAACTTGCAGGTTCATTTCCAGAAGTACAAAGTCCCAGAACTGGGCCGAGTTAGGATGGAACCTAAGCCAAACTCGGCTACTATTAGTTTTTATGGGAGCAGGGACATATCGCTAGATAAATGTAGGAGGGTTGAGAATTAGTGTAATGAAACTAACCATGGTCGATTGTTTTCTTTTTGGTAATGCCACATTATCTCTGCACGAAAATAATTGAGCTTTTAGCTCCCACAATAAAAATATTTCTACATTCACGTTGACAGCTTTGCTCCCTTGACGATGATAGCGCAGTATCTACGCAAGAGGAGCGGGGATTGGGCAGTGTGTATGTGGATATAACGATTGGGCTCACAAATGCCACCTACCAGACTACAAATAAGTGACTGTGTCGAGTGCAAACTGGGGGCTGCACCCTTGCCGATAGACCTGTGCAGATCACACAATCCTTACCTACAATACAACTCTCTCATCTAATGGGCCCTCCATCATACTACTTTACTACAACAAAGTAGAGAGCAAACAAAATTAGAGACATGTCTAGCACTCCAACATGGATGTGGGGGCTGGAGAGTAAAGGACTGGAGGCGTGAATTTACTCTCATCGTAGGGGTGGATTGGTTTGGCATCTCTGTTGATCAAACAAGCAGCAAGTGTTGATACCTGTAATCCTCAGCTGCTCGGCCACCTGCATTGGTCGTACTTTCCTTGTCCTGGGAGCACCGCAGCCTGGTTGTTAACGCTTGTTAGGGTGTTTGGGTGGTTTGGTCCAAGAATCTGCTCGTGCCCCTCCAGTGCAGCACGAAGCATCTTCTCTGATTCACCATAATTTCTTTGGTCTTGCAGCACCAGAAACAGGTTTTTGACACTCCTTACAGTGGTTGGGTGGTCTGGTCCAAGAATCCGGTCACGCCGCTCCAGTGCACACCAATGCCTATCTTCTGATTCGTCGTACTTTCCTTGGTCTTGCAGCACCATAGCCAGGCCGTCGGCACTGGTTAGGGTGTATGAGTGGTTTGGTCTAAGAATCTTCTCGTGCCCCTCTAGTGCATGCTGATGCATCTTCTCTAATTTGTCGTACTTTTCTTGCCGAGATAGTGCCTAAGCCAAGTGTCGAATTGCGTCCTGGACGATTAGATGATTTGGGTTCCATGATTTCCCAATATCCTCTAATAACCTCCGGATCATGTCCGCGGCCACATTCGCCTTTCCTTGATGTATGCTTATCGAACACAGGCATATAACTCTCCTCGGACCCTCCTCATCCCAGTCATGCTCTTTGCTCTTTTCCCGAAGTGCAATACATCAATGCAATTGACTTTCTGCATTATTGTAGGAACCCATATCCAGCAAATACTTGCCTAGTCGAAAACACAGTGCTTCGGCTAAGGGATTCGTTGAATGTTTTGTTACGACAAGTGCATGTGGAATGTATGTAGAACTAACACCTCTCCATGTGGTCCAATACTAAGGGAACAACCTTGAAACCATGCTCAGTGCAGTGGCCCTCCATCGACTCAACTCTGCCGTTGGTAAATACACTTGCAAAGGCAGTTGTACCAATCTATGAAGTTCGTAAAATGTCTTGTCCCCATGAGTGACGGTAATAACTAGCAAAAATCCTAATAGTTTGCGAATGGCCTCACGAAAGTGGATTTGATCGCCCATCCCTTCCAAACCACTCTGGCTCAACAGCGCTTCAGGTATATTCTGACGGTTGAAGAAGGCGAATAAACACAAAAGATCCTCCGCTTGGGGAACCTGCCTTGTAATACGGTCAAAGGTGACGAAGTATGTAGCTACCGTGCTCTCAGTAAAATTGGTCACTGGTTGGAGATCGCAAAGCGGCCGCGAAAGAAGTCTCTTAGCGTGTTCGTCGCATCCCTCAAAAATAGTTCAGTAAGTCCGGGTTCCTGTCATGAAGGCTGCTGCGCCTATGATAGCCAGGGGGATGTGATAGATAGAGTTCTGGATCATTGTCATCGCCTCTTTTTCTTCATCTCTTGAACTATTGCAGTTACGCAAGAGTTTCAAAAATAATTCTTGGGGGTTATTCTCCAGCATTTCTCTGACCTCGATCCTTTCACAATGCTCACGGAATACAACCTGGGTTGATCTGGTGGTGAGTATCAAGGTAGCCCGAGACCCTTGTCGTACAAATTTAGAAATGCAACCGCTGTTGCCCATAAATTCCGCATTGTCGGCATTGTCAATAACCAACACCCAATCGCCACTGGCTTGTCCTTCAAACCACCTCTTTATATTTAACAGAAACCCCACTTCGTCTAGCTCACTGCTTCCTGGTGGAATCCGGACAAGCTGTGCCATAGCTCTGAAGTCCTCACTAAATTTTAGTAGCCCACTCCCATACACCCAGAAAATATCGCATTCACTCTCCATTGCGTGCCGATAGAGGTATTCCAGGGCAATCTGGGTTTTCCTAAGCGAGGTTAGTAGACTCCTAAAATAGCGCTCATGAATACCTATCCAGAACTGCATAATCCATGAAGTGCAATCCGGTTGTGCCCGGCACAGTCAGAAAACCTCCTTACCGATTCCATGCGACCCTCATTGCCAGTGAACTTGTTATTTCTGGAATCGGAAATTATCCGATAAGGCCTGGATGCTTGTTCTAGTTGCAATAGCACATTAGATCTTGCCAGAAATGTCTCAGGAAATCTGGTAATACCTCTGCACTCAGTTCCAAAGCTACATCTTTGATAAATTGTTCCATGATTAGCGGCCTTGCTCAGGTACTCCGTGTTTACGTTATTGTTGTTATCGCTACCGAAATCGTTATAATCGCCGGTGTTTGCGCTGAAGTTTCACCAGATATCACCCTGGATTCCTCTGGGAATGATATTAGGCGTGGGCTTATTATTTTTGAAATCGGAGACCTTAGAAGGAAGGGGAGCCTACTAGTCGATCCTACGCTCTAGCTTTCAGCTCAGTGTAGAGCCATTATAAAGGTCGGGTAGGAAAGTGCAGTAATTAACAAGATGTCTCTAGCATATCTGAAATGGGAAAGGTGGACGATCTCACCAACGGAGGAGGTTCAAAATCATTTCACTCGCGCTAACACAAGTCGGTGCCACCAGATACCATAATAGCACTCCGTTAACCTACGGTTTCATACTAAGCTTGCATCCCCGTTGCAGTAGACATGGAGAATGTGATAGATGGCCGGTATCATCCTGGTTCAGAGAAGTCTTATATTACCTACAAGCCCAGCGAAGAACCCTAACCCTAATACTCAGAACACGTGTTTTCAGTATCAGCGTTAGGGGTTTTCACCTTTCTTCCGTAAGACCGTTGTAATCCCGCATGTGTGCAATATCCATAGTGATATTTATAAACTGTTAAAATTAATTTCCAATCCAGGATGGACATAGAAGGGAGTCAAGTGGATGGGTTAATGGAGGAGGATCTGTTCCATCGGATTGCGTGAACCTCCATTCTTATCTGTATATTGAAACTATATATTTATATGTGAATTTTGTAATAATTCCGAAAGTATATCCAGAGATAAAAAAAAAAAAACGAAATTCCAAATTGAATAATATAGAAAAACACTATTTTAATTTCTTTGCCAAAGGGACCTTTATGTATCTATTAATATAGAAGAGAGAGAAATGCAGTTTTGATGAGAGAAATACCATTATTCTTGCTTAACTTAGCATACCCCCGATGAAATTGTCAGTGATAAAGGGGGTTTAACGTAATCTACGGCGTAACCGCCCATGACGGGGTTACCGACCACAGCAAATAGCCAATATTTATTTAGCCACCCGAGGACGACATGATCTCCCATGCTCCTCAAAAACTCCATCAATGTTTGCCACCATCTCAGCAATCCTCGATGCTCTTCTAACTTCCTCCCTCCCTTCATCCTTTATCAAAATCCCATCAAAACCCTGCCTATCTACTTCCAACTCACCCTCACCCTCACTATACCAACGGTCCTCCTGCTCCAATGCCCCTATAGAAGACCCTGTAGAATAGAACTCCCTATCCTCCTCAATGACAACAACTTTTTTTTTTTGTTGGAGTTACTGGTGGTTCCATCCCTTCTGTAGTACTCTTTTTCTGCCGCTTCTGCTTCCTGGCCACTTTGGCAGCCTTTATGGCATCAGCCACCTCTCTTACCTCGCGTAGTCTTAATACCTCCTCCATATCGATGACATGTACTTTGGTAAGACGCTAGCAGTTCCTAGTCTTCAACTTAGATCTTTTGAGAATGTTTTCCTGAAACTGCTTATGAGTTTCTTGTTCAATTTCCTTCTCAATAATCATTTGCTGAAAACCCTTTGACAAAGAGTCTATAATAGTTCGTAACTCTCGCGCTGGGGTAGCCTCTCCTTTGACCATTTTAACTCCCCGTCTTACTAATAGGCAGGCGTTGCGTGAGGTTGGTGGGGTAGGAGGGATTTCAGTAGAGGGTTGCTTAGTGCACGAGTGACTTGTCTTGCTTCGTGTAGTATCCAATACACGTCTTGGATTCAAAGGCTGTATACCAGCCGCCTCCCATGCCCGTAGGATATTTTGTACTGTATATGCACGTTTCCGTGCTGGTAGCAATATCCTGTATTTCAATTAATTAAAAAAGTTTCTTTTAACCCAAACTCCATAATATATTACCGTAGAAACTCTCCCTTATTCATCCCTTCCTCCCCCTTGGGTATCCATTCATCTAGTCCCGCACTATAGTAGTGCTGTAGGGGTCCAAACAATCCAACATCAAGCGGTTGTAGGAGGTGTGTTGAGTGGGAGGGGTAACACAATGGAATTCCTCGGTGGGAGAGGCAAAAGTTGAAAAATTCCAAGGTAAGATGGGAAGTATGACCGTCAAGCAAGAGTAACCGATATTTCCCTTGGGCCCTATCATAATATATTTTATTAGCTTTCTACTACCAGGTAGACAGACCTGTAGATTAGTCACTAATTAAATAGTATGATCATAATACTTACCGCTCTACTATGGACGGTTCAAAGTTTTTTTCTAGCCATTCTACCCCAAGTTCCTTATCGGTCCAACCCTTTTTGGAGTAGGAAAAGGGGGCTTGATCCCCCTTCCGCAAGGCTGCATACCAGCCCATATAATGTGCCTCTCCTTTATGGACAAGCATTGGAGGTAGGACATTCCCAGCTGCGGAAATAGCCTCTATAACAGTTACCCATTCCCGGGTTCCATCGTAGGTTAGTCTTGGGTTTTTCCTCCCCCTCCTACATATTACCTTACACCTTTTTCCCTTCCCCATCATAAACCCTTTCTCATCCATATTATACATATTCTCCAGAATGATTCCATAGTATTTCAAGTTGTTCGCCCATGATAGCTATATTTCCTGACTAGTGACTAATAAAATGAACAAAACGTGCCAAGGGTCCCACCTTAGTAAAATAGTCTCTAAGTACAGCTGGATTGCTTGCCAATGCCCATTGTCAGTCTAATCTACTACTAAACCTGCTTGCTAGTTCAGGATTCCTGTCCAAGAAACGTTTTAGCCAATGTTTTCCCAGCCTTTGGTGCCCTGCACGCTTCTGAACACGGTACTCAGCCGTTTGCTTCACTACGGTAAGTGTAGGTGGAAATCCCCAGTTCTCTCATTGGTTACACCAACGAACAGTAGCCTTTTCTTCCTGCTTGGTAAACAACTGCATGGGCTCACCACTTGACTTCCGATCTTGGGCCCCATTTAGCCGGTCGTGCAGTGTGGAGTAAGGAACCCTATACTTCTCGGCCATTACTCGCATAGATGAGGTTTCGTCCTTTCGGTAGGCCCGCATTGCAAGCTGCAGGTCCTTTTTACGCTCTGATTCTATCTCTGTATTTCACTGAGGCATGGTATGTTGTTTGGGTATTGATACTTGCTTTCTCGCTGTTCTGTTGTACTTTGTGCAAACGGGGGGTAGTTGTCTTGGCACTGATCGGTTTCACCATCATGGTCGGTTACGCCAAAACTCACATTAGGGACTCTTGTTGCCATTGTACGAAATCAATTTGTTATCATACAGGATTGTGCGAAACAATCTGATAACCGCCCTCCACTAACACTTTCCACCACGGGCATCACACTATGACTGTTCATTCAGGGATGACCATCAACAAGACATTGGACCCCCCTAGCTGCCCGCTCCTCCCCCGAAAACAGGTTCAATGCTGCCACCACAGTGCATACTGGGAGTATGAAAAGGAGGAAGTGTAATTCCAAAGCGAAAGAGAACTCACAGAAGCCGTATTTTATGACTCCGCCAAGATTTTATGTCAATCCTGCCCACATGTCACACTCGTTATCACAATAACATGCAGTCTGCTTGTTAACACAATATGCCAGATCCACCTATCTCGGATTCTCACACGACGGTCCTTGACTACATTTCGAAACCCTTCCAAGTTGCCCTCGTCAAGCAAGCGCCGTTGGGTGCTGGTACAAGGGGGCACGGAATGGGGATTTGGTGCGCTGCTAGTATAACAATACCGCACAAACTCGGTAAACTCGCTATGCAGGTATTGGCGCTAGGGATTGGATAGGACCTCTTTACCCTGAGAAATGACAGAAAGTGGCAATAACACCTGACCATAGCTGTACGGTATACTGGTGCCGGTACCTACATAATATACCGTAATAATTATGCTGGTCTCATCAGCTGAGAGAAAATAGGTTGGTCACTGCAACGATCTTGGCTGTAACGCCACGCATTAGTGCCTAAACTCTCCTACCTGCATAGCGAGTTTGGCGAGTTTTTGTGGTAGTCCTAGGGCCCTCACCATCCCTTCGTTCGTTCCCGTTTTTCATGCCCAGGCACACCCGTTTTAGTTTGCATTTAGCGTGAAGCTGGAATATAGTGTGATGCCTAAAAGAGTATGATTAAACAGTTCACTCTAGGATCCGCAAAGGTCCAAGTAGATAAACCAGAATGAATTCAATTTGTAAAGGATATAGGATCCAGGAATAAACAATTAGAATAGATAGAAAAAAAGTGAGAAGGATAGTGAGAAACTCAGAGCACCAATGAAAAATGTGCTTTAGACTGCATAGAAACAGTGGAAGCAAGACTCATCACAAAGAGGCAATTTACAAAAAGAACATTTAAAATGGGTACGCTGTACAGTTCCAGAAGCACTTGGTCGTCGGCCAAGTAGCTGAACCTTTTCAAGAAGCGAAGGACATTGCTTTTATTGATCAATAAAGTGGCAGAAAAAGCAGAGACGCCGAGTAAGAAGTTCGGTTGTAACCAATCCATGATTTCCCTGAATCATTTGAAAGGCTAGAAGTTCTGAATATATGGAGACATATTCCTTGCTGCGGGCCAAGTGACAATTGCGAGCTGGAACCGAGTATGGATTAAACTGTCCTCCTTTGCATCATGGCTGCTGAGTATTGTAAAGAGATTCAGTCCAATTTTTGTCCTTATCTCTTGCACCCTCAGGAACCAAATTCCATGCCAAACGAATACAAAAGTCACGATGCTCGTTAATAAACTTTATCCGAGTATTTGAAAATGCTTCTTCTGTGAGGAGGTATGAATTAACGACAGTAGTATCAATAAGCCAAAAGAAGAGAAACCCAATAGCGGGCACAAGGAAACTGAATACAGCAGTAACTTCTTCTCTGATCCGCAATATCAACACCACCCATATGTAAATTTTATTGCGTAGATAAGACAGGAAGGGGAAGTACTCTTGAGGTAGGAGCAATACCAGTAACTGGATCTGTTGGCCAGCCACCCTTAATTAGATCCCTATTCGCTAAAGTGACATGCGGGCGCCTTCTACGGCGCATTTCAATATTTTCGGGCAAGGCTGGGTCTGCACCAAAAGAAGTTGTTAAAAATTATACTAGTGTTTTATCCTACCATAAAACAGCTAGTACATCCCTAACAACTACTGCAGAAATAGTATTCTATGGTAATTGAGATGCTTGTTTTTTTAGCTTGAAAAGAGAAGGATACTCAGCAGAGTGAGGACGAGCAGTTCCACAGGTACCAATACCATAGGATAGCAAAATATGAAAGAGAGGAATTTTCAAGAAATAGTTGTTGCAATGGAGAATATATCAATGGCTTCTATAGGGTAAAGTAACACAAAGTTGAATTACTGCTCGTGAGGTTGGTCGAAGGGAAATAGTCAGCTGATAGCTGGTGGAATTATCCGACTCAGAAGCTAGTATAGTGAAATTAGATATAATTTTAAACAACTCGCAGTTGAATTACAAGATTATATACCTAAATGAGTACATTCCTAAAATTGTGAAGGATATGTCAAGCCGGTAAAAGATTGGGTACGAGAGGTATAGAGAAATGAGAATGTATAGCCTTTGTCACATAAGGCAATAATCTTAAACCCCTCCGGTGTTGGTTTCGATTTAATAGGAGACTTATGCTCAGAACGACTGGTAAACCTAATTATCATTTTCTCGATTGATACTGATGTAGCCGGACAACACAGCTGCTGAAATTTCATCTGAAGGCTACTACTCAGTCGTTCTAATTTTTCTGTCCATTGAGTTCGTGGAAGTGGAGTTGAAATCGGTGGAGAAATATGAAAGTAGCACTTCAGTTGCTCAAATCGAAAATGTTCCATAAAGCGTGCAATATTATGTTGAGGAAAGGCACCATCATTTCGCCCATAGTCTTGCACTCTTGCACTGTTGAAAACTCCTATATAAATTACCAAGCTGAGAAAGATCTTCAACTCCGAAATAGTCATTCCCTTTTATCTTCGATGACCGGGCATTCCAGCACCTTTCATTGTAGCATAACTATTCGTATTTGGCCGCATAGCTTCCAGAATGCTATCGGTAAAGAAAAGCTTAAACAATCGACCTGGTGTGTCCCACCCAATACCCCATTACTCTTGATTATCTCTTCCTATTCCTTCACGCTCTTGTTGACTACTACCACCTGCCAAAATCCCTTCCTGTCTTTCCACTCTCGGGCCCTCTGGCTGTATAGAGATACCTTCTATATTTTCTAAACAAAGTGCTGCTGAGAAAACGTCGCGTGGAAGAGATATCTTCCTTGTATGCAGTAGTGCTGGGTGGGAGACTGGTTCAAACTGTGGTGGAGCAGGTAAATGTAACTCTGATGGATCAATCCTAGGAAGTGGCTCACAATTCATGCTCGTCTCCTCATCTTCATCTTCATCTTCATCTTCATTCTCATCCTCTACAGCCTCTCGACCTTTATCTGAATTATTCTCACAATTGGTATCTGTACCACTGTCACCTAACCAGACCAAATTGTTGTTTTCATCATCTCGCATGTTCCTTCCTTCCTCCACTGCTCCTCCTACCGTATCCCAATCCAACATCCTATCAAACTCACTACCTCTCTCTCCCTCTCCCGGTATTTCATACTCCACCTCTCCATCATCGGAAAAATTATCAACTTCGCTCCGAGTCATCATACTGAATATTTCGCAACAGATATTACACGAAATACTCGGGGGTGCATGTCAATGATAGGATGGATATCGATTGGAGGTTCCCGTGCTTATGACTGTGAGAGTAAAAAAATGATTTAATTCGAAAGGTATGATACTAGAAGGGGTAAGAGGCTTTGATATCGCCAACTCCAGTCTATCCCATCACTAACCCTTAGACCTGTGTAGCTCAATGCCGTAACCAAGGGTAGAATCTTATACAACAACCAGCTACCAATTAGCTTTCGGCAATATGATAAGAGATTGAAGTAGGAGGAGATCATAGTTACCGGTAGTTATTCACCTTACACCGGAGGGACAGAAGCTGAACGTAGGAGGAAGAACGAAAAAAAAGAACTCCAGAAGCTGTAGTTGTACTGGGATAGTGCATGGGTTCCTTCGTAATCTTGGCCGGTCAGCTTGGAATAGGTACTTGGAAGTAGAGGCGTGGAGGATTAGCAAATAGAGACCTACTTCTACTGACCTCATCCAATTCTCTCTGGGGGTAGTCCTCGTGCTTTCTACCTTTTAGTCGTTCCTCCTGTATAGGTTGACGGATCAGGAGAATTGTGAGACTCCGGAGTTGGAAATTTCGTTCTTGTCAGGTGGACCGGTAGGTGGCCGTGGGTTGGTAACCACTCAGAGGGACTCTTTGCACGGTGTTGTTATTCCTGATCAGATTACCCGTATTGCCACCTTAAGTGCCCACCCTCCCCAGTTCACGCTTGATCAATGTGACCCGATTGAACTAAACCTTTTTTATCAATATTTGAGAATGAAAAGGTGGGCGCGAAAACAAACGAAGGGATAGAGACTATGCGAGGAAACGCCAACCAGCACGCCTATCTGCTGACCATGATGAGGGGGTACGGTTCCGAGATGTCAAAGGCTCCGTTCCGAAGTATGCAGTTGGGAACCTCCCCTGAACAGAACCATCGATGCCTTGTCAACACTCTTCCTTATCTCACCTGAAGTATGTTGCAAATCACCAGCACTCCAATTGATTACCAGACCTGAAGGATCACTACGAGTTCCGGAATGGAATACCAGCGAGAGGAGCGCAGTGTACTAGACTAGTGTTATTTTATTTGTCATGCTAATACGATGGTTTGTACAAGAGATAGAAGATTCTAGAGCATGTATTGGATAAATGCAGGAGATGGGTGGCAAAGGAAAAAGGAAATAAGATATAGCATGTGCTCAAAGAAGGATAGGTGATTGGTCCGAAGACAGGCTAAATAGGAAACAGAAAGAACATAAGAGAAGGAAAGAAAAGGGAGGAAAAGCAGAGTTCTGTTGATCACAAGACTTGAGTTGATCAGAAATTGGAAGCAGTGGAGAACAGAAGAAAGGAGGCATTTTCTCAAGTGTATATAAGAGCGCAGGTTCGCCCAGGAAGATGGAAAGGGTGAGGACGAAGATTATCGAAACGACAGAGGATCCTGCACAAATCAAAAGACAACTTCCAAAGCGCAGAAAAGATCACATCTTTCAAGACCGATTTCAATAAAGTAGTCACGCTTGCTGAATGAATCAAGCACCCAATCCCACCTGCCCCAACCACACCCCAACCCCCTCGCCTGCCATCGGTCGCTATATGATTGTCGCCTCTTTTGTTTGTCTTTTCGCTATTCCGATTTTTTTTCTTCCTTCCTGCCCCATTGCCAGCCCTATTCTCCCTCAATAACTGATTGCCGAGTAAGTTATGGGATCACCCGTGTTGGTTTTGAGGTATCATAAATAGAGCTTGTAATAGGAGCAGTTTTGGCCAGCGGTTTGAGATTCATAGACCCTTCCTCTAGTTTCTCTCTTCGCCCTTTCCTTCCTTTTTTCCTTGTGATCCGAATTTGTTGCTCTATATCCTGGTGCTTCTTTGTGGAGAATCTTGGATCGCCCACGGTGTGGGGGGCTTAAGGAATTTATTGGTGTAGTATCAATTGCTGATAGGGGAGAATGAAAAGAAGGGAATTAATTCTTGAGCTACGTCATCATATCCCTGAGTCCTCGGTTTGCGTGTACTTAGAGATTTCATATTCTTGGGTGCTTCGCGAGGGGTCTGTTGTAGCAGTCTGGAATGCTATAGGTCTTGCGAGCAGTTCAGACATGTGGGATTCGACACTGCGGCTGACGGGTTTTTCTAGGGGGCACCTCTGCCTGTGGATGTGGCGGGCCAGGTTTCGCAGGCTGGCTACAAAGAGCTTACAGCTCGTGATTACAGTGCCCTCCTGGTATGGTTCTGGAAGGCTAGACTCTGCCTCAATTTTGAGATAAAAAGTGTGACAAAATTGTTGCAACACCAAGTGTAACACTGCCAAGACCTTATTACCCTTGCATCCAACATATAAAACTCTAGCTTATAAACATGCAAAAAACAATGATTAGTAGAGTATAAGATGAGAAAATATGTAAGAATTTAATAATGGTAAAAGCTAGATTTAATGATTGATGAAAATATATCTCATTAAAAGATTTTATGATTGTTCAATTAATCTACATTAATTGATGTGGAAATATTATCAATGAACCTTGCATAATATGATGGATGCTTATTGAAATAATAAAGTGTAT
>LN891005.1:291476-310404 GCA_900010015.1 Tuber aestivum | reverse complement strand
CATAATATGATGGATGCTTATTGAAATAATAAAGTGTATGGTTCTGAGGACTTTAAGAAATATGTATATACTAGATACTCATCCTATTGACAGATTACAGAGGCAGAAATTAATGTAGATTAATTGAACAATCATAAAATCTTTTAATGAGATATATTTTCATCAATCATTAAATCTCGCTTTTACCATTATTAAATTCTTACATATTTTCTCATCTTATACTCTGCTAATCATTGTTCTTTGCATGTTTATAAGTTAGGATTTTATATGTTGGGTGCAAGGGTAATAAGGTCTTGGCAGTGTTACACTTAGCGTTGCAACAATTTTGTCACACTTTTTATCTAAAAGTTAGGGTAGAGTCTAGCCTTGCGGAACTATAGTTGAGATCATTAGTGATTTTGAACAGCTATGAATATTACGGAGCAGCAAAAATCGCAACCACATACTCAATTTCCTCGCATTCTGCAACTAACTAAACTAACCAGCGGGAAAAACCAGTAATATGCCACAACAAGAAGATCATTCCTATGCTTCTACTACTTCTACAAATTACTACACATACCAAATCGGGTCCACCTGAGTCCCCCACTGTATATCTATAATTTAAAATTCTTAACCATGTATTATTTAGATGGTTTTCCTACTATATTTATTCTTGGATTCCAAAGTACAATGTCTTCTATATTTTTGTGTTTTTGACAATCCCTCCTTAACCAATAGAACTTTTCTTAGCTGCTCAATCATCTGACCTGCTCATAGCTATCTCTTTCAACTTGTAGGGTGAATATTATTCTCACTGAAATATGTACTTATATCTTTATAAAGTCTTTTATTACCTGCACTTGATGTCAATGTTATAAAAGATAGTACGGTATTGTGCATTTGCCATTCATCAATCTGGTACTTCTTTAAGTTAAATCTTTGCCAATTACTAACAGGTAATTGCTATAAGTTATCAATCATAGGTTTTCTAGTATTAAATTTTGTTACTTATTTCATGAGGATTTATCATGTCCTGAAACCAGAACTGGAGTTCAGTCCGTTTGGTTCAGGGATTTGTTTTATGTTTTGTTTTATTGTAGTTTCGAGTATCCTTTTATACTCAGTTTGTGTTACTTGTAGTTTCAAGTATCCTTTGATACTCAGTTTGTTTTACTTGTGGTTTCGAGTATCCGTTGATACTCAGTTTGTTTTACGTGTGGTTTCGAGTATCCGTTGATACTCAGTTTGTTTTATGGTTTATTAAAGGATGATTCGGAAATCCGTCCATGCAGGACATGTACCAAGTTTGTATTTAATGATCGCTGATTCCCTCCGAGGAATGGCCGTCTTCGATGGACAGAGTGTTTCTAATATACTTGGTTGAACGGTTACCTCTTCAAGTCCCTATTTTTTATATCTTTCTCTCGGAGCCTCCCTTAGTGCCGTACGCCCATAGGTTGTGGATCAACTTGCGCGCTACTCCTATTGTCCCCGGAAGCCTGACTAGCACCCCGGTGCAAATACGTTACATGTCCTTTATATAATATAATTCACCAAAAAAACCATCTTTATTTTAACTAGTCATATTATCACACACATATAACCTATTCATTTGAAACCAGGTTCTATAGATAGTCAGAAAGCCCTAGTATTTCTTTTATAAAAAACAACTGTGTTTAAGATATTTTATATTTTTGTACATAAAATAGGCTACAGAGGTCATTGGAGGTTCAAGTTGAAAAATATTTTTTAAGCTATTTAGAGTATGCTCTAGAAGGCTATCTATCTAGTTATGCTAAAATAATTTTTTTGTTGTTGGAGGCCAATGTGTAGGTTGTAACAAAATCCCACTCATATGATAATATTATTAACCTCTTTAAACTACTCTATTACTTTTGGCCTATCATTTAAGCTATGAACTAATGAGAGTCCTAGGATTTGGCCAATACCTAACTTTCATGTAACCTATCATTTAAGCTCTGAACCAATGCGAGTCCTAGGATTTGACCAATACCTGACCCTCAAAAAAGCAAATCTAAAACCTGACCAATGAGAAGGCTTTAAAATGACAAAAGTCAGAAACTATCTGCTTATAGATTATAGATAACTCGATCTATAGCACTCTTAGTGTTTATAGGACAAGAAAATCAAATCTAAGAATTAGATAAATCAATTGACACAGTAAGATTGCGGACAACAGGTATACTACCAGTATTATACTGGGTAAAATATTATATGACATATTCGGATGGTGGGAAGGAGGTAGCTGCCTGATATCATGAAAGACGGGTACCCAGGGACCTTCGGGGATGGCAACAAATTTAAACTTTGGATATCATATTCACAATCAGGTTTCATTAAGTAAAATGTTAGATTAGGCCAGAACGTGCTACTGAGCTGTCTGGAAGTAAGAGGGAGTGCACCGGAAAGGCGAGCTTGCAAGAATGAATGTGTTGTGATGCTGGGGCCACAATCTGGGCGCAGGTACCGGTACCTAGGGATTCGTTAACTTCCTGTAACTTACGATAATATATTTGGAACTACTCCTGTCCGCAATCGTGGTGAATATGACATTCCACTTACTGCGGTCATATCGGTCCTGGGACTTTTTATGCATGCACTAGTGTTCAGCTTAATCAATTTAAATGTATATCTATGCTCCGAGAATACGCGGAAACCGCACCATCATATTTGATCGCTCGGGGTCCTGCGATTCTCTGTAGTCCGCCTTAGCCAGGCCAAATGACCCCACGATCCAGGTAGGCTAGTTCGCAGAAAAGCCCAGGCATGTCGGGTTAGTCCCAGGGCTTGCATGGACTGGCTGCTTGGGAATACAGTGTTGGAGTTCAGCTGCTTTGTTCCTACAGGATTTTCGGTTCGTCAATAGACCACGTGAATAGAAGAAGTGGACTAGACATAGGAAAAAAAGCCGTTCCCAGATATACGAGTTTCCAGTACTGTGAGGGTGAAAAATATGTTTGCTTTGTTTTCCTTTTTTTCTCTTAAGCTCTGGGTTTTGTATAGTTGAGTTACATTTGTTTGAGCTGGTAGGGTTTGGTTGTAACTGGCCATGGTGGTGTGCCGTGGACCAGAGACGACCTAAAGGGATTTTTTTTCCTTTTTCCCTCCTTAGACGCGAGGCGAACCCAATGAAGAGCTGTGGAGAAGAACTTGTGGAAACAAGGAATGGAAACGAAGACAACAATGAACATGAAAGCCTGTACTTACGTTTGATAATTCTTCCTTGGTTGTTCTTTCATTGCTTTACATCAATTGATCTGTACGGACCTGATTGCGGAACTCCTTTTCTTGCGAGAGTTATCAATTGCCGGTTTGATTTTGTAACTGAGTGAAGCTTACTCAATTTGTGTGTCTGGTTTTCCAACCACGATCCGTTCCCTTCAGTACACAGATGCGATGAATACCACGAATTCGTATGATAGTGTCGGTGTTGTAATTCCTCTTGTATAGTCCATGTTTTCAGCAGTGTGGAAGGTTCTTGTTCTCATGCTCTCTGGTGCCAGTATCTCGTAGTCTGTATCCCATAATCTTGTCTGCCATGACGTCCTCCGAGTCCTTCTCTATAACCTTATATCTTTATATACTCTAACAACAAAAGAGAATTCCTCTACGCCTTCTAACATGATTCCAACAACCCCGCTCTTACCGTACCCCCCCTACTATTGCTTTATGCTTCTCTCGTCTTATCTTTACCCCGCTTTGCTCAACCAACTGACGTCCCTCTGATCTCCTCATACCGTGCTACATAGACTAAAGTAGCCCCAGAACCTTCTACCCCTCTTCATAAATAACAAGCTCACAAATCTGAAATCAATACTAGCTGTGGAGGCTTCCCCAATATCCATCCATTCAAATAGCAGAGAGTGATATGGCTATTACTCTAAGTACTAATGATTTACAATTGTTGGGACGTCAGAGAGGGGTTTCAATCACAGAATCAGGGAGCTCTATTGGTGGTTAACCACCAAGCTATGGTATTGAGGAGGAAGGTAAATTGGGATGGATCTAAAATCATCTGCTAGTACACACTAGGGGCCGTTGGAAAAGCCATAGACCCTAGCCGCCCTGCCATACATAATACTGTTGGCAATCGAGCTACCATACCTGGCAAGGAGGGAGGAAGAAGACTTGTGGCCAAGAGCAAAGAGGAATCCGTGAGGCCCTCAGACTTCTGATTTGCCTGCTATGCTAGTATAGAATAAACGTCACTAACCTTTTTAAGTTGTAACCCCTTGGAGTGGGCTTGGGAGGGATTCTGTATTTATTCATGAGGTGGAAACTAACTACTTTAAAATATGATAGGAAGTTGATGGTATGATGAGAGAACCGATCACAGCCCGAAAGGAGTAGTCCGGTGATAGAGGAAGACATTGTTAATGAGCTACGGCATTGTGCATTATTAATCCAATAGATTCGCTGCTGTTTTCCTCTTGCTGATAGGATGATCGGAAGGGCTCAGGGAAAGTCTTATTTAAAGAACTTCGAAATTTGTAATTGTTGTTAAAGGGGTACCAAATATGAAGCCGAGATTTGGAAATGTGGTAGTGAAACCACAGTGCAAGGTGGGATCGGCCGCTATTCACATGCACCCTGCACTGTACCGGAGGCAGGGAGTGATAGAGAGTGAACGAACTTCTGGGGACTTGGATGGCAGTAGAATGCAATCTATGTGGGCATAGAAGCTGTTAATCATAATCTAATGTTAAATAGGATCCAATGACTCTTTGATCCAAGATTGTATTTCAATATTCTATCCTGACTAAATTTTGATCAATCAAGTTGGCCGAGCTTCCGTTTACTCTCTACGCCACGCGGTGCCCCCTCGGGTGGCCTGCAGTATGAAAATATTGCATACGTGAAAGGGATTTCGTTCATGCCTACCGCGGAAGCAGGGTGATTGCTGCGATAGGGCATGTGAAACATGTCGTAAATCTTGTTGGAAATTGCGAGGCGCTGCTTGGTATGCTCTCACGATGGTTTATTCGGTCGTACAGTTTCAGGGAGTGTGTTTCGGCTTCGCGTGTACTCTGGCTTCGGGTGCAGTTTGCCTTCTGCCGCTGCAGTTTGGCTTTTTCGGGAAAGCGCAATTGCTGGGGGGATGCGCGGGAGCTGGGAGAAACGCATCGAGCGGAAGGATGGCGGGAAGACTGTGACTGTGCGAGGGAAGCAGCAAAGGGCGGTAGAGAGTCACAGAGTTTGATGCTTGGAGTATTGCATATCCAGAGGCTATGGATAGCTAAGCCTGGCCTTCCCCTCTCAGCCTTTCTTGTTTGCTAGAGTATGGGAGATGCAGCGGGGAGGTTAGGACCTGCTTGTTTTGTGGTAGATATATACTCCGGTTGTTTTTATTAGTTTAGTATACGCCATAGAGTTCGTTTGGCGAGGTGAAGAGTCCCCCCCCACTTGTGAGTTGTTCTATTATTTTACGTGCGAGAGCTGGGCATTTGGTTTGGTTTCATTTCCTAGTGTTCGTGGTTTGCCATTGTTTGCACAGTTTCACCGGGTGGTTGGTTTCGCGGGCTATCGTGCACTTGTTCCTACCTTGCTTCGCCGTTTTTTCCCCGTTTGTTCCTTCGTTTTGCGGTTATGATAGCCTCCGCCAATCGTAACTTTTAAAACAACGAAGTCCTGACCTTCCAGGTACGTGTCCCACACACTGGCAAACAAGAAAACTAAGTAAAGGAAAGACAAACTCTCGCTACCCACAACCTCTGGCCTTGCTTATGGCCATCCTGCTTTGCTTGCGGTGGATGCACTGCTACAAGACCTCCGCGGATTCCGCTGGCCAAAGTGGGTTCCCGAAAGCCAAAGTGCGCCTGAAACCAACCTGCGGTCCCGGGAACTATACGCACAAACCAACCAACCATCGTGAGAGCATGCCGAGCAGCACCTCGCAATTTCCAACATAGTAACAGCTGATACTCGCAAGCATCCCGAAAGATTATTTTTATAAAATGTGATCGAGTTGAATCTTTCTGCGAAGTTGCCAGCTGGTTGTCGATTCGGTATTGCAATCTCAATTGTCCTGCTTACTTTCTCTTCATGGGCAAGTCTGCGCCCTTATATACATCCAGGAACTTCCTTCATTTCTCACATCAACCTCCCCTGGTTCCCATCACTTCATATCGTGTGATCAGCCATACCCTGCTTTCCCTTTTTTTCTTCTTCTCTCAATTTCTCCCATCATCGCATTTACCCGCTGGTTCCTGCAATCAACGATTCCTCTTCCACCATGTGCCCCATGTCTTGACTTTACTTCCAATCATTACTTTCTCTACATTTATCCCTACCATGCCCGAGAACATTCTACCTCTCTTATAAATCCAAGTATAAACATGACAAATGAAAGAGCGAAGATTCTAGTACCTCCGGACAAGATTCCGGTAATTCTCTTAACTTCGCCGAGGTCTGATCAATTGGAGTGCCGGTGATTTACGACAGATATTAGCGAACTTTCCCTTTTTCTTCCTAGATTCAGCCTTGCTCTACAATAGTTCCGGCCCTCCAGATACCCTAAACTACGTTCGGGTCAGCCCAAACATCCATTCAGCCGGGGTGGGAAAGAGGCAGGAGAGTTTACCCCCTGGGCCGGCCAATTGTGAGGCTTGAGTTTAATCCTCTGTACCCTACCCAGCCAAGAAAAAAAGCTTGATTGTCTCGCGTAAGCAGAAGGTTATTTGTGGCAGGGACCAGAAAACCTTGTCCTGGGGCTATCGGTCTGCGTTTCTATGGCTGCGTAAATGAGGATCCTGGCATAGAAAAAGGCGGACAGAAGGCTAGCCACAGCGTGACTTCAGGTGAAGAAGATAAGGGTGGGGCTTGTGGATGGTGATGTTGAAATTATTGAAATTCGTGAAGCTTCCATCAGTGCTGTTGCAATTATGATACCAAGTCTGTTTCAGTAGTTGCTTTGGGATTAAGGGGAAGAGGATCTAGATTTTGCGATTGGGATGGAACTTAGTTGTTGGACCGGTGTTTGGGAGATTTCAAGAATCGGTGTCAACACTGGAAAATATATGGGCAAAGTTTGCAGGAGGTTGGTGCAGGCGGGAGTGGCGGTATGGGCAAGATGTAACTGTGAGATGAAACTTTCAAGCATACGGAGGTACGGTTAGGTGGATTTGGATATGGGGTAGTTCTTAAGAGATGTGAAGAGGAAGCGCATCAAATGTGAAGAGGATGTAGAGTGGGAGACGTTCAGAGATAACGAGAGAAGGGTCTATTCTCTACTATACCAAATTGTGTATATACAGGACACTCCCGGGTAGTTAGAAGCAATCAGGACCACAGAGTGATCCCAAGCTGCCTGTATTGCAAATCACCGGTACTCCAAGTACTAGTTCTCTCTTATGCATCACATTTAGTGGTCCGGAGATATTTCCGGAGGTGTTGAAAATTTGTAATGCTTAGAAGCAAGTGAATAAGCAAGATGGAAGGTTCTAGGGGATGTTTTTTCAGATGGGAAGAGTCTGGACCGGCATTATGGGACAAGGAATGTGTGCCCACGAGGAGACATGGGAGAAAGTGATTGGTTCGGAAAGCGGGGTAGAAGGGAGTCTTTGGAATCAGGAAGAATAAAAAAGAAAGGGGTATGTGTATGACAAAGGAAAGCGGTCTGGAAGGAAGAAGCTATCTTATGGATGTATATAAAGCTGAGGGTTTACCAGAGAAGCGCATGGTATGAGGTAGCGAAGAAGAGAAGTCATCGGAGGGAAAGTCAGAATCGAGTTCAGCCGGTCAGAAAGACGAAAGCTTCCAGTGCGCAGAAGATACGATATACGATCTCTATTTTCATTAGGTATGTATTCACAATCGCCATTGTAGGAGCTTAATAACCTCACTTGGAGAAATCCTGATTGCCCTCGAATACCTCTATCGGCGCGCAGGCGAGAGCGAATCTTATGCCTTCTGGGTGCACGGGAGTGGGCTACCATAGTTTGGTCAGGATTTTAGAGCAATTGCACAACATGTTCGGATTCCACCAGCCCGCATCGAGCCAGGTGAAGAGGAATTCCTGTTAAATATAAAGACGTGATTTGAAGGGCCAGAAAGTGGCGATTGGATGCGGGTTATTAACAATGCCGGCCACGAGGAGGACTTTATGGGCAACAGCCGTCGTATTTCCAAATTTATACCACGAGGGCCTCGGGGTGCCTGGATACTCAGCACTGGATCAGCCCAGGTTGAAGGCCAAGAGGGTTGTGAAAGAATTGAGGTCGGAAAGATGCAGGAGAATAAAGCCCATGCATTGTTTTTGAGAGGCTTGAAAAACTGGAACAGTTCAAGAGATGGAGAAAAAGAGGCTATCACAATGATCCTGAACTCTATCCATCACATCCAGCTGGCTATTATAGGCGCGGTAGCCTTCATGACAGAAACCCAGACTGCGCCTTCTACCTACTGTACCATTTTTCGGGGAAGGGACGACCACGCCAAGGGACTTCTTTCGTGGCCGTTTTGCGATATCCAACGAGAGACCGACATTACTGACTGCACGCTATCTACGTAAGTTAGTTGGTCACGGTTGACCGAACTACAAGGCAGATGCCCCAAGCGGCAGATCTTTTGCGTTTAATTGCCTTCTTCAATCGTTAGAACATACCCGAAGAGCTATTGAGCCAAAGTGGCTGAGATGGGATAGACGATCAAATCCAGTTTCGTGAGGCAATGGGAAAACTGTTAGGATTTTCGCTAGTTAAAACGGTCGTGCACGAGGACAAGACATTTCACAAGCCCCACCGATTCGAGAAACTGTCTTTGGAAGTGTATTTACCAGCAGAAGAGTTAAGTCGATGGAGGGCTAACGCACTGAAAGTGGTTTCAAGGGTTTTCCCGCGGCATTGGACCAGGTGGAAGGATGTTAGTTCTGAATACATGCCTCATGTACTTGCAGTAACCAACAATTCAACGGATCCCATTGCCGAAGAGCTTTGAATTGGCGTGGGATGGTACTTTCATGATATGGGTTCATACAATAACGCAGAAACTCTATTGCGTCGATATATTGTACTTCGGGAGGAGAGCAAAGAGCATGACTGGGTTGAGGACGGTCCGAGGAGAGTTCCACGCCTGGGTTTGATAAGCATACATCAAGGAAAGGCGAATGTGGCCAAGGACATGCTTCGGGGGTCATTAGAGGATATTGGAAAGCCATTGAACCCAAATCACCTAATGTTCCGGGACGCAGTTGGACACTTGGCTTTGGCGATATCAAGCCCAGGAAAGTACGAGCAATTTGAGAAGATGTATTGGCGTGGAGTGGAGGGGGAAGCGAAGATTCCTGGACCAGACCACCCAGACACCCTAACAAGCGTCAACGGCCTGGCTGGGGTGATGCAAGGCCAAGGAAAGTACGACGAATCAGAGAAGATGCATCGGCGCGCACTTGAGGGGCACGAGAAGATTCCTGGACCAGACCACCCAAACACCCTATCAAGTGTCAACAACCTGGCTCTGGTGCTGCAAGACCAACGAAATTACGACGAATCAGACAAGATGTATCGGCGTGGACTGGAGGGGTGCAAGAAGATTCTTGGACCAGATCATCCAAACACCCTATCATATGTCAAAAGCCGGGCTACGGTGGTGCGGCTCCAAGGTGCGAGTGGCGATTCAAGTACGATAAGGCCCCGTCGATAGCAGGAACCCCCTGTAAACCTTGAAAATATGCGATCCCAATTCGCTGGCTGTGCCCCGCATCGTTCCCAGAGGAACACAATTCTCCGCCATTCACGTAGGATCGCTCCCCACCGCCAGGTCGGCCGGCCGGCATAGTGATTCGCCGTTGCGGAGGGTGTACGATTGCACCAGCCGCGCGTGTGGTGGCCTACTAGCTTCAACCGGGAGGGAGACAGTAGAAATATACGGGGCACAAGTGGCAGTCCGTGTAGGGCTAACTAGAATGACAAACTAGAGGTCAGGAGTGGCAAGTTGTCGCAGTGTGATTTAAAGGAAGTGTTGGGCATTTTTACGTCTTCAATATTTATTTATTTTCCTTCGTTACTTTTCTCTTTTATCCATATATTAGTTCCTATGGCTTCCCACCCGATACGATAAATTCCTAGATCAGTCCTCTTTTACTACTCAGAATGAGAAGAACTCACTCGTTTGTTATTGTTCAACATTGTATGCTAAAAGCTGAAACATGATGCGAATTACTGACGGCCCTCCCATTCCCTCTTGCCTGGCAGAGATCCGGTCCGCTTTCCTGCTGGGACGTTTTTGGCTATGCATTCTAAGATAAAAAAAGGCCGTGAGGTACACCTCCCCTCCCTGTGCTTCCATCAAAGGCCTAATGCGATATCCTCCCATGCCCGTACGGGCCATGAAATTACGACCTGATTCATCATGGGGCACTACGGGCCACCCGAACAGCCAACAAGTATCGTAAATCTGGCTATAGCACTGCTAGTATGCCAACCACGGCAAGAGGAGTCAGAGATGGTGGTTTGTTGCCTAGTGTATTGAGAAATACCGGCTCTCACTTGTTAGCAATCACACAGATATGACTCCCACTTCCGGAATTTGGCACTTATTCTCTTTGTTTATGGTGATTATGGGGTGGAAATATTCCGGTTCAGTTTACCGAATATGCAGTCCAGCGGCTGGTAATCACATTGAAAAGAACCAGGAGAGGGGTTAGATGTCCGGAAATAATAGGTGGTAGCGAGCGGAAAGTAGGTACTGGGGCACTGGACGTCGCGTAGGGAATCTAACGGGGAAGCGGGTGGCGAGGGGGGAGCGAAAGTGGAGAGAAGAGAGCGGGGACTCGACAGAGAGAAGAGAAGGAAAGAGAAGAATATAAGGAAAGTGGGCATCCTGGAGCAGTCTTGACAGGCAGCCAAGGTGACCCACACATTGCCTATTGATACACAGTCCGGCCAGGCCAGGTAAAAGTGAGACAGGCTAGGGCGATAAGGGGGCCCCCGGCGGTGCCGGCGGGCTTTCATAACCCGCGGTATATTTTTTTTAAATATTCTGTCAATGTAGAGTAGATGTCCTGCACCAATCGGTAAATATCCCGAGACTCCTTCCAATGTCTTGAAATATTTGCGTGTATCTATAAATTCCCACTGATACAATATCTCGAGATACTTGCAAATTTTATCCGTTACTATGATCGGCACGCTCTCACGATGGTTTGTTTTTTTGCGGGGTATAGTTTTTTTGTTCCTCTATAAGCATGCTTTGCTCCGGGGCGCACTCCGGCTGTGGGGTACCATAGCTCCCGGGCGGTCAGTTGGTCTTCCCTGGGCTGGCTTTACCTTTTTGCCGGTGTGTGGGGGACGTACCTAGGAGGTTGGGACCCCGTTGTTTTAAGCATCCCGATCGGCAAAGGCTTTCGCAAGAGCTCAAAGAACGAACAAACGGTGAACATGAGCAAGCGGTGAACAGCGAAGCTTAGGGGCTGGGGCGAAACGAGCAAATGATAGCCAGTGAAACTAATCACCATGTAAAACGGTGCAACCAATGGCCCACTACGAGCACCACAAAACGAAACAAAATGAAATGCAACGCCGGGTTCACACACGTGAAACGATCGCACAACCTACAAGGGGGGGGACTGTTCCCTCCGTCTGACTCACTCTATCGCGCACGCCAAACTAACTGTAATCACAGGAGCATATATCAGCGGCAAGAACAACAAGGTCCTAACCCCTCAGGTACATCTCCCACCCACTAGCAAATAAGAGAAGCTAACAAAGGAAAGAGAAACCTCTGGCTCCCCATAGCCTCCGGACATTGACTTTCCGAGCTTCTTTATGGCCTTTCGGCTTTCTCTGCGTTGCTTCCTGCGGATTTATTGCTCTAAGATCCCCAGCATTCCTGCGGTTGATGAGCTTTCCCGAAAAACCAAGCTGCCCACGCGGAACCCAAAGTGCCCCAACATCAGACCGCGCCTGAAACCAAAGTGCGCTCCCAGAGACTATGCGAACAGACAAACCATCGCAAGGATATTCTGAGCAGCACCTTGCAATTTCTCACAAATTTGTAGGTTTACTCATGGCTCAGTTGTGGATAGGGCATTGCAACTCTCGCATCCCTGAAAGCTCACGTTTGGGGAGCTATCCTGAGTGCCGCCCACTCAGCACAAATTTGCAGCTCCACAGCACTTTACATTTTAAGCCAAATTTATAGTTATGCTTTTTATAACTCTATCTATAGCACTCTTAGTGTTTATAGGAGAAGAAGATCAAATCTACGAATTAGATAAATCAATTGACACAGTAAGATTGTGGACAATGGGTATACTACGGGTATTATACTGGGTAAAATATTATATAATATATTCGGATGGCGGGAAGGAGGTAGCTGCCTGATATCATGAAAGATGGGTACCCAGGAACCTTCGGGGATGCCAAAAAAGTTAGGCATTGGATATCATATTAAGAATCAGATTTCATTGAGCAAAATGTTAGATTAGGCTAGACTGTGCCATTGAGCTGTCTCGAACTCAGAGGGAGTGCCCCGGAAAGGCGAGCTTGCAAGAATGAAGGTGTTGTGACACGCGCGCCACAACCTGGGCGCAGGTACCGGGACCTAGGGATTCGTTAACTTCCTGTAACTTACGATAATATATTTGGAACTACTCCTGTCTGCAATCCCGGTGAATGTCATTCCACTCACTGCGGTCATATTGGTGCGGGGAATTTTTATGCATGCACTAGTGTTCAGCTTAATCAATTTCAATGTATATCTATGCTCCAAGAATACACAGAAACACCACCATCATATTTGATCACTCGCGGGCCTGCTAATATCTGCAGTCCGCCTTAGCCAGGCCAAATGAGCCCACGATCCAGGTAGGCTAGTTCGCAGAAAAGCCCAGGCATGTCGGGATAGTCCCACGGCTTGGATGGACTGGCTGCTTGGAAATACAGTGCTGGAGTTCCGCTAGTTTATTCATACGGGATTGTCGCTTCGTCAATAGACAGCGTGAATAGAAGAAGTGGACTAGAAAGAGGAAAACAAGCCGTTCCCTGATACAAGAGTTTTCAGTACAGTGAGGGTGAAATATATGTTTGCTTTTTTTTCCTTTCTTTCTCTTAAGCTCTGGGTTTTGTATAGTTGAGTTAGGTTTGGTTGAGCTGTTATGGCTTGGTTATAAGTGGCCATGGTGGTGTGCTGTCGACCAGAGAGGACGTTAAGGGATTTTTCTTCCTTCCACCTTCAGACATGAGGCGAACCCGAGGAAGACCTGTAAAGAAGAACTTGTAGAAACAAGGAACGGAAATGACGACCACAGTTAACACGAAAGCATGTACCTATGTTTGATGATTCTTTCTTAGTTATTCTTTCATTTCTTTACATCAATTGATCTGTATGGACCTGATTGCCGAACCCCTTTTCTTCTGCAAGGTATCAATTACCGGCTTGATTTTGTAAGTGAGTGAAGCTTTCGTGATTTGTGTTTGGTTTTCCAACCCCAATCCGTTGCTTTCAGTACATAGATTCGATGAATAGCATGAATTCGTATGATAGCCTTAGTGTTGTAATTCTTATCGTATAGGAAGTGTTTTCAGCGCTCTAGAAGGTTCTGGTTCTCATCCTCTCTGGTGCCAGTATCTCCTAGGGTGTCTCCCATAATCTTGTCTGCTATGACATCATCCAAGTCCTTCTCTATAACCTTATATCTTGATATACTCTAAAAACAAAAGAGAATTCCTCCATACCTTCTAACCTGATCCCAACAACCCTACTATTACTGCACCCCTCCTGCTATTGCTTTATGCTTCTATTGTCTTATCTTTAACCCACTTTACGCAACCACTTGGCTTTGGTCTCATCTCCTCGTACCCTGCTATTGTCGGTAGACAAAATTATCTTTGGATCAACCATCAATGGCAATGCACCCCTCCACATCACCCCACACTTTCTACACTACCTAAAAACCTTCCTCTACATCAACCAAGACTGAACAATCCTATCCAATTATTATATTCAATAAACAATGCCTCTTATTCTTCGCAGTCATGCTAAAAACCCTATTCCCTCTAAGTGCCTCTCTGAGTCTACCAGGGGGAGAATTCTTTGGTTACACAAGCCTCAAATGGGATCTGAGCCAATTTCCGACTACCTCAACATCCCTCCCACCACTGTCAAAAACACAATTGCAAAGAGATATCAAGAGTGCAAGGAGAATGATAGTAGAGGAAGACATCCTAAGACTACCAAGTTGCAGGATAAAGTCATGGTTGAGGAAGCTCTCAAGGATGGCTACACTAACTAGTTTTGAGATTGCTGAAAAATTTGCTCCCAATGTTTCTACCAAGACAGTGAAGAGAAGACTTGTACAAAAGCATCTTAAAAAGTGGATGACACAAGAGAGAATTTATTTGAATGAAGATCTAGCTCAGGAGAGGTTGGAATAGGGATTATCCCATAGGCATTGGAGAAAGGATATGTGGAGAAGGAAGGCAATGTGGGGGGATGAGGTAGCTGTTAAGAGGGGAAGAGGGAAGAGGAGCAAATTGGTATTTAGATGACCAAATGAGAAGTGGAATAAGCATTATATTGAATTTGCTGCTAGGAGAGGAGAGAGAGGGATTAGCCAGATGATGACTGGTTGTTTTTATGGTCAAACTCATGGTCTCTTTTTCCCTATTTTTGCTAATTGTTGTTCTACTACATCAGGGAAAATAAATCCTGCGTCAGACGCGGGGGCGCCGCGTCCGGACGCCCGGTGTTTTTGCCCTGCGTCCCCTGCGTCCTGTGCATCTGGTCTTGCGTTGCAACGGCCAGCCGCGTCCGCTGCGTCCTGCATTTCAACCCCCGGTTTATCCCGTCATCTGCGACGCCTCCCACTTCCAGCCGTCCTGACGCCGTCCCCACTCACCTCCCACATTTCATTCTATTCCGGACGCGCGTATCCACACCTTCTTTCTCCATCCTGTTGTAACGCATTCGGCGTATGTGCTCTTCTCAGGGCGGCGATACCGTGTTTTGATACCCGGCGTCCCCCGGTCTGGTTCACATCGTCCCATCCTCTGGCGTCTGGACTCGGTCCACATCTCCCCCGGGAGCCTGCACCTGACTTGGAACTCCTGACGCCGCACTTCTACTTTCAGAATTGGGTCCTACCGCTTTCAGGACTCTGTATCTCGCGTAGGCTTCCATTTGCCACCACCCCATTCCCACTGTGAATGTCATATCTCGATCAAGTTTATTTCCATTTTATGACTTCCGAATCTATCTACATTATGCTATCTACGGAGGGTTACAACTCCAAGAGCTTCCCGTTATGTGATATCCACGCCATAGCTCTCATTCTCGCCATTCTCTTGCCGTAAGCGCCTAAGTCGCATATGTTGAATGCCATCAATTCCTAGGTGTCCCAGCCCCACGCCCACACTATGAGAACAGGATGCAAAGACCGGTTTTGGCCCTGCGCCGCATCGTGCTTCCCGTGGGATCGAATACTGGCTGAGCGATTTGCCAAATCGTTCAATATATTTCATTGAACGTCCGTAAATCGATCCCACTATTAACAAGCCAGCGCTGTTCCGCGTCCTGGATCAAGTGCGCCAAGCCGGTAACGGTGCCAATATCTACTATGGTAAATCTTCGGGCACCCTCCTTCAGCTGTACGGTGATGAGATCATGAAACGCGGATGGGCGTCCCGAGTTAACTACGCTCAGCAGTTGGACACACGCGAGTCGGTAAACCCTATCGCCCTGTGTGCAGTCTCAGAGTTTGAAGAGCGCCACAAGTTTCCCTGGCAGGGGTCCTCTTAGCGCACCATACATCTCCTCCCCACCAGTCCGTACCCAAACCCAATCATTGCGGCTTCCCTGTTTCCGGAACGGCGCGTCTCCTGTGGATCCCGCCCGGTGTATGTCGTAAACATCTGTTTCCTGAAACGCCAGAACAGGAATTTCAAGTTGTGTTAGGAGCTCGACAGGAAGATACAGGAGTACCGCAGGATCTTCCGGAAGCCGGCAATCCAGGGGCAGGCCTTGACGGCTATATCGAATCAATTCCCCACAGAGGTTCTCAATCGAGATACCCAAGACGTTGCAAAAATCTGAAGCATCAGAAACATCAGCACGACGTGCTCTCAGGACCCTACGGCGGGTCTCTGGTACGGATAGTGGGCTCGGCGGGTCCAATAGTTTAACAACGTCAGCCGGGATGTGGGCCCCGCGACGTCGTAGGAAATCTAAGTTCAGAAGCCGCATTCGGATCGAGTGTTGTCGGCCGTAGCTGTGAAGTATCTGCCGCGCAGCATCGTTTTTATTCGAGTGTCGCCATCCGTCTTTAATCTGTTCCTTATGGGCCAGCTCCCCAAACTCGGTAGAATACATTGGAATGTTGCCAAACCGGGTTACGTGATCGCAAAAGTGAGCAAGTAGATGCATCTTGATAAAATGGAAGTGACTTTCTATATGGATCAAGTCCAAACGCTGGTTGTCTTCAATCTCACGTTGCTGCACTCGCATCTGGAGCCGGTTGGATTTCGCGCGGGCTGGTGATTGAGCTACGGCTGCTCTGCGTTGTTCTCTCCGTTGCTCCTGAACTTTTGCTCGTGTGCGTTTTGATATCCGAAACTCGAGGAAAACATCCTTCGTCGCATGGAACCGGTTGAGATAATTTTGCATATAATCTAAAGACTCCTGTGTATGGCTTCGGTATTGTGCCAGTAAACTGAAATCCAGTAAATATCTAACGCACGCCAGGGCGCGTTTGAAGGGCCCTACTTGTGTACTGTCGGGTTGTCTCAGCGCTACGGCAAGCACTCCCAGAAGACAGCGACCCAGGTTCCTCATCTGCTTTGCTTGCCATTGCGTAACCTTGCGGTACGCTTTTTTCGGAACAAAGAATCCCGGATACGGTGGTAAAGCCTTCCAGGCGTGGTCGAAAGCTTGACTTTGTGCGTGTTTCTTGAGAAATGATTGAACCCAGTCCATCATGTGCTTAAATAGTCCGAGGTAAACTGTATGGAGCAAATCTGGTTTGTATAGATCGGGCGCCAAGACCCGTGGAAGCCCATGAAAGACGTTTCGTCCAATCTTGACGCCAAGACCCTCAAAGGTACTATTGATTTCGTCGGCCACGGAGTCTGTTTCATGATCCAGGCTTCCTTGTTGTAGTCGTTCGTATGTCGCGTAATCCCGCGTGGGATACCCGTTTTGTATCAAGGATCGTAACCTATCTGGAGGCACCTCGCACTTCGGACAGGCATTGGATTTTACTCCATGTAGGGCCACATTTTCCATATGATCCGCCGTCCAAGCCGCCAATATAGGGAAGCACCTCCGGACTCTCCAATCTGCGCAGTCGACCGGGACGCCCGCTTGTGCTCCATCTTGCAAGGGCTCAAATACTAGCTGGAATACGCCTTGTAGCGTATCCGCATTGATTTGTCGCTAGAGTTCATTTGCGGAAGCGGAGTTTGCCAGTTTTGGGGGCACAGGCAAGAGAGCAAGAAGGAGAACTGCCATTGATCCAGGTTGGTTACGCCTGGTCGACGGCAGATTCCCAACCGCGATATATACTGGCCATGCCTTCTGGTCACCAGAGAAGTTGCTGAGGTGCGTCTGATCCGACATCCCAATAATGGGGACGACTGTGGCGCCACGCGGAAGGGCGTCCTGAGATCTGTTAGCTTGAGCTCCCGCCAACAGTAGTTGGGTAACAATGTAGCACTGTACTTGGATGTCCCACCACCAGTCCGCTGTATGCATTTCGGCATATACCCTCTGACCGTTGGCGTCATATTCACGCCGCGGCGCGTATACGAGATCTTCGGTATATGTGATTTGGCGCAGAAGATATCTGACACAGTTCAGGACGTTGCGATAGAAAAAGGGCAATCTTCTCGTGCCATCGTCAACTTGGCCTTCGAACCATTGCAGATAAGGACGGTATGGATCTAATGGCCAAAGGCGGGCCTCTAATGGATACATCAAGGTAAAGCCTGCTGAGGGGGATGTGCCGAGACCTGTTGAAAAGCACTCGTTGATTCGTGACTTTGGGACTTTAGACCGAATAAACCAGGATGCGAGTTTGAACTCATGTGGCGTAGAGAATGGGGCCCATGGGTCCTGGGACAGATTATCGAGTTCTTCTTCAAATCCCTTCACGTTCCCAATTGATTGCCCAGCACCTGGATAATCCACTCATCGAGTGGCTGACGAAGAAACCCTATCAACATCGAGTGGTTCCGTATCGGACTCACACGCAACATTTAATCGACCGGCATCGGATCCGCCGCAGCTCACTTCAGATTCGTAGTCTGAATCGAGCTGTTCTTTCTCGCCGTTCGCGTCGTCTTGGTTAGGTACGTCTGCTTCGCCGCCGGCGACGTGAGTATGATCTGTGGGGGCAATGCGCCGCACAGTAGACACGCGAATGACGTCTAAATTTGAATCCGCCGTTCGGAGGTGTTTTTCAAAACGGCCTGCGCGAGCGTACCGGCGGCGACAAAAAGAGCACTTGATAGGCATGGCGATTGGGAAGCCAGCAATTGAGGTGAATTTTGAATAGGTCCAGAGATGCGTGACGGGCTGTTTACTGGTAGGCATGCTGGCGGAGGGAAGTTTAGGCGCTTGTGACTTCAGGAAATACCGCTAGTACAGGTTCCGGTCTAGCGCGCTGAATGGCGACATCAGGTAGGAGCAAGTGCATGTTCTTTCTAGCGACCGAGTTTCATTAGCACTAGTAGTAGACCTCTGAGTTTATACTCTTGATTATAAATACCTATCGCATAGTTTGATTATCCAACTTTCATCCCGTGCCAGCCAGAACGTCCCGAACGTGGAAATATAATTCCCAAATTGTGGAAAAACAAGCGCCTTTTCATGTTGACTGTCGTGATTTCTGATTAATAAAATGAACTGCCCACCCGGGAATGATGCTGTACTACCAACTATTTACACTTATTCCTAACGCCCACAACACACAAAACCTCCAGCCATTCCACCC
>LN891005.1:269773-284054 GCA_900010015.1 Tuber aestivum | reverse complement strand
ACGCGCCGGAATTTTGAGACCGGACCTGAACGTCCGATACTAGAAATGGCCAAGACTTTGATTCTCCGTTACACCCTTTTTGTTGACCCACTGCCAAATGTGGTTGCTTTGACGGCCAAGATACACAGCGTTTGGTGCCAGGCGCTGGATAAGACGTCAGAGCCTGCCGATATTGAGCCACCAGAGCATATTTTGAACCTAGTAAGTCAGCAATCAATGACCGGATGCTCTGCAGATTGTTAACATAGATAGATACGACAAAAACACTCTGGGGTAAGGTCACAATACGTCTACCATCTGAAGCATAACATTGTAAAATTATACGAACTGCCCCAGGACCCTGCAGCTGTCCAGCGCAGGGTTGAATATCTCTTAGAAGGGGATCGGTTTATGTGCGACCCAGTCGGGTACGAGGTTGGTCACTGGCAGCAGAATTGGCAGACCTTGGATTCTTGCTAACTCAGACTAAACTGTGCACAGAATCTCAGTTTCAGATTGCTTGCGCCTCAGATCGCCGATGCTATCTATAGCAAGTATTTCGTGGGAAAGAAAATGCGAGGTATTCTAGAACCCGACTTTGTAACGGAGATCAACGGCACTATGGTGTGTTTGACTTGTGCTATAATCTGCCATAGACTTAGGGCGTGGCAGACGGGGGCATACATGGAACCGAGGGACTTCAAGCCTGATGTGGTAGGAGGTAAGATGCTCCCGAAACTCTTCATGCTGCGTTCGACACCGATCCGACTAACATATCCATCTCGAGCAAGACCTCTTTGCGAGGCAGGTTCGAACATGGCGGAAATGTCCGGCGTGGGAACAGGACAGGATTCTCGCAGGAATCGGGCGGACTAACACCCAAAAGGTCGAGCAACAATATGGGGTCCAGGAAGATCGACGGGAACGCTACGATGATGACTGGGATGCTGTTGCGGCGGAACTGGAGAACCGGGAATCCAGGCAATCGCACCGGCAGCCCCGCCGGCAGATCTACACCGCACCTGAATCACCCATGATATCACGACTGGTACGCGGAGATAGCCGGAATCTATCGCAAGACACTGATGTGGCATCTGATTTTGGCCAGACATCGGGGAGCCCAGCGCTAGCGTTCCGTCATTGTGACCCAAGCAGCCAGGATGACACCCTAGAGTGCGGCATTGACAGATCATCTCAGGTGTCACGACTCTCGTTGAGTTTCGGCGATTCACAAGGCACGAAAGAGGCGCCCGTAGGACTGTCGGGCAGTCGCGATTATGCAGCATTGGGCGTGTGAGGGAAGGGTTGGGACGTCCAAAGGGGGGGGGGAGGGGGGACTCCAGGAGAATTGACGAGGGGGAGAGGGTATTTTAGGAGAATTGACGAGGGGGAGGAATACATGTAATAAGGGAATAAATTGCAGAGAGATGACGTGACGCTGAACTCCATCGACGTCATGTAGCTACTTGTACGAAACTTGAAGTTCACGACGCAATCGTGCACTGTAAAAGAGCCAAAGGTGAAGAAAGCAGAACCAGGCCCAACGGTAGAAATTGTGAGAAAAATGTATCAATCCGGATGTGCGCGTGGAGAACACGACACCAGAGCGAAATGGGGGCCGGGCATGGTCCAGATCACAGACGAAATATTCACGGGGTGTCAGGATTTTGGAACCAGATAGCATGATATCGGGATCAACCAAGAGTGCTATGTAGACGTCCAGATAGGAGGACGAACATACCAGAACCGCCCAGAGTTGTCAAGGAGATGGGGCGTCGAGTCCAGATGGTGAGGCGCGCCGTTAACCGAGTTAGGAGAGGGGAGGATTCAGTAATTGGGATCAGGATGGAGAACGGGAGGAGTTAGGTAGTTACAGCGCGATGTGCTCAGGTGCCGGGGGATTGGGACGATGAGGGGGTGCGGCATAGACAGTCCGGACGTAGCGGGCGTCGGGAGCGACGTCCAGATGGGAGCAGGGCGCGGCAACGAGAGAGCGGGGAGTTCGGGCGCCAGGGCGCCGCGGCGTCGCGTCCTGAGTACCGGTTTGCGTCCTGTGCGTCCTGTGCGTCTGACGCACAGGACGCACAGGACGCAAGCATCTTTTTTTGCTGATGTAGGGGTAGAGTTACTAGAAAGTCAATTATTGATATCTCTGATGGTTATGAATTTCTAGGGATATGGGAGGATATCAGGGAAAAGGTTGGAGAAGAAGAGGTATTTTTTATCATTGACAATGCTAAGACTCACTTACCCTTTAGGAGATGACTCAAAAGGCAGGAAATTACTCTTATGGAAATTCCTGCCTATTCACCAGATCTCAATCCAATTGAAAATATTTGGTCTCTGGTGAAAGATAAGCCTCATAAGCACTATCCTGAGTTGTATTCTATAAACGGTCCTGCCAATGAGGTCAAAGAGGAAATAGAGGGGGCAATTACTCATGGTTGGGAACTTCTAGACCTAACCATTTTTGATACTTTGGCAGGGTCAATGGTGGATAGAATAGAGGCAATCATTAAGGCTGATGGATGGTATACCAAATATTAATTTCTACTATCTATTTTTATTTTTTTATTTTTTTGGGAGTTTTCATGATAGTAGGGTTGGTGGGGGAGGCTGTTGTCATTGCCGAAGATTTTCGCCTGTTGATACCCCTGTTAATTTTGTCCACTGACAATACATAGACTAAAGTAGCCCAGAACGTTCTACCCCTCCTTATAAATAACAAACTGAGAAATCTGAAATCAATACTAGCTGTGGAGGCTTCCCCAATATCCATCAATTCACGTGGCAGGGAGTGATATGGCTATTACTCTGAGTACTGATGATCTGTGATTGTTAGGACATCTGAGAGGGTTATCAATTACGAGATCAGGGAGCTCTATTGGTGGTTAACCACCAAGCTATCCTATTGAGGAGGAAGGTAAATTGGGATGGATCTAAAAACATCTGCTAGTACACACTATGGGCCGTTGAAAGGGCCATAGACCCCAGCCGCCCTGCCATACATAATACTGTCGGCACTCGCACTACCGTACCCGGCGAGGAGGGAGGAAGAAGACTTGTGGCCAAGAGCAGAGAGGAATCCGTGAGGCCCTCAGACATCTGAGCTGCCTGCAATGCTGGTGTGGAATAAACGTGGGTAACGGTTTTAAGCTGTAACCCCTTTGAGTGGGCTTGGCAGGGAATTTGTATTTATTTCTGAGGTGGAAACTAACTACTTTGAAATATGACAGGAAGTTGATGGTGTGATGAGAGAACCGATCACAGCCCGAAAGGAGTAGTCCGGTGAAAGAGGAAGACATCGTTAATGAGCTATGGCATTGTGCATTATTAATCCAATAAATTCGCAGCTGTTTTCCTCGTGCTGATAGGATGATCGAAAGGGCTCAGGGAAAGTCTTATTTAAAGAACTTCGAAATTTGTAATTGTTGTTAAAGGGGTACCAAATACGAAGCAGAGATTTGGAAATGTGGTAGTGAAACCACCGCACAAGGTGGGATCAGCAGCTATTCAGATGCACCCTGCACTGGAGCGGGCGTAGGAAGTGAGAGAAAGTAAACGAACGTCTGGGGACTGGGATGGCAGTAGAATGCAATATATGTGGGCATAGAAGCTGTTAATCATAATCTAATGTTAAATTGGATCCAATGACTCTTGGATCATAGAGTGTATTTCAATATTCTATCCTGATTAAATTTTGATCAACCACTTTGGCCGAGCTTGCTTTCACTCTCTCTGCCACGCGGTGCCCCCTCGGGGTGGCCTGCAGTATGGAAATATTCCATACATGAAAAGGATTTCGTTCCTGCCTACCGCGGAAGCAGGGTGATTGCTGCGATTGGGCATGTGAAACATGTCGTAAATCTTGTTGGAAATTGCGAGGCGCTGCTTGGTATGCTCTCGCGATGGTTTATTCGCTCGCAGAGTTTCTGGGAGTGTGTTTCGGTTTCGGGTGTACTCTGGCTTCGGGCGCAGTTTGCCTTCTGCCGGCGCAGCCTGGCTCTTTCGCGAAAGCGCAATTGCTGCGGGGATGCGCGGGAGCTGGGAGAAACGCATCGACCGGAAGGATAGCGGGAAGACTGTGACTGTGCAAGGGAAGGAGCAAAGGGCGGTAGAGAGTCACAGAGTTTGATCCTTGGAGTATTGCATATCCAGAGGCTATGGATAGCCGACCCTGCCCTTCCCCTCTCAGCTTTTCTTGTTTGCTAGAGTATGGGAGATGCAGCTGGGAGGTTAGGACTTCGTTGTTTTGTGGTTGATATATACTCCGGTTGTTTTTGTTGCCTTAGCAGGCGCCATAGAGTTCGTTTGGCGAGGTGAAGAGTCCCGCCCCACTTATGAGTTGTGCTATTATTTTTTGTGCGAGAGCTGGGCATTTGGTTTGGTTTCGTTTTCTAGTGTTCGGGGTGTGCCATTGGTTGCACAGTTTCACGGGGTGGCTGGTTTTGCATGCTATCGTGCACTCGTTCCTACCTTGCTTCGTCGTTTTTTCCCCGCTTGTTTCTTCGTTTTGCTGTTGTGATAGCCTTCGCCAATCGTAACGTTTAAGACAACGAAGTCCTGACCTTCCTGGAACGTGTCCCACACACTGGCAAACAAGTAAACTAAGTAAAGGAATGACAAACTCTCGCTACCCACAACCTCTGGGCTTCCTTACGGCCATCCTGCTTTCCTTGCGGTGGATTCAATGCTACAAGACCTCCGCGAATTCCGCTGGCCAAAGTGGGTTCCCGAAAGCCAAAGGGTGCCTGAAACCAACATGCGGTCCCTGGAACTATACGAAGAAACCAACCAACCATCGTGAGAGCATGCCGAGCAGCACCTCGCAATTTCCAACCTAGTAACGGCTGATACTGGCAATCATCCCGAGAGATTATATTTGTGGGTATTTGCACATATACACCGGGATTTGAAGACATTTCAAGGAGTCTGGGGAGATTTACCGACACCGGAAACCAGGATATCTGCTCCAGATGGACAAAATATTTGAAAACTATATGGCAGATTCTGTAAGCCCACCGGCGCCAGGCACACATAAAGCCCTGGCCAGTGTCACTTTTACCTGGCCTGGCTGGACTGTATATTTATAGGCTATCCGCGGGTCACCCTGTCTGCCTGCGAAGACTGCCCCCATATTGCTGCTCTTCTTTTTTCTCACATTCTTCTCTTTCCTTACCTTCTCCCGGCTGTCATGTAGTTGTTCTCTTCTTCACACTTACTCCCCCTTTCACCCCCGCCCGTTTCCCCGCTCCATTGCCCTCGCTATATCCTCTGTCCCCCCGCACACGGTGTCTCCTCCCCACCACCCCTCAGTTCCGGACTTCAAACCGCTCTCCTGGTGCTTGTCCGTGGGATGGTGAGCCGTGGAGCTGCAGATTTCTGGGTAACTGAACCTGAATCTTCCCACCCCATGAGCGCAGGAGATCAAGAGAATAAGGCCTAAATCGCGGAAGACCAAGTCATGTCTGTGCCATTGCGGCAAACAAGCAACACCTAGCATTTCGCAACACGCTGGGCGACAACCAACCTCTCTCAATCATTGTACAGTCCTTGGTATACTAGCAGCGCTATAGACAGATTTCTGACACTTGGTGGGGGTGGGGGTGGCCAGTAGTGTCCCTTAAGGAAGCAGGTTGCAGTTCATGGCCCATACGGGCACGGGGAGGATATGGCATAAGGCCTTGGGAGGCAGCGCAGAGAGGGAAAGTATACCAGGAGGTCTTTTTGTATGTTAGAATGCAGGGCCAACAAAGTCACAGAAGGAAAGCCAGCAGGAGACCTGCTAGCGGGGAGGGCAAGAGATGACGGCGAGTGATTCACATTCTGCTTCAGTCTTTGGGATACAAGGTAGGATAATAACATACGAGTGAGTTCTCATGATAGCGAGTAGAAAATTCCAAGGAGGCTTGATGAGTTACAAGGAATTTATCGTATTGGGTGGGAAGGCATGAGAACTAATATAGTGGTAAATGAGAAAAGCACCAAAGGAAATAAAAGCCAAAGAAAAGATAAAAATGCCCAACACTTCCTTCGTACCCATACACTCCAACGCCCTGCCAGTCCGGGCCTCTAGTTTGTCATTCTTGTCGGTCATACACAGTCTACCACTTTTGCCCATTATATTCCTACACTCTGCCCACCAGTTGGAGCCAGTAGCCCACCACTCACACAGCTGGTGCAACCCAACAGCCTCCTAAATAGCGAATCACTGTGCCGGCCTGCCAACCTGGCGGCGGGCAGCGGTCTTGCTTGAACGGCGGACAGGGATGTTACTCTGGGAACGACGGGAGGCACGGCCAGCGGATTGGGACTGCATATTGACAAGGTTTGCTGGAAGGTCCTGCCATGGACGCCGCCCCATTCTACCAGAATCACCACGCCCACCCCGGAGCTGCACTACAGTAGCCAGGCATTGGACACTTGTTAGGGTGTTTGCATGATCTGGTCCAAGAATCTTCTTGCACCCCTCCAGTGCATGCCGATGCATCTTGTCTGATTCGTCGTAATTTCCTTGTGATAGCAGCACCCCAGCCAGGTTGTTGACACATGATAGGGTGATTGCGTGGTCTGGTCCAAGAAACCCCTCACGCCACTCTAGTGCGCGCCGATGCATCCTCTCTCATTCATCGTACTTTCCTGGCCGAGATAGCACCCTAGCCCAGTCTCCAATTGCGTCCTGGACGATCCGATGATTTGGGTTCAATGATTTCCCAATCCCCTCTAATAACCCGCGAAGCATGTCCGCTGCCACATTTGCCTTTCTTTGATGTGCTTATCGAACCCGCGCATAGAACTCTCCCTAGACCCTCCTCATCCCAGTCATGCTCTTTGCGCTCTTCCCGCAGTGCAATACATCGACGCAACTAACTTTCAGCATTATTGTAAGAACACATGTGTAGAAACTACTCTCCTGGTCAAAAACAAAGCGCTTCGGCTCTGGGATCTGTTAAACCTTTAGTTACTCCAAGTGCATCTGGAATGTACGTAGGACCAAGATCCTTTTATGTGGTCCAGTTGCGCGGGAACAACCTTGAAACCACTCCCAGCGCAATGGGCTTCCATCAACTCAATTCTTCTGCCGGTAAATACACCTGCAAGGAAAGTTGCACTAATCGATGTAGCTCGTAAAATGTCTTGTCCTCATGTGCGACCGTGGTAACTAGCGAAAATCCCAATAGTTTTCAAGTAGCCTCACGAAACTGGATTTGATCGTCTATCCCATCCATACCACTTTGGCTCAATAGCTCTTCGGGTATGTTCTGACGATGAAAGAAGGCAATTAAACGCAAAATATCTGCCGCTAGGGGCATCCCCCTTCTTATTTGGTCACAGGTGATGAAGTACATAGTGAGGGTGCTCTTAGTAATGTCGGTCTCTGGTTGGATATCGCAAAACGGCCGCGAAAGAAGTCTCTTGGCGTGTTCGTCTCTTCCCTGAAAAATGGTCCAGTAAGTAGAAGGCGGAGTGTGGGTTACTGTCATGAAGGCTGCCGCCCCTCTGATAGCCAGCTGGATGTGATGGATCGAGTTCAGGATCATTGTGATAGCCTCTTTTTCTTCATCTCTTGAACTATTCCAGTTACCCAAGAGTTTCGAGAACAATTCTTGGGCTTCATTCTCCGGCATTCCCCTGCCCTCAATCCTTTCACAACGCTCCCGTAATGGAACCTGGGTTGATCTGGTGGTGAGTACCAAGGTACCCTGAGACCCTTCTGGTACAAATTTGGAAATGCGACCGCCGTTGCCATAGACTTCCCCAGTTTTTGCATATCACTACCTATATGATATAAGGATATGGATTTTATTCGTGAAATCAGAGTAGGAAATTTGAAACCAATAAAACACAAGTCATCTAGAATAACAGATTGAACCTTGGCCCCATAGATAATATTGCATATTTCACCAACCCTCTACCCTGATAATTGGGAGGCATTACATGATTCAACGGTCGTGGTCTACGTTTGTTACCCTTTGCATCATGCCATACTGTGAAAACTAAGGTATCCACCCTTTAACCATATAATAGCACTCCGTTAACCTACTGTTTTATGCCAAGCTTGCATCTCAGTTGCAGTAGACTTGGCGAATGTGATAGATGGCCGACCTCATCCCAGTTTAGAGAAGTATTATGTTACCCACAGGCCCGGTGAAGAACCCTAACCCTGATACTCAGAAACAGTGTTTTGAGTATCAGGATTAGGGTTCGTTCACCTGGTCTTCTGTAAGACCATTGTAATCCTGCACGTGCGCAATATCCAGAGTGATATTTATAAACTGTTAAAATGAATTTCCAATCCAGGATTTATATATAGAAGTGAGTCAAGTTGATGGGTCAATACAGGAGGATTTGTTCCATCGGATTGCTTGAGCCTTGATTCTTATTTGTATATTGAAACTATACATTTGCATATAAATTTTGTAATAATTCTGAAACTTTGTCCCAGGATAAAAGTGAGGAAAAAAAGGGGAAATTCCAAATTGAATATAGAAAAACATCACTTTAATTTCTTTGCCAAACGCACCTCTAGATATTTATCAATATACAAGAGAGGGAAATGCCATTTACATGGGAGAAATGCTATGTTGAAAACTTGAGAATGATTTCATATGCGAGCCATAAGCATTCATGTGTATATGTAAGTGCTTACACATCTTTCATGTCCTTGATGTGCGTTGCTCCCTGAAGTTTGTTTTCTCCTCTTCTTTTTCTTCTCTTACCTGACCAACCAACACACCCAATTCCTCCGGTTCCTCGCTTGCTATTTCCTCTGCTCTTCACAGTCAACAAACCTACCTCCTTCTTTTTTTTCTCTTGGCTCCACTCTCTGTATAGAAGAAAAATACTTTTCTCTCTTTGGGCATTCACTTCCTTCGGTTCCGTAAAACCTTCGTCAATTGAACCGCAATTTCCAACATGCCATTATTCTTACTTAAGTTAGCATATCTCCGGTGAAAGTGCGAGTGATAGAGGGGTTTTCGGGATTCTTGTTACCATTATGCGAAATCAATTTGTTACCGGATCATGCAAAACAAGCTGGAAACTGGCCTCCACTAACATTTCCCACCAGGGGCACCCCCACTATGACAGTTCACTCAGGGATGACTATCAACGAGAGATGGGACCTCCAGCAGTTGCCCCCCCCTCCTGTGAAAACAGGGTCAACGCCGTGGCCGCAGTGCGTATTAGGAGTATGAAGAGGAGGAAGTGTAATTCCGAAGCGAAAGAGAACTGCCAGGAGCCGGATTTTATGACTCCGCCATATATTTTATATGTCAATCCTGCCCACATGTCACACTCGTTATCACAATAACATGCAGTCCGCTGGTTAACACAATGCGCCAGATCCACCTATCTCGGATTTACACACCACCGTCCTAGACTACATTTCGAAACGCTTCCAAGTTGCCCTCGGCGAGCAAGTACGGTTGGGTTCTGGTACAAGAGGGCACGGAATGGAGATTCGCTGGGCCGCTAATATAACAATACCGGACAAACTCGGTAAACTCGCTTTGCAGGTATTGGCGCTAGGGATTGGATAGGAGCCTCTTTACCCTGAGAAATGACATAAAGTGGCAATAACACCTAACAATAGGTGTACGGTATACCGGTGCCGGTACCTACATAATATACTATAACAATTATGCTGGTCCCATCAGCTAAGAGAAAATAGGGTGGTCACTGGAACAATCTTGACTGTATCGCCACGCATTAGTGCGTAAACCCTCCTACCCGCATAGCAAGTTTGGCGAGTTTTTGCAGTAGTCCGAGAGCCCAGACCATAGAGACAAAACGTCAACTGGCACTTCGATCTGCTGACCATGATGAGGGGGTACGGTTCCGGGATGTCAAAGGCTCTGTTCCCAAGTATGCAGTTGGAAACCTCCGGTGAACAGAGCCGTCCACACCTTGTCAACACTCTTCCTTATCGCCCCTGAAGTAGTCAAGCTCTCCGAATGAATCAAGCACCCAATTCCACCCACCCCAACTACATCCCAACCCCCTCGCCTGCCATCGGTCGCTATATGTGTGAAGTATTTCAGGTTCGACTGTGATTGACCTTCGATATACTCACTGTGATGGACAGCAGCGGTTGACCAACAATAATAGAGTAGCGATTGAGTTTCTACCTATGTAGATTGAAGAGGATAAAGTGTAACAAAGAAAGAATGAATTGATCAAAGTATTCGATAATAGGAGAATAGGAATTTTGGATGATGGTCGATAACCAAAGGAAAACAAGGAACTTTTATGGTGAGAGTCCGCAAAAAGTGAAATGGAAAGAAACACAAGAGAAACTAACTAATGATATCTGAAATCCACCAGTGTCTCATGCCCTTGACTAGCAGCCAACTCTAACATATCCAATACATCTCAGTAACAGCCATGTTCCACTATCTATATCCCATGTATCAGGCTTCAGGTAATTGTATCGTGATTGTCTCGACCAATGCGTTGGGAATGCGGCCGCTAATGGATACAACGTCTCTCAGACATTCAACAATATGATTGTCGCCTCTTTTGTTTGTCTTTTTGCTATTCCTGTTTTGTTCCTTCCCACCCCCTTGCCAGGCCTATTCTCCCTCAATAACTAATTGTTGAGTAGGTTACGGGCATCACCCGTGTTGGTTTTGAGGTATCATAAATAGAGCTTGTAATAGGAGCAGTTTCGGCCAGCGGTTTGAGATTCATAGACTCTTCTTCTAGTTTCTCTCTTCGCCGTTCCCTTCCTTTTTTCCTTGTGCTCTGAATTTGTTGCTCCATATCCTGGTGCTTCTTTGTGGAGAATCTTGGATCGCCCAGGGTTTGTGGGGCTTAAGGTATTTATTTGGGTAGTATCAATTGTTGATAGGGGAGAATAAAAAGAGGGGAATTACTTCTTGAGCTACGTCATCATATCCTAGAGTTCTCGGTTTGTGCGTACTTAGAGATTTCATATTCTCGGGTGCTTCGCGAGGGGTCTGTTGTAGCAGTCTGGGATGCTATAGGTCTTGCGAGCAGTTCAGACATGTGGGATTGGAAGCTGCGGCTGACGGGTTTTTCTAGGACGCACCTCTGCATGCGGATGTGACGGGACAGGTTTCGCAGGCTGGCAACAAAGAGCTTCTTATAGCTGGTGATTACGGTGCCCTCGTGGTAGTTGAGGTCCTCCATGATTTTGAACAGCTATCAATATTACAGAGCAGCAAAAGCCGCAAGCAGGTACTCAATTTCCTCGCATTCTACAACTAACTAAACTAACCAGCGGGGAAAACAGTAATATGCCACAACAAGACGATCATTCCTATACTTCTACTGCTTGCACAAATTACCACACATACCAAATTGGGTCCACCTGAGTCACCCACTCTGCTGCCGACTGGCTCATCAATAAAATACTGAAGGACAAAGTCCGTAAATCTCTCCCCTCAGTTCCTAGGACTCTCCGGCTATCCTTCTACTCTCCTCTACCTCTCTTCGCTGCCACCATTTTTCCATTTGCTGACGCCATTCCTCCTTTTTGGCGATACCATTGTTTCCATTCTACCCATGTACTAAGCCCAAGCGCATACAGGGAATCCATTGTACCACCAGGAAGATGGCGAACAGTGTACAAGGGGGGGGAAGGAAGTAGTGCGACACAATTGCAACCGCCTTCTGCACAATCGCACCTCCACTACCAACCCCCCTCCTGCAATACTGACAGAGTCCCTCATGGCCTATTAGAAAAATTCTGGAAGGCAGTATGCAGGTAAAAGGAATTTAGAGCAGTGAGCATAAGTAGTCTAATTAAATAACTAAGTACATACTATTAAGATAATAATGAATAAAATAATTTGGCCATCAATCCATAAAATATTGAATGGTGATGATCTTTAATGAAGAAGAAGCAATGCTTTGAGTGAGAAACTACATGATATGACTGAATCTGTATTATCACTCTCTGAGAAATAGGAGAATGGTCTTTCAGAAAGATTGCTGCTGAATTGGAGGAAAAACTGGGTCTTAAAGTCCCCCCATAGTATGCTAAAGCAGGTCAGAGAGGTTATTAAAAGGAAATGACACCAAACTTGTTACTGATTTATTATTTTCTTTTTATTTCAATTTCAGGGAATACTGAGGATTATTTTATTTTATCTCCTTTACTTATTTTATTTATTAAATGTTGTTGTGGAAACGGGGTAGTACCATATGTTGCCAACATTGTTCATGAATAGGAGTTTGAATTGTAAGAGTGTCGCATTACTTTTTTCCGCCCCCTGTACTCGCAATGTCTGAGCAGAGCCGAACGGGGGGAAATGAATGGCGAACGGCCTAACACTAAATGGCATGAACAGTGGGCAAAAGGACAAAAGTGGGGCACAGTAAAGGAAGGAAAGCGGAACAGTAAAAGGGCAAGGATATTGGGTGGGTGAGACCATTATTGATAGAATGACGAGCGTGTCCAGAGCTTGTCGAACAGTATTTGCTGATCATTTCCAACAATTGATCCACCCGCCATGAAGCTGGTAGAGGGGCGTGACATCTGCGCTGAATTCGGATAGCGCAGAAAATGGACTAGCGCCACTGGTGCCACTCGGGCGCACTTTTGGTGCCCTACGGCCAACGTATCTGTGTTAGGATGGAGCATGGCTGGGAGAGGGTCTGGGGAAGAAGGCTGGTTAGGCAATTTTGTGGGAACGGAGAGTGTGCTTGCCTACCAGACAGGCCGGACGGAAGGGGAGGGATGAGTGGACCAGTTAGCTATGTGGTATTCGGGAAGCAAGGTTTTACAGACATCAAGTGGAACGCGGATTGTCTCCGAGGGTGTCAGTGGCAATTGAAGTGTCCAGGGGGGGGAAGGTAGAGGCTCGGGTGCTGCATGGATACATCTTCTATATAGTTGTCAGCTGCCGCAAGAATTTCCCCGTAGCATGCCTGGTGCACAGTCAAGTCCTGGTTCGCCCAGTGGAACTCCAAGAGCCGGGGGAGCAGGGCTTAGAGATATAATTGGTATGATGATTTGTTTCTTCCATCCAGTGCATGATATCTAGCATCACACTGGATATCTTGTACTTCCTGCCTAGTTCTGGATCTACCATAGAAGCTACGCGGTTCAGGTCTCCTCCGAGATGGACTCCCATCCCTTGTTCTCGGCAGCACATATGTAACCACTGGCCTCCAGTCTGTACGAGATATACCTTACTTTGTCATCACTTGCTGAGGAAGGGATATGGATGCAGGAGTCATAGGACATTGGCCTCTGATCCTTGGTTAGATTAGGAGAAAGTGGTGGGATGTCATCTGGGAAGCGCGGTATGGGGGCGCTGAATCTACGGGAAACCACATCACAGAACCTCCCACATAGGATACGCGTTTAAGAGTGAAAATCACTACGAGAGAGAATAAGATTCAAGTGATGGTTTCCGGTAACCAAAGGGAAACGATTCGCACTCCCAGAATAAATGCCCACTAACACTTTACCAAAGGGTACAGTTCCTGAAACCGGGGTCCATCCGATCGAGATCCAAGGACGGACGGAACTGACTCTTGGGCACCTTGAAAAGACCTACCAAATATATTAAAGCTGGAAAGCGTGAGTGCCACTATGATACGATAGTAGAAAACATTTGCCATTTAATTCTCCACCAGTCAGCATATCATGTCTTGGAGCACTGGTTCACTACGTTGCAAGCCCTTTTTGTTATTTTTTGTATGGCCGCTTGAAGGATTTGGACTATTGTGTCAAAGCAAGTGAAGAAAGGCCTGTAGAAGAAAATCATACCTAGTTAGTCCGGAGGAGTCTTTCACTTGCCAGAAGCTGTTTGACAGTGTCATGGGGGGTAGTTAGACTTAAGGTTTTAATGCGTCTGAAACGGTGGAAAGTTTGCGGCAGAAGGGAATAGGGTGTAGGAAGGTCTCACCTCGTGTCATAATATTATTAGAAAATGTTTCGGTTGCTAGTAGGGGTGGCGGATTGCGGTAAATGGCCCGTTAGGTGAACACCGGGCAATAATTGAGGCCCAGAGGCAGCTGATGGTGGGGACCGTTGGTGCAGGTTAAAGGGCCTTCTGTAGGCAAATCAGCAGTAAGTGGGCTCTGAGGCATTGGAATATTTCTGAGTGGGGTGACAAGGGTATCTCCCAATAGACGAAGTGAGTCCTAGGGAAAAGATGCCAATAAATCCTGCTTATGTAACCTATAGTGGTAACGCAGGTAGGTTTGTTTGCTATATCCTTACCGAAGTTCTTTGCTCTCGTCAAGAATCACCAATCCCCTCACAACCGACTTCCTTCATGCGCAACTCTCCACCACCTGCACTCACCTAACTACCGACAATGAG
>LN891005.1:250173-264899 GCA_900010015.1 Tuber aestivum | reverse complement strand
GGAGTTGACCTTTGCGACCATCTACAACCTTGGTAGCTAGTGAACCAGCACGTGTTGTATTTGACATCCCTTGTGTTGAATATCACCGGTGATCATTCCGTGTGTGTGAATCTCGGTCAACGGACAAATACCTCTCCTTAGTTATTTTCTATTTGTCGCTCCTTTGTCAGTTTCATTCTTCTCTATAACTCTGAGTCATGTATTTCTCATCGAGCGAAGATACTAGAACTCCGGCATTGCACGGGACCCACCGAAGGGATTCCCGCAGAAGCACCAAGACGGTATGTTTGTGACTTTTGTTTCTTGTAGTGGCTGGAACACTATCTCGGGAGTGGTCTTGATTTGTCTATATATAGTTCTTTGCTATTCCTTAGATAAAAGGATAAGCAACAAAAGATACAAGATACTCGTATCTAAAACTACCAACTCGACATCTTTCTTTCTTCCGTCTTTCCCTTCTAGTCCTCTCAAGCGACATCTCATAACAATAGGTTATGAGCCTGGACAGCGCAGCCTACATTAAAGCAATAAGCCACGTTTCCACCTCTATTTAAGACAATCCACCAATCCCATAGCGATCACAGTGACTAAAGATCCATGGCCTCAAGCAATACCACTGCAACTACTGCTACTAGCATGTCATCCACAACATCTCTTACACAGTCGATCGAGAAGCTGGATGGTTCACTTGCCTCCGGAGGAGTAACGACCAAGCCCGGAAGTTCCGGGTGATCCGTATTCTGAAGGAAAAGGAACTGCTTAGAACGATTGAAGAGGACCTCGACATGGATGATCCCAAAGCACGCTCACGAGACAATGCAGCATTTACCATCCTTACCTTGAATGTCCGTGACTCCCAAATTACGCACATCCAGGAGTGTAGTAGCGCGAAAGTAGCATGGGAGGCCCTTCGAGTTATCCATCAAGGGATTGGAGCAAGTGGACGAATGGTTTTACTTCAGAGACTCTGGGCCTTACGGATGGTTGAAGGAGAAGATATGGCGGAGCATCTAAATAAGTTCCGGGAGTTAGCAAGCTAAGTTGAAAGTCTGTCACCAGATGGAAAGGAAATCAACGAAAATGAGTTAGTCACCTTATTGAGTTGAAGCCTTCCGGAATCCGATGAGCCAATTATCATGGCTTTACAATCACCCAGTGACGATGTCACGTTCGATATCTTTGCTACCAGACTCTTGCAGGAGTCAGCAAGATGGCAGGTAGCTCAGGTTACACAACAAGGAGGCGGAGGACATACTTCCTCTGGGGCAGCATTTTCTGTCAGGCATTACCACCCAGGAAAGACCATAGGACGGGGAAGATACGGTCCAGGTCGAGGAGGTATGCGGATATCTGGCCAGGGTCGGGCTGGGGGGGCGGGGAGCGCCATTGGATTTGAGAAAGCTGCCGGACAACCTAGTAAAGGAAGAGGTAAATGCTTTTACTGTCAGAAGGATGGACACTGGAAACAGGATTGCTATAAGAAGAAGGCGGATGAGGCTAAAGAACCAAGCCAGGATGTCCTCCAAGGACAAAGAGGACTTACGTTTATGGCAGCTGATAGCGCTTTTCATACGAGGGATACGGGTCGCTAGATTATAGATTCCGGGGCAAGTCAGCATCTCTGTGGGTTAAAGAAATGTTTCGTGCCTGGAACCTACCTAGCAATTACGTCACGAGCGATTGAGATTGCAAATGGGTTCAAGATTAGTGCTACCGGTATCGGAGATGTCAGGATCGGAAATCATGAACTCACGAAAGTACTTTACGTTCACGAGGTTGTGGGTAACGTACTTTCTGTTGCCCGAATGATTGATAGCAGCTATCAAATCAGCTTTACCGCAGATCAATGTGTACTATCCAACCCAGAATCAAGAGTTTTGGGAGAGAGACAAGGAAATCTATACTATGTCTATGATGAGGAAAGGATAGACGAAGCATACCTGGGACTAGCTACCAACAAATCAAAACCCGCAAGTCTGGAGGTCTGGCACCGAAGGTTGGGACATCGAACGTTAGACAAGTTGACAATCGAATATCTATCCCCAAAAGTTAGTGAGTTCCACATCAAGAGGTATGAAGACTATCAAGGAGAAAAAGATCTATGTGCAGCATGTGCAGAAAGCTGACAACATCGAGAAGCGATTACCGGTGTCCGCCAGAAGACAGAAGAACTTCTCGGCATAGTTCATTCTGATATCTGCTGGCCGATGCAGGTTAACACGATCACCGGAGAGAGGTATTTTATTACCTTCATTGATGAAATGAGTGGCCGTATTGCAGTTACACTCTTGAAGGCTAAGAGTGAAGCACTAGGAGCCTTTAAGATATACAAGGCATGGGTAGAAAAAGAAACTGGATGTCAGATTGGTGCACTAAGAACCGATGGAGGAGGGGAGTATCTGAGCAAGCAGTTCAAATCCTACCTCTGGTACTCGGGGATCAAGCATATTGTCAGTCCACCATATACAGTAGCTCATAATAGATTAGCGGAACCTGGAAACCGGACTTTGATGGAGGGTGCCCGTTGCATGCTTGCGGATGTAAAACTTGAACAATCATTCTGGGGGTTTGCGGTCACCACCGCAGCACACATACACAACAGGCTTCCATCTCGGTCGCATAAAGACATTTCTCCCTTACAGTACTGGGATGGGAAAGTCCCCAGCATCGGACACCTGCGTGTTTTTGGGTCAGTAACCCATGTATTGGTACCGGAAGAAAAGAGAAAAAAGTTAGACTTAGGGTCGCGCAAGTGTGTTCTTGTCGGATACGATGAAGATGCGTGTAGTAAAGTCTATCGAATCTATGACCCAGATTGCAAGGCAACAGTTAGCTCCCGTGATATAATTGTGGAAGAAAATGGGAGAAGAGCATCAGTGGATGAGACCGTACGAGTCCCCCACGAAACAGAAGTTGCTTTGTTTGACACAGGATGAGTGGAAAGAAAATGCCGGAAAGCGGATGGAGAGGATTACTCCACCACAACAAGGTCGGGAGAGACCAGACCAAGAAGAGTTTGGGGGAGAAAGTGTGGTGGTACGGCCTCTGGATAATCTGGCCTGGAATAGGGAAAAAGGGGTTAGTGGACAGGCACTACGGCGGTCTATGCGAGAACGAAGACCAGTCCAACACTTTAGTGGAGAATCAGAAAGAGCAATGGTTGGCAAGATTGAACAGCCGCAAACCCTGACTGAGGCTTTACAAAGCGTTGATAGAGAATAATGGTGGGAGGGATGGGGGTCTGCGGTTGATTCCCTTGCGCGAAACAACACTGGGGTCATTGAGCCACTTCCTCCTGGGCGGGAGGCAATTGGATGCCGATGGCTGTTTAAGCGCAAAGAAGATGGTCGCTATGAGGCCAGGTTAGTTGCCAAAGGCTATAGCCAGAGGGCAGGAATAGACTATAGCGAAACCCCTGCTCCGGTCGCAAAGGTCAACTCCTTACGATCACTTCTAGCTCTAGTCTGCGAAAACAATTGGGAACTGGAAGCAATGGATGTCAAAACTGCATTCCTCAACAGTGAAGTTGAGGAGATAGTGTTTATGGAGATACCTGAAGGCCTAAATGGTAACCAGCGGTCTGATGGACCTCGAAACCATATGGTATGCCACTTACTTAAAGCAATATATGGATTAAAACAATGTCCACGGGCCTGGTATGGAAAAATTAATAGGTTACCACGACCACAATTTGAAAAGTATGTCGTGGGCCTTGGATTAGCTAAATCACCAGAGGAGAAGTAAGCGAGATATCGGGAGCTGCACAGTGGAGGGAACCTGAGAAGAGGAGTGGCTAGTGATCACCGGTGAGGGAGAGTGTTGAATATCACCGGTGACCATTCCGTGTGTGTGAATCTCAGTCAATGGATAAATACCTCTCCTTAGTTATTTTCTATTTGTTGCTCCTTGGTCAATTTTATTCTTCTCTATAAGCCTGAGTCATGTATTTCTCATCGAGCAAAGATACTAGAACTCCGGCATTGCATGGGACCCACCGGAGGGATTCCCGCAGAAGCACCAAGACGGTATGTTTGTGATTTTTTGTTTCTTGTAGTGGCTGGAACACTATCTCGGGAGTGCTCTTGATTTGTCTATATAAAGTGCTTTCCTATTCCTTAGATAGAAGGATAAGCAACAAAAGACACAAGATACTGGTATCTAAAACTACCAACTCGACATCTTTCTTTCTTCCGTCTTTCCCTTCTAGTCCTCTCATGCGACATCTCATAACAATACCTTTACATGAGCCCAAGCTCCTGCCGGTAGCTCTCTCATCCTCCTACAGGCTTGGTGCTTAATACACATGAATTCCAGAGTAAATTAGATGCATGAAAAACCACAAAAGACTACTCATGACTCTTATGAAACAGAATACGATATGAGACTATGCCACATATGCAGAGAGTTTGTCACTGGGCCCCCGCAGCCCCTGAAAATTCCGGTCCCTGCCCTTTGGGAGGGGCCTATTTTGTCCTCCATTCTCCCTCCGCCCCGATATGGCCCCCCGCCCTGGTCACCCCCTGAATGGGGCCCCGCTACTACTCCCACAAAATGATATGGGTGGAAGTACAATTGGAGTCGCCCGGTAGCCCCCGTGCGGGGGGTGAGGCCGGGCGCTGAGAGTTTGGAGGTGCCTCAAACTTGCAGAAACCTGGCCTGTCTCGCCGCGTAATGAACACTACATATACAGGCAAATGAGGAACCTACAATATACATGAGCTAATGCCTGGAACCGTGGGAATATTTAGCCAATACCAAAGCTGTCTTGCCTGAATGGATACTGGAATGGGTAATTGTAATTTTCAATAATGTTTTGTTCTTGCGGTGGGAAGAACCATATCCCTGCGGATCAGGATCAAGAAAGATATCCGTGTTGCCTTTCACAGTAGGGTGACACGGCAGATTTTACCAACAACTGATGGTTGTACCATGTAGGTGTGGTGGCTTGGTTGCTGGTTCTCTGAGTAACTGCGGTGTTCTCCTAGCTGCATTGAAGGAACCGGAGACTTTTCCAGAGGTGTGCCGGGATTTGTAAATATTAGAAAGTTAGTTCATGAAGATGATGTGGCGTTTAGGAGGGTATTTCATGCAAATATGTTTTGGTGAAAAATGGGAGGACTAGAGAATGGAAGGCAATAGAGAGAAGTATGGACGTAATGGATAGAGTTCGTTACCGGGCCGCAGGGGCCTCGTTACCCGCTCCAGCCTACTCACTGGTCCCGGGCGTGGCATTTTTGGAGGCTGAACCCACCTCACCTATGCCCTAGACTGGCCCCCGGCAAATTTGGGTGGGAAGACATGGGGTCCTGAATGGGAGCATGCGGGGGCAGGACTGACACAATTTCCCCCCCGGGCCCATATTACAGCTCGGCCCCTGATGGTAAAACCAACCCCACCACGTAAAACGAATTGAAGTTGTATATTCTCACTTCTGCGCATTGGAAGCTTTTGTCTTTTCTAACCGTTGGCCGTAACCCGATTCTGATGTTTTCTCCGATTGTTGCTCCGTTCTTTTTCTCTGCCTTACTTTCTCCCACTACCTCTCAAGCAGCGGGCTTTATATACATCCATATCGTAGCTTCTCCCATCCAGACCGGTCTCCTTGGTCATCCACATGACCCCGCTTTTTACCCCTCTTTCAGCTTCTTTATGCTTCTACAGACATTGCCCTACCCCGCTTTGTTGACCAATGACTTTCCGTCTTGCCCCCTCGTGTATTGCCTTTCCTTGCCCGGCAATATCAATCTATAATACACATCTGTAATAATCTCTAGAACCTTCCATCCTGCTTATCAATTTCCTCCTAAGCATTACAAACATCCGACACTCCCGGATAAGTCTCCAGTCCTCGGAGTGGCCATGGATAGGCAAGGGGTTAGTTGGAGTGCCGGTGATTTACAACACCCCGCCCCGTGACAAATTTTAGTGATGGGTTATGGACAGCAGAGTAGACCGATGCCAGTAGAATCTTACAGAACAAACAGAAGAGAGGAGCGGACAGGGGTGGTGGGGTATGATAAGAATAATGGAGAAAGGTCAGCAGGCATGGGGACATCATACAAGGCCATATAAAGTGGGGTGTTTGGAGCACTTGAATAGTAAGAAAAGTGAGCATGAAACGAGGTGGTCATCAGAGAGTTAGAATGAAGTTACAACACCAGTTAAAAGGCAGAAAGCTTCCAGTGCCCGGATGTAACAACGTCCAATCACAATTTACAAACTTAAGAAGCCCAAAGAGCAAAGTTGTCAGCCTGAACCGAAACAGGCACAGCAAACTAGTTCTTACGTTCAAGGACTAGTTCCTTCGCCATGATCTCTACCGGAGTAGAAGCAAACAAAATCAGCCCAGACCTAGGCAGAGTACTAAATACATCTGCATTTAGTAGGTGGTCCCCCTGTACACGACCTCCCGCAATGCAGTAAAATTTCTTGCGTGTGATAGACCCATTTTCGAGAATATGTTTTGCAAGCTGGATTCCCACATCCTCGAACTCCCCCCCATCCTCGATTCCTGCTTTACGAAATGCAGATCGGGCCTCCATTAAAAATTCGGCCTTCAGGTCTGCCATGGTTATCAAGTAAGATAATAATACTTTATTGCAGGAATCAGATAGCGAACATACCATCAAGGCCCACGGCCGCATTGTAACGCCCAGCCGCCTTTTTCAAAAACCCAACTCGGCCACCAACAAGGCGGAAAATTTCCCACGCCACGGTAGTGCTAGTTCCTTTCTGGTTGCAAAGATACCCAATGGCCTCTTCCTCGTTCAAGTCGTTTATCACCAGGACCATTCCGAGTCTAGATGCAGCGGAACGACCTAAAGTAATCATCAGCCTTGAATTAGTACAAAAGTTTCAAAATCCAATACCAAATGTTCCGTGAGGGCAAGCTTACTCAGCATCTGTATTGGTGCTCTTCCTTCACTTGTTACAAAGACAGTGGTAAAGAGCTGCTGGTCCGCCGCATCCTTTGCCAGATCTTGTAGCATATTAAGCAGGGCGGGGTTATTCTCAGCAAGGCGATTAATGTTATCCAAAATAAGGACAGCACTGCGGGCGTTTTCTTTCTTGAATTTAGCAGCCTGATTCCCAAATTCTGTCCATACTTTGACCAGCTGTTCCCTTCCATCTTTCCATGAATTAATACACACCAAATGAGGATTGGTAACTGAGTTTAAACTTACCAGGAACTTCCATAACAGCAATATTCAACCAGGACAACAGGGTATGAAAAGGTGAACGAGAGGGAGGAAACCAGTTGCACCTATTCGCAAGAGTTTCGGCAAACCCCTTATCCGATTGGCTTGCAGGTGTAACATCGACGTAAATGACGCCCGGCAGCTGGTGGCCAACTTGACGGACTAATGTTGTCTTCCCTGTTCCGTGATTTCCCACGATCATGTCATAGAAGGAGTAGTCGCAGGATGGTTGAAGGATTGCTCTGATTGCCGGAGTAATCCCTTTACGATCCACAAGCTGCTCCACGGAGAGGATATCAGGAACAGATCCTCGGTCCAGGGCGCTGGTGAGGCCAATTTCTCTGGTGCGATTGATTCTATATGCATAAAGAACATTCGCAATGGTACAAATAACAATTCCTACCAGACTCCACCCAGTTTTAGATAGGTTGAGAATCTTTCACCGTTAGCTTGAATCTAATACACAAACACATGACTGCCAAAAGTATTGGTGCGGAAACTGACTTTTGTTTTATTGGCAATCAAACTCGGGGACTCAAGTGCCTCGGAAAACACAGTACGAGCAGTGATGCAAGAGACAGACGAGGACAACCACTCAGCGGTTCTCCTATACAGCTGACCCGAGCCGCTACGGTGCACATGTGGGGAGGTAGGCAGCTGGGATTGGATCAAGGACCGCGTGGGCCGATGCCACCCTGAAGTGCACATCATGAGATGAGGTGACAACACCGGGGCATGGACCGGAGTTGGTCTGAATGACCAAATTCGAGAAGGGATAGCCGGAATCATCATGGACAATTTTTGAAACAATTGATTGTCGGTAGTTAGGTGAGTGCAGGTGGTGGAGAGTTGAGAATGAAGGAAGTCGGTTGTGAGGGGATTGGTGATTCTTGACGAGAGCAAAGAACTTCGGTAAGGATATAGCAAACAAACCTACCTGTGTTACAATCATAGGTTACATAAGCAGGATTTATTGGCATCTTTTCCCTAGGACTCACTTTGCCTGTCAGGAGATACCCTTCTCACCTACTCAGAAAGATCCGACTCTCATTGCCACACTGCTCATTTACTCCTGATTTACCTAGAGAGGCCCGGTGTGAAGGGGGTATAGGTTTTAGAGTCTGGAGACGGTGTTTCTTCTGGTATTTGTGTGCGCAAGACTAGGTGGTTAGGAGGATAGCTTAGCCCACAGTTCTGCACGGTCGAGGGGTGACTTTCTTTTTGTTCTCAGGATAGATGGCAACCACGGAGGAGGACTGAGAAAATACAACCAACACCACCCCTATAGAAAATTACCTTTCGTCCTATATTTTTGCTTCTTCCTATCATTGAAATTATACCGCATATCATTGCAGCACTTCTGCATTCCGTTAAGCCTCAATTTATCCGAGAGTGCATTCGCGGGACAACACGGGGGGCTCTACTCGGTCGGGCACACCATCCAATATAGGGAGGCTCAGGAAAAGCTCCCACACCGGTTAACCTAAGTTCATGGTGCCTAGGGTCAAGCAGGTCGCCACCATCCACAGTGTCTAGGCCTCAATTCTTACCCGGCGTTCACCTAATTGGCCATTTACCGCAATCCGCCACCCTACTAGTAACCGAAATGTTTTCTAATATGACACTAGGTCAGACCTTTATACACCCTGTCCCCTTCTGCCACAAACTTTTAGGGCGCGTCTGGTTGCCACAACAAACCTCTATTTTGGCCCTGATTTTTGAAGTTTCCCACAAAACTCTATTTTGCCGTGAAGTGGCATGTCTGGTTGACAGTGGAGCGGAGTGATCAAGTTGCAACAATTAGTTCAAAACGAAGTTATCCAAAAAATAGGTAGAACCTATTTTTTACAAAACTTTAAAATGAAAAAACCCTAACCCAACCACACTATAGTATTTGTAAGCATAGAAGTCATTGTCATTCTCCAGTAAACATACCCGAAACATACCAGAAAAATCCCATCCATAATGCCTGATCCTATTATCTCTCAATCTTTATATCCATTTTCTCCTGCTATGTTATGTAACATAGGTCTTATTGTTGGTATTGTATGTGGAAAAAAATAACCGAACAACGGCAACGGCAACAAACCCTCATAACCCCCGCTGCAATGACTACCTCCTCATACATCCAACCACCCCAACCCAACAAAAATAAGTAAAATTAATTTAAATACAGAGGAGTAATCAGTACTTAGTATACCATCCATCAGCCTTAATCATTGCTTCTATCCTATCCACCATAGATCCTGCCAAAGTATCAAAAACCTTTGAATCAACAAGCTCCCAACAATGAGTAATTGCCTCCTCAATTGCCTCTTTGACCTCATTCACAGGACCCTTCATGAGATACAGCTCAGGATAGTGCTTATGAAGTTTATCCTTCACCAGAGACCAAACATTTTGAATTGGATTGAGATCTGGTGAATAGGCAGGAATTTCCAAGAGAGTAATTCCATGACCTCTGAGCCATCTCCTAAAGGGCAAGTGAGTCTTAGCATTGTCAATGATAAAAAATACCTCTTCTTGCCCAACCTTTTCCCTAATGTCCTCCCATATTCCTAGAAAGTCATAATGATCATAAATATCAATAATTGACTTTCCAGTAACACCACCTCTAGCAGAAGAAGGATCAGGAAAAACAGGCAAAAAAAAGACCATGAGTTTGACCATGAAAACAACCAGTCATCATCTGGCTAATCCCTGTCTCTCCTTTCCTAGCAACAGGTTCAACACAATCCTTATTCTATTTCTCCTTTGGGTATCTGAATATCCATTTCCTCCTCTTCCCTCCTCTCTCCACAGCTACCTCATCTCCCCATACTGCCTTCCTTCTCCACATCTCTCTTGTCCAATGCCTATGGGCTAATACCCATTTCAACCTCTCCTGAGCTAAATCTTTATCCAAATGAACTCTCTCTTGTATCATCCACTTTTTAAGTTTTCTTTCTGCCAATCTGTTCTTTATAGTCTTTCCAGAAACATCTGGTACAACCTTCTTGGCAATCTCTTGATAGGTGGTATTGCGATCTATGATAGCTTCCTCAACTATAGCTTCATCCTGAGTCTGGGAACTCTTAGGATATCTTCCTCTGCCTTTTTTCTCCTCCCCCTCTTGATCTCCTCTTGCTACTGTGTCATGGGGAGTAGTAAGAGGGATGTTGAGTTAGTGGGAAATGTCTCTCAAAGGCACGCCTTTTTCATGCCACCCACACACTCTTCCCCTTGTCCATTGACTCAGATACTTGGAAGGAATAGGTTTGTATTTATGGCTGCGAACAATAGGAGCCATTATTTCTTAGGATAAAAAAAGAGCAGGTATTATAAGGTAGTTGTTGAGTGGTAATGACTTTGGTGGGAGTGTTAGGTGTGCGAGGTTGTCCAGGAGCAATGGTTTGCCATGCCCACCTGGGTGTTCGGTTAATTTTTTCCACGCACCATACCCATGCCTGTCTGCAATTTGATAAGGAAGCCTGTCGAACCTCACCATTAAGGGGAAAGGAGTACATCGAAGAGTTACTTACCTAGAATGAACGCCGAATTTATGAAGTCCTCCGGATGCCTAAACAGACTTTTCTTAACTTGAGGGACTGGATGGTTGTATATACAGGACTCCAGGAAACCAAAAGGATCTCAATAGAAGAATAGTTGGCTATGTTTCTTGCTGTTTTTGGTCATCGGAGTACCAATCGCAAGGTACAGAAAAGATTTCAAGTTAGTGGATTTACTGTGACTAAGTAAGTTTTTATATTGTATTTAAAATAAGGCCCTGTTCGGCACCTCACTTTTATAACATAAAAGTGACTTTTATAGCATAAATTGTAGCATATTAAAGTTTTTATAGAGGGGGGTGTTTGGTAACTGACCTTATATCGCAATATATTTTTATTACTTCTATAAATTTTTATTGCATGTATTTCTTGTAGGGCTATGTTTGAATCATGAAATATGATGCATCTTATGATAAATAAAAGGAAGAGTAATATTACATTATTTGTAGCAAAGAGCTAATGAATTATAGATCATTCCAATTTGCATCATTCAACTATCAGCCGCTTTACATTATGAATGAACCACAATCGGAAAACATTCCACCTCAGAGTAGCCATATGGTCACCACCTTCGACTCGGATGAGAGGTGTTCAGACTCTGGTTCTGATACGTCTGAAATGAGTGAAGTGTGTTCCCGTAAGCATATCAATTTGCTTTAAGTTATCAGCAAGGTCGAGGAGTATGTCGATCATCGATTTGAAGCAGTAAGAGTCCGTACCCTATTCTAAGTGGTAGAGTCTATACTGCGGAACTATTGTCAGCAACTACCAGTGAGAAGTGCTTTCATCAGGTTCTTCGTATGTCAAAGCAGGTCTTTCTACATTTGTGCAGTTTGTTGGAACAGGGTAGCCACTTGCGAAGCATAGAGAATATCTTTTTGACAGAATAAGTGGCTATGTTGGTCTGAACAGTATCCCACAATACATCTAACCATCAGGTTCAAAGAAGATTTCAAAAATGTGGAGACACTGTAAGCAGGTAAGGATATTTGACATCTTACTTATTACTTTAGCATTATACCATATTAGATAGTGATTTGATAGCTAATGTGTCCTTAATTAGATATTTCAACAGTGTTCTTGATGGCCTATTGGAATTAGCCAAGGAGTTGATTATGCTCCCACTCAACGAATGCGCGTATCAGGTTCAGCGCAATCCTAAGTTCGATCCGTACTTTCAGAATACTCTAGGAGCTATGGATGGCACACATATCACTGCTCATGCCCTGAGTACCATGATTCCATGGTTTCGTAATCGTAAGGAACAGCTATCAGAAATGTTTTCGCCGCCTGTACATTTAGCATGTACTTTTGCTTCATTTTGTCTGGTTGGGAGGGCTCCGCACATGATCAAAGGGGTTTTAAAGATGCTCTAGCAAAGGGATTTGTTATTCCAGATGGAAAATACTATCTGGGGGATGCGGGGTATGCTCTGAATAATGATTGCCTCCCCCCCTATTGTGGGGTAAGATATTATTTACATGAGCATTATCAGTCACCTAAAAGGTAAGTCGGTATCAGAACTGATTACAAGTGTACTACGTTTTGAAATATATGTACTAACTATATTTCAAATAATAATAGGCCAGCAAATAAAGAAGAGCTTTTTAATCTCCGACATTCTCAATTAGGTAATGTAATTGAAAGATTCTTTGGAATCTTCAAGCGTCAGTTTTCTATCCCGCAAGGCCAACTTGAGTTCCCAATGGTTACTCAAGTAAAACTTGTCGTAGCACTAGCTGGTCTTTATAACCTGATTCATAAGGAATCTCTTGAAGCAGATGGTTTCATGGATCAATTAAATGACCAAGGTTTGCATAGTAAATATTCCATTCATTCTGTAAAATATAAATAGTCTTTCTGGAATACAAAGCTAACGATTAGGCTATGAAGACCATACTCAAGAAGAACAGGAGGGGTCGAGTGATAGACCATATGAGTGAGAGAGTGACCATAGGGATACTGAAGATGAAAGTCCAGAGGAAGTAGCTGAGGAACAGGAACAGGCTTCCCCAGCTATGTTGCAAATCAGGGAGCAGATAGCGGATGAAATGTGGCCGGACTACCTGTTATATCTGGGATGGCCTCAGTGTCACTAAAGGGTCAATGTATATAAAAAAAAAGTTCCTATTTCTAATCTAGCTATAGGAAGAAAAAGAAAATCCAACTTTAAAACTGGTAAAGCCTGTATATCTACAAGTTATTCTATCAGTTTCCCATTTGACGCTTGATCCATGCATCTCTAACTAGTCCAGGTGATAATCCAATTGAAACCGGAGCTGGTACTCAGTTAGTTTGTTTTATGTTTTGTTATAAGTATCGGTTGATACTTATTTTGTTTTATGTTTTGTTTTAAGTATCGGTTGATACTTGGTTATTTTTATGTTTTGATTGAGTAAGAACATGAGTGAGAATTCATGATCATACTCAAACATATGTAGTTAAAAAGACCGCCGTCTTCCACTCTGGAAACGGTAGACTTCGATAGATAGTATCGTAATATACTTGGTTGAACGGTCATCTTTAATCTCCTATTACGCCACCGAAGCCTCCCTTAGTGAGCCTAGAGTTGACAGTCTCCGGTAGACATCACCTCTCTCCTATTGTACCCGACAGCGTGATTAGCGCCCCGGCGTAAACACGTCACACGCACTCTCCGCCACATAGGACGGGCGGCCCCTCCCACTCCCCGCCCAACCGATTCTGAGCTTCAAGACCTGTCAGCAGGGGAAGCCATCCTCCTCCTGATACTCTGCACTCTCCTTTCCAGGATTCCCAGCATTATCCAAAGGCTAGAGGCCCTTGAGCGGTCCTGTACCACTGACCGCAAGGATCCTTTCTCCCTCCCCGTACTTGAAGCTTTGGTCCGTGACCTCTCCCTAAGAGTCACAGCGTCGGCTGCCCACCCATCGGTTACCCCTCAGGGCTCTCCCCGTGCTCCTCCAACGCATGCCAGGCGCCCCCTGCCGCCTCCCCCTCCACCAGCTCCCACCGGAGCGGGGCACCGTCCCCCTCCTGGATACGTCCTAGACATCCCCATTGCGGACATTGACTCCCCGGTGCAGGTAGATGGTGTGTGGCACGGCAACCCATGCACCTTTACTGCAAGATATCCCTGCTCCTTCGCAGCTTTCCAGTTCGCTCAGGGCGAGTTCCCAGAAGAGTCCACCGTCCGCCCAGGCCCCCCCCCCTTTTTCCTCACACTAATTCCTCCCTCCTCCTCCTACGCCCATGCCGTAGGCCCCTCCAGGGGCACGCCTCAACAGCCCAGTGGCAAGAGCAAGAAGAAAGTCACCACCGGAGCTCCAGTCGCAGTGTCAGGTGGTTCTGCGCCCTGGGTACATGAGGCCGCCCCCCTTCCTGCTGCTGAACAACAAATCTTTGTACCCCGGACCACACAGGCCCCCCACCCTGATGCAACACGCCTGGCGGCCACCACTCCTGCCCTCGTAGCCTCCGTTCTCCCAGAGGCAAACTGTCACTCTCCTGTATCCTTCTCAGCTACTGTTAATGCACGTGGGGTGATCACTCCCCTCGCCACTGACCCTCTCAAGCCTGCCACCAGCTACTGTCCCCACTATGAGGCTCGTGCTAACAAAATCAACCAGTCCTTTGTAGTAGGGAATCATCCCTATCATCCTTTCCGTCCCACACCCCATGAGGTGCAGCTCGTCATTCATGGCCTGCCAGTTGCCTTCCTCCCTCAGGACCAAACTAACCTCTTCACCGCTCTCGCCAAATCCATCAAGAATGCCAAGGATGTCGATATCTTTGGTGCACACTACCTCCAGCCTGACCCCTGCTCAGCAAGGCCACCACCTCAGTGGTCATTATCGTCGCTCCCTCCGATGTGGCCCTTATTGGGTCCAAGATCCGCCTCTGCTCCAAGCTCTGCAACGTCCAGAATGCTGTCTCCAAAAACAAGTTCATACAATGCAGACACTGCTGGAAGTTCGGGCACCTGGCTGCAGCATGCGCT
>LN891005.1:228972-250153 GCA_900010015.1 Tuber aestivum | reverse complement strand
ATGTCGATATCTTTGGTGCACACTACCTCCAGCCTGACCCCTGCTCAGCAAGGCCACCACCTCAGTGGTCATTATCGTCGCTCCCTCCGATGTGGCCCTTATTGGGTCCAAGATCCGCCTCTGCTCCAAGCTCTGCAACGTCCAGAATGCTGTCTCCAAAAACAAGTTCATACAATGCAGACACTGCTGGAAGTTCGGGCACCTGGCTGCAGCATGCGCTGCCACCATTCCTGTCTGCCCAATCTGTGCGTCAAACCACACAAGAGTCAACCACCGTTGCCCCAACCCAACTTGCTCCAAGCTGGGCTTCCTCAAGCCCATCGTGGCCTGCTGCCCGGCCTCGCCCCCCAAGTGGGCTAACTGCTCTGGCGGTCACCCGGTCAGGGACAGGTCCTGCCCATCTAGCCCCTCTCAGTCCCCACAGCTGGTCTCAGGGTCGGAGGTGGGGGACGAATGTGGGAATGATGGCGATTCCATGGACCAGGAAGATGCCCCCACGGGCAATGCCCGTACACCAACCCCTCCCTTGGCCGACCCTTTGGCCACTGATCAGCCCGTTGCCGCTCAAATGCCTCGAGCTCCCGCGCCCTCCTCCCCGGCTGCTGCCTTCTTCGTCTCTCTACTGGAATCCAGCAGCCCCTCTCCGTTCCCTCCAACTTCCTTCCATATATGATAGTGCAATCCATTGATTCAGCTTTGGTGGACCGATTGCCACCAACCCCTTCTTTCCTGCCTTTTCGTTCCATTGTTCAACATAACTGCTTAGGGAGCGGGAATGTTTTTTTTTCCTTGTTTAACAGCCTGGCTACGCTGTCTTCTCCTCCTCAGGTAGTGGCCCTCCAAGAACCGCCGGTGTGGTGTGAGAAACTACCGTCCTTTTCCATGTACAAAGGCTTTTCCCCTCCTGTGGCCTTAGGCCGCAAGCCCAAGGTGGCCTTTTTTGTTTTTCAGGAGCTCCTCGGAGATTATCCTGTTCTTCCCTGTTTTTTTGATTGGTCTGACCTTATGGCACTGGACATCCACTCGCCTAGGAGATTGTTTTCATCTGCTCTCCATGTGTTTCACATTAATAATCTGTATTCCATTAATTTTGTGTCCTCTCACCGTTGGACAGTGTCACCGGCGGATGACTTCCCTCTTCAAGTTCATGATTTCCCCACCCTCACCCTTGGAGATTTTAACCTACACCACCCCCTTTCGCACCCTTCACGTCAGTTTTCAGACCAGGATCTCCTGGTGTCCTCTTCCTACTGTGAGGCAGCCTCTGAGGCTGGCTACAGTCTTCTCAATACCCCTGGCATCCACACCAGATTCCCCTTTGATCCGGCAACTAGGCCTGATGTTCTTGATCTGGCCTTTGCTAATAAGGCTCTTGCTCCCTTTCATCACTCCTGGTCAGCTGATCTCCCCTCCACAGGCTCGGACCACGTCCCAATTCTTATTAAGCTTTCTTCTCCCCTAATACACAAGGCCCCTGCATGCCTGGACTGGGACAAGGTGGATTGGCCTCTGGTACTTGAGGCCCTGCAAGGGGTCGATATACCACTGCCGCCTCCCCTCCCCACAGCGTGTGCTCTCAGCTCCTGGTTCGACCGGTACCTTGGTGCCCTCTCCGCCCTGTTCCTGGTCCCGGCCCCACTAAAGCATCTCTTACTTCGGTCCAAACCCTGGTGGTCGCCCCTCCTGACCTCGCTCCGCCGTGCATTTAATGTAGCAGCTAGAAGGTCCTGCTCCTCCCCCTCCACTACTATCGATGCCGAGGCCCGCGAGGCCCGCTCCCTCTATTTTAAGGCGATCAAGAAGGCAAAGGCCGAGCACTGGAAGAGCTGCCTGGCCAAGGTTGACTCTGACTCTGTCTGGACAGCCAGAAGGCTTGCCACTGGCAGAGCTCCTGACTGCTTTCCTTCTTTTCCCAGCCTCTCCTCTCCCAAACAGATTAACTCGGCTCTTCTAACCCATTTCTTCCCCCACAAGAGTTCTGCTCCCACCGCATCCATCCTCAGGCCTTTCCACTACCCACCCCCTCTTCTTCACAAGGAGGTCCAACGGGCCCTGTCAAAGTCCTCCAACTCATCGGCCCCAGGCCCTGACCAGATCTCCTGCGGGGTTTGGAAGAGGGTCTATGCACCTAACCCCTCCCTCCTTGTTAACCTCCTCTCACCTTTGCTTTCTTTCAGCTTCCACCCACCCTCCCTCGAAAAGGCCAATGGAGTTGTGCTCTCTAAGCTGGGGAAACCAGACTATTCCTCTCCAGCCTCCTTCCGCATCATGGTCCTACTCCAGACTGTTTCAAAAATCCTGGAGAGGATCATCACCACTCGCCTGTCCTTAATCGCCCGCTCTTGCGGCCTAATCAACGCAAACCAGTATGGCTCGCTCCCTGGTCTCAGTACCTATGACACTTGCGCCGCCCTCACTTACAAGGTCCGCTGCCTTCAGAGGCCCTGGCTCAAAGCCTCGTCGCTCTTCCTGGACATCAAGGGGGGGTTTGACCACATCAACTCCTTAACTCTAACTGCTTTTTTGAAGTCCAAGGGGGTGCCCCCGTACATTTGCGCCTGCGTTCAGTCTTTCCTTTCTAACAGGCATTGCCGTCTTCTCTTTCAAGAGTCTCCTAATGTCTTTTCTCCTGTTCAGGTGGGCGCGCTACAGGGGTCTCCTATTTCTCCTCTTTTGTTTGTCATCTATATGTCTCCTCTTCATTTGAGTATTCCGAAGGGAATTATGTTTTCTTATGTTAATGATTTTACTGTTACAGTGGCTTGTCCTGCTTACAGGTGCAAGGTGCAGTGCTTGCAGCATTACCTTCTGGCCTTGAAGAGGAGGATGAGTGTCATAGGCGTGTCCTTCTCCATACCCAAGACCGAACAGTCTCATTGGAGGACCCCAAGGGACCATGGGACTCATTGTCGCACCCTGGTTGCCCTGGACGGTACTCTCTTCCACCCCGCTGGGCTGGTTCGCTGGCTCGGCTACTGGTTCACTCCTAGCTTGGAAACCTCTCTCCACTTTGCAAAACGGTTGGCGCTGGCCCAGGGGGCCTTTGCGATCATAAAACAACTCTCTCCTCCTGGCAAAGGCTTCCCTGCGTATGTTAACAGGAGGTGGGGTGTGCGACAAATCCTTCCGATTCTCACCTATGGGGTAGACCTTCCAGTGCCTAACGCTTCTGCACTCCACAAGATGGAGGTCTTCTGGAACCGAGTCCTCCACTGGGTCACCAACTGCTTCCACTCCACTCCTACCTCAATCCTCCCTTAGAAGGCAAGCATCCCCCCTCTGGTAGTGCTTCTTTCCCACAAGCGCCGAATGGCAGCCTTGAAAATGGCCTGCTCGCCGCCTGAGATAAACCTGGCCTCAGCCAGGCTCCCCCTGTCCTTCCCCTCTGCGTCAGCAACAAGGGCTCCAGGCTCCAATCAACCCCTGTCGGTTGGACTGAAGGGTAACGCCTACTCCGTCCTCTGGAAGACCCCCAGGCCCTCTCCTGCTGTACGTGTAACCGGAGCTGGTACTAGGTTAGTTTTGTTTTATGTTTTGTTTTAAGTATCGGTTGATACTTAGTTTTGGTTTATGTTTTGTTTGAAGTATCGGTTGATACTTAGTTTGTTTTATGTTTTGTTTTAAGTATCGGTTGATACTTAGTTTGTTTTATGTTTTGTTTTAAGTATCGGTTGATACTTAGTTTGTTTTATGTTTTGTTTTAAGTATCGGTTGATACTTAGGTTGTTTTATGTTTTGTTTTAAGTATCGGTTGATACTTAGGTTGTTTTATGTTTTGTTTTAACTATCGGTTGCTACTTAGGTTGTTTTATGTTTTGTTTTCACTATCGGTTGATACTTGGTTATTTTTATGCCTTGATTGAGTAAGAACATGAGTGAGAATTCATGATCGCACTCAAACACATGTAGTTAAAAAGACCGCCGTCTTCCACTCTGGAAACGGCAGACTTCGACAGACAGTATTTTAATATACTCGGTTGAACGGTTATCTTTATTCTCCTATTACACCACCGAAGCCTCCCTTAGCGAGCCTGGAAGTTGACAGTCTCCAGTAGACATCACTTCTCTCCTATTGTACCCGACAGCGTGATTAGCACCCCGGCGTGAACATGTTACAGTACGATACCATCTTCCCATTGACGGCATAGCTTAGTCCCTGACACCTATCACTGCCAGGAGGGCCCTTCCGGCCCTGAACCAGCACCTGGTCCCCGGCGCAGTCAACTCTCTCTCCTTTCCACAGAAGTACTCCCTCTTGAAAGGCACCACTCAGTCCCTCCTTTTTAGGGACTGGGCAATGCAGGCCCCCCCCCCTCTATACTATTCCTATCCTCCGCCGGAGGCCCCACACCCCTTCATGGGGCTGGATCGTGTCCTGGTTGGGGGAATACATCAGACGCGAGCTGGGAAGAGCTATCTAGCCACGCATACCCCCTGCAACGAACCAGACAAACCTACCATTTGCTCTTCCTCCGGCCTTCAGCCAGAGACTATACAACATGCTATCCTCTCCTACCCCTCTAAGGCCCCCTCGAGACTGCTCCATATCCCGGGAGTCGATCCTTTGGGCTGTGAGGCTCCCCTCTGGACTGATAGGGACCTCTTATGGGACCTGGCCCGATACATCTCTGATACCAGAACCAATTTTCCCCCCGCGATGGGCAGGGTTCGGGCATCGCCTAGTACCAACTTAGGTTCAAATTGAAGGGGTGGTTCTCTCAGTGGTCTTTCCTAGCTTTTGTTGACTTTTCGTGCTTTATGTTTCCTTCATGTGGGAGGAGACTTGTCATTTCTTTCATGATTAGTCACCCTGGCGGGTGCAGTGGGTTGCATTACTCACAGGCGGGGATTTTGGTGGGGAGATATTTCGTTACACCTTGTTGTTTTTGACATTAAGGTCTTGTTTTTGCCATAGCTAGCGCTCCATGCAGGTTCTTGTACCTTAACAAAGAATATATGAGTTAAACAGAAAAAAAAAAAATCGCCAGCTTAATGTCCATCCTCCCTCTCCCATATGCCTCCAGCGATTGAAAACTCAACACCAGGGTTTTCATCATGAGTTTTTTGTTTTATCGCAAAACTTTCTCCGTTCTCCCGCCTACTCCTGCCTTTGGCCTTGGCCTAGAGGAGTCTGGCTCCTCTCTCCTCTCACACCCAGGGTATTGACTTCGGTCTGCCGTCACAGGGCCTCTCTCTCCTTGGGTGTTGGTTGGTTGGAGGCCCTCCTTGGCTAGCTGGCAGGTAGTGGGATCCCTTCCACTATGGTGATACTATCTCTCCCAGAACAAGGGACTACATGAGAGACGTGGTAAAACACTTGCTTTGCTTTACCTAGGCGGCCATTGATGATCTTCCTTACTCCCCCTTCCTACTCCCCCCACGCATGGTGGGGAGCCCTCTCCTCCTCTTGAGTTGCCCTCGCTTAGCCTTCTTACAGTCAGCAACCCCTTAACCACTATTGTCAGACAGCCGGGACTACAGTTGCAGTAGGGGAGAACAGCCAACAGGCTACGGTCGATCTCGCCATTCTCTTGTTTCCCTAAGAGGCTGCCTAGTCAGTCATCAACGCGATACCGATAGACGTTGTTTAAGGTCTTTGCATCTACCTCTCCGCTCTCCTCTCCCTACCCTCGGATCGGGTGGCAGCCTACTGCTACACCTTCCCCTCTCCCCGGTTATCGCCTACGGCTGGCTGGTCTCCTTCTTCTCTCCCTGGTATTGCACTGTCCCCGATGAGCAGTCTGGGGGGGGCCCCCTATCTTAGCGCGCTTCAAGCACCACTTCCCGCTCGGATGAGTGGACTCGCCCTTCGTGGCCCTATCTTGCTTGCTACCAACCTTTCTCTTGTTGTTAGGGATTTCTCAGCGGGTTTTCCTGGCCCTTCCTGCCGTCTTTTTACTTAGGATTTCCTTGTTCGTCCCTCTAGCGCGGCTTCAGTTTCTTTTCCTTGAGGCAAGATGTGCGGTTGACTCAATACCAGAGGGGCTTGGGGGGTTGGCTTTTTCCTGTGGTGAGAGGAGGGATATAGGTTTTTTATCGTCATAGCTAGGACTCCATACGCTTTTTTGTCCCCTAAACAAATAATCAATAAGTCAAACAAAAAAAAAAGACAATCCCTACCTTTAGGTCTATAATCAGTGACCACAGAAGAGATCTGATCAACCTATATGTTCTACTTTACTTCTATCTTTACCAGCCTTCTTGACTATCTGTGAGACAGCACAATGTTGGGCCTAGAGTATACTCGCTTGACTTTAGAGTTACCTACCCCCAAACACCAACGATCTGTCCTGCTTGACAAGATCCAGTCTCTTGGATTTGGGAGACGAGTGATCAAGACTAAGGAATAGTCACTTATCGGTCTTCTAAAATAGACCTGTGACAGGAAGAAGTCCATGATCGTTTTCTGTTAACAAGAATAGTGCCACGGTGCTTATGAACCTTTGGGGTAGACAATGAGGTCACTTAGCCAAGAATGATAGTAAATGGTACCTATGGGTTGGACCTTGACCATCTCCAAGTTGGACCCTTCCACAGGAAGAAGAACGAATAGGAAGATTAGTATCAGGCAAGGTTGCAACCCTGCATTAGAGACAGGAGTCCTTTGCTTACAAGTAACTACCGGCTTTCGAGGAAGGCCTAAGAAGCGTAGTTGGGTTACTGATACCGAAGCGAGGAAATGGTCTAGTTGCAGCAGGTACAGCTCAGGAGGCACCAACAGCTACAGTAATGGGGTAGTGGGTCGAAAAGTAGATAGCAGCAGAGGGTCCATCGCCATTATAGTGCAGATGACCGGAATCGAAAGATACCTAAGGCCGCGTTAAAAGGTTGATCCTTAACTCCACAGGATCTTTGGAGTTTCTTATGATTAAATATCATTCATATGAGGGTAACAAAAGCAAAGATTGTCTGAGGAGGCATTACGAGCCGAAACCACGCTGGAGAGGTAACAATCCCCCATGCCAACAACCAACACAAAAAATGACTTTAACAAAACAAAAACTGGGCAACGCCCATGGGCCTCCTAAACCAGCAAAAATTAAGGTCGCAATACCAGCACAGTACAACTGGCATGAAGGCAAAGCCTTTATCTACCACAAAGGACAAAGAGTCCCAATGCATGTGTTATTAGACTCCAGCTCTAATATCTTGACACTTGAAAGCAAACTGGTATAAGAATTAGCACTACCTACAGAAACTAGAATCAAGTCCTTGGATAGTAAGGGATTTGACGGAACTACTTCTACGACGTGCAAATGGCTATACACCCATCCATGATACAAATGGAAATTGGACAAAACCAACATTTGTCCACAGTTTCTTGTGAAGTTACGACTACGGGCAACTTCCACATAATTATTCACTTCGGATGGGAGCATGACCAACACCCGGTAAGGGGTATCGAGAACCCAACAAAGTAGGAATTTAGTGGCGAAAAATGTTCTGACCATGTCCGAACAAGTGATAAAGAAATTGATGTCGACTGGGATCCAAAATGAGTATGGGAGGACAATCCGTTATATGTAGGACATGTATGCAAGAGTAGGAGAATAATCGATCCCTTTACCTATCAGAAGGTAGATTGGGACATCACATAAGAAAATGTGCTAAAGCCTTATCACCAATTCCAAGACCTATTCAAAGGTCCAATGGCGGATGAACTACTGTATTAAGAATCCGAACCGGGATCAGCGTGCAACAGGTAACGATTCTTATCTGAGGGGGAGGTTATAGGTCTTAGGCCCTTTGCCTATGCGAAGTCCGTAGTCAAGTCCTTTGACTTCTACCTTATGGCGCCTATCCATCTATTCTTCTTAAGTCCTCTCTTTAGAGTGATTCGTTCAACATGGGACAAGAAATAGTGTTCTCGCTTGGAAGGAAAGACATATCAGCAAAAAAAAACTCTACATCTGCTGCGTGGGTGGCGCGTCCTGGCGCCGAGTTTTATTTTTTTGCGTCCCCTGTGTCCGGTGCGTCCTGAATCTCGTTGCAACGCCCCCCTACATCCCCTGCGCCCTGATTCTGGTTGCAACACCCCACTCTGTCCCGTGCGTCTAGGCTTCCAGCCCCGACGCCCTCCTACGTCCCCTGTGTCCGGTCACCGCGCCCCTCGCATGCTCACCTCCTGTACCCTCTGGCCCCTCGGTTCAACGTCTGGATCACGTCCCTACATTGCTACTGCAAAACTGTCGCTCTGATCACAGCGCTCGCGGCCTTGTGTCTGCTTGACCACCTGGCGCTCTGCCCTGCCCTCCATCCTCAGGATTCCTGCCTGGCACCCCCCTCTGTTACTGGGACATCAGGACGACGTCCTACGGTAGCCAACCCTCCTTTTGAACCTCTACGAGGAGCTCCTAGTGTCACCCCCTCCTGACACTCTGCTTCTGGCTTCTTTCTCCGGATTTCCTCATGGCGTCGGGCCACATTCCTACAATCCGCCCAGTTCCTCCTGCCTGCTCGCGCCACTTCAGGATAACGTGCGACTTGAAATAGAGCACATGCTACACTCCCGATTACGCGCTGCTATGTTGTCTGCTGGTAGCGATCCATATGAGGGCCTCCCTACGTTGCCGCAACATTGATTTCCAGCGAATGGACATCGGAGTCTGCCTTGCATCCCCCATCCATGATATCAACGACCCCTCGCGGGCAAGCATGTCATGGTCCGTCACAGTGGGTTTGCGGATCCTCTGGTGGACCCTTGATTTCTAGCACTTTGTCTTAATCAGATCCTATTATTTCTATGTACAGCTTACTATCTAGAGACCACCCTTCTATACCCATATTGCCTGTTTGTGGTAGGAGGATTCGTATCTCATCTAAGAAGTTCTGAGTCTCACATAATCAATACATCTGCACGATCTTTGTCAACATATTTTATTGAACATCCTTAAATCAATGCGGCTGTTAACCAGCCAGCACCCTTCTGCCTCCGGAACCAGGTGGGCTTGCCCAAGTATCGTGCCTATTTCCACTATGGTAAACCTTCTAGCATTGGGTCTAAGCTGAACGGTGACAAGATTGTGTAATTCTGACAGATGCCCAGAGTTAACTGCACTCAATATTTGAACACAAGCGAGTCAATGTATTGTCTTCTGGCGCCTAGAATCTCGCAGTTTGAAGACTGCCATGAGCTTTCGCAGAAGACGGCTGCGGAGCACACCATACATTTGCTCCCTGCCTGCCTGGACCCAAACCCAATCATTCCGACTAGCCTGGTTTCGAAAAAAGCCCAGATCCCGTAGATCTTGCACGGTGGATGTCGTAAATATCAGTTTCCTGAAAGGTGGGCACTGGGATTTTGAGTTGTGTCAGTAGTCCAAGGGGAAGGAGTCCAAGTATAGCACGATCATAGGGGAGGCGACGCTCTATGGGCAGCAACTGGAGGCTATATCGGATCAATTCGGTAGTCATGTTTTCGGCGGTAATACTGAGGACATTGCAAAATTCGACCAGACATGCAACATCACTACGGTGCCCCTTCCGGACTCGAAGAGTGGACTCAGCCTCTGGTGCAGGTCCGGTACCGGTTTTGTTCAAAAGGTCTACAACGTCTGCGGGAATATGAGCTCCTAGGCGTCGTAGTGAATCTAGGTTCAAAAGCCTCATTCGGATTGCGTGTTGTCGGCTATAGCTGCACAGAATCTGCCTGCAGGCATCGTTTTTATTCAATCGTCGCCATCTGTGCTTAATCTGATCCTTACGTGCCAGTTCCCCAAACTCAGTTAAATACATAGGAATATTTCCCAACTGGTATATGTGATCACGGAAGTGAGATAGGAGATGCATCTTGATGAAGTTGAAATGACATTTTGACTGAATCAATTCCATTCGTTGCTCATCCTCATGCTGGCGATGCTGCCGGTGCATTTTCCGTACCTTCGACCTGGCGTGAGATTCATTCAACTGAGCTTGCTGATGCCGTATCCCCAGGCCCTGATCCTTAAGTTCGGCTCGTGTTTGTTTCAACATTCGAAATTCCAAGAAGATATCCTTGGTGACGTGAAACCTGTAGAGATATTGTTCCATATAACCTATAGTTTCTGGGGTATGACTTTTACATTGCGCCATCAAACTGAAATCGAGTAATGATCAGATGCAAGCAAGCGCACGTTTGAAAGGTAGCTGTTGCGCACCGTCTTACAGTCTCAACGCCACAGCTAAAACTGCTAAAAGACATCTCCCCAAATTCCTCATCTCTTTCCCTTGCTACTGGGTAATCTCACCGTAAGCTTTTTTGAGAACAAAGAACCCGGGGTACGGCGGCGAAGACTTCCAAGTATTATCAGATGCTTGCAGTCGGCCATGTTTGTTGAGAAATCCTTGAACCCAATCCATCATGTGCTTAGCGAGTCCCAGGTAAATTGTATGAAGGAGATCGGGCTGGTGCAAGTCTGGCGCAGGTACCCGTCGGAGCCCCTGGAAAACGTTCCGCCCGAACTTGACACACAGAGCGTCGAGTGTGGGGTGGGTCACATCTGAATCTGACATCTCCGCCTCGTCACGCAGTTACTGCGCGAGTTCCTTGTATGTCGTATAATCTCGCAACTGATATGCCGTGTTCGCGTTGGCACCTACCTGGTGTGGACAAACCTCATATTCAGGACAGGCATTGGATTTTATTCCATGCAGGGCGACATTTTCCATATGGTCCGCAATCCATGTAGCCACTATCGGAAGCACCTCCGGACATTCCCATCCGCACAGTCAATTGCACCGCCATCGCACGTAGCATCTTGTAAGGGCTCAAATGAGAGTTCGAATATACCTTAAAGGGTGTCGGCATTGATTTCTCTCTAGGATAGGTTTGCTAAAGCCGACTAGGGCAAATTAGGAGGGACTGGTTGGAGTGCAAGAAGGAGGATAGCCATCAATCCGGGCCTGTGACCCCTAGTCGACGCTAGATTTCCTATCGTAACGTACACCGGCCAGGCCTTCTTGTCACCGGAGAAGTTGGTGAGATGGGGCTGATCAGAGATCCCAATAATTGGAACAACCGTGGCGCCATAGGGAAGAGTTTCCTGTCATAGGTTAGCCAGATCTTTAGTCAAAAGGTGAAGGAAATTGGTACAGTACTTGAACTTCCCACCACCAGTCTGCAGTATGCATTTCAGCATATACTCTGTGTCTATTGTGATCGTATTCACGTTGCGGTGTGTAAATAAGATCTTCTCTATAGGTCATCTGACGGAGAAGATATGGGACATAGTCTAGAAGGTTACGGTGGAAGAAAGGTGACGTTCTCATGCCATCATCCCCTTTCGCTACGTACCATCGCAGGCACGGCCCTTATGGATCCCGTATAGGGAGGTGGTTCTCGAGTGTATGCATTGCACGGTAGCCGACGGATGCCGAATTACCCAGGCCACTTGAAAACAACTTATTGATACGTGACTTGGGGACTTTGCTGTGAATAAACCAAGACCCAAGTTTAAAATCATGCGCGCACGCGAATGGAGCCCAGGGGTCCTCCGCTAGATTGTGGTTTTCTCGTTCAAATCCCTTCACCTCTCCAATGGATTCCCCCGAGGGAGGCAAAGTAGCCAGTTGGCTGGCCCCTGAGGACGTGTCGAACACACCACGTGATTCCATACAGGACTCGTCTGTAACCTCCGGATTCCACGAGTCAGATAAGTAATCCATAGGATTACCCTCCGACTCATAGTCAGAATCCGTCTGATCCATCTAGTGGAAAGTGTCATTGTGGCGTAATGGATCAGATTCACTTGGCAAAAAGGACCCTCTGAGGTGGTTGGCTGTGTGGCCGACGCGTGAAGAATGGGTAGATTGGCATGGGCGCTGCGCAGGTGTTTCTGGTAAGGGCCTGTCTGGGCGTATTTGCAGCGACAATAAGAACATTTGATAGGCATTACAGGAGCAACTGCTGCCGAATTTTTGAAGTGCAACCCAAGTATTCTGTCTGACATGAGCAGAATGCGCAAGTTTTATTGGGTGGTTCGGGGGAGCTAGGTCGCGGCGTACCCCAAAGGGAGCTATAGTCGAAGGGGTTTAGCACATGCCCTGCCTATCTCACTCGCACATGCATTCGGGTTTGTTTTTATGTATCCAGTTCCATTAGTACTAATAATTTGTTTTCCAATTTTGAAGAGTCACTGGACATACCAAGTATATAATCTTGCAACAGAGGCTGGCTCTGATGTCGGCATCGTTCCCACGTCTCATCGCTGTATTGATCATGTTGAAAATTGTTCCTAACAACTAGGATGTCAGGAACCCCAATGTATAAATGGAGGATCAAGGACGCAGGAGTGTCGTACCAGAAAGACTTTCCACAAGATACACTATCCACAACGCGGACCACATCCATACCCCGAAAAGGTCAGACGAAGACGAAATGGCTTAAAACAATAACATACAATACGTCTACATGGTGAATGTGGCTAAGGAAAAGAAAGCTCCAGCCTGACCTGCACATGCGTATCAGCTTCCTGCTGTAGCTCTGGCTGGTACAATTTCAGCTTAGCGCCCTGGGAATCGCAAAATCTTGGAATATAAGTCATCTCTTGACTTCACGCCCGATCGGAATGGCAGAATGCAGTACTCCGTGTGGGGGAAAACCGGCAAAGATCAGATGTTAGCCAGGCACTTTGCGAATATTCGTACTTTCCCTAATGCTGATTTTCGTAACATCGTGGGCGGAATGAGGAGGCTGCGCCCAGCCTGCGATTGCCTTGTAACCGCACAGGTGAATAATGACATACCTAGGATTCGGGAGATCGATCAAGCTATTATTCAACTTGTTAGGGACTCAGGAAAGAAGTTCACAACTACTCTTGTGGGCAAAGGTCGGGGTCTGCAGCCTCCGGTCGGTCCGGTAATTGTTCCAGGGCATATCATTGTTGATGCAATCGTCCTGCCTCCCGGGGCCTCTGCGCATTGGGATCCTGCGTTGCCTGCACCCAACCCAGATCCAGCTCCCCAGGGGCGGTGGGTGAATGCACCTCAGGTTTCGGCGCCTGAAGGAGGCCAAGGTAGAGACAATGACCCGCATCCGAGCCAGGCTGGTGATGATGGCGAGGCCACCGTGCCCGGTAGCGACAATAGTGAGAATCAGGGTCCGGCGGATGATGATCACGACCCCCATGGTGCAGACGCCAGTGGCGGAATGGGTCAAAATCTCCGTCCTGCTGCCATGGATGGTCTGAATGAGGGCCCAGCCGCCAACGATGGCCAGGACCAAAGAGAGGCTGCCGAGAGTAGTCAGAATCCCCGCCCGGGAGAAGTGGATCGTGAGAATGCACCCCAGGCTAGTGGTGTTGGACAGGTCCAACCAGCACCTCCTGCCCATGTGGTTTCATCTTACAACTTGCAAACAGGTTAGCTTATTTCGAAAGATTCATGTATATTGGTGTTTGCACGTACTGACTGCGAAAACCTAGACTGGAGCGTGCTGCTTGGGCGGCCTCGTGCGGTGCGTATTGGTTGGGTCCGGCCGTCAAGATATTATCAAGGTATCCATGGGAACGACAGGAGGGAAGTGCAAGCCGCTCCAAACTACCTCTCTCTTTTCTGGAGTCCTCCCCTCATCTATGCAACCAAATTTGGTGAGTTAGATTCCTATGATATCCAAGGATTGTGCGCGATGATTATGAGACGCGTGCCACAGCGACGGTTTCACTACATCCTTGGCGCAACTGAAGTAGGGCGCAGGAAGCTTGCTGCGTTTCTGAAGGAACAGCTATCTTCAGTGGACATTCTCTTTATCAACGATGATGAAATGGTGCATGCCGGGCTGCTATCAAATCCAGTTCTGGAGGACCCTCCAGATCTATTGGTATATTGTTATCGTGACGCAGACGACATGAGATCTCAAACACCACCATTGAAGGGGGAAACTTACCTTCCCGAAAAACGCGGCATCCAACTGGGGCAGGGACGGAGGGGGACCCATTGGTCAGATGCATTTCAGGAACCCCCGAAGGGATGCCGGAGCGGAAGAACATCGCAGTAATGACCTGGTAAAGGTGCCCAATCAGGACATCTCAACAGGAGTCCGGCAGATGGGATTTAGTCGAGACATTGAGAGATCTCCATATGACCGCAGCAGTAAAAGCCTGCAAAATGCTGACCCAGATTCCGAATCAAACTCGCCAGATCTCGCTCAATTCTTCAACAAATGTCTGCCGTTGCAACTCCAAAGATCGAGTCTAGTGAATAGTGAACAATCGCCAGGTTTTCCGCCTCCTCCCGCAGCTGCAAAAGACAAATGGAAACCCGGCACTTCGGTTGACGTCAAGAACCTGGAGCTGCGGCAGACGAAAAGGCTCCGCTTGTGGTAATAGGGTGCAATAGTGGCAACTCCAGGCGCACACTGGCCCGTGGCATCGCCTGGGTTAGGGTTTGAACTTATCGTGACATCGCGGGGTACATCTACCAGTACTCGAGTAGAGGACGTCTTAGCTCATGTTGTGGCGTACAAGGTTAATTTAGTGTCTTCACGATGATAAGGGTCAATTTAGCTAGTCCACTATTATTTGATTTAGAGGAATTTCCATGAATTTACATAAAGTGTATGTTAAGAGAAAAAACTGTCTGACATAGGTGCACGTCTTAGTGAGGCCTGCGTATACACTCACGCGTAGGCTTTGACTTACGGGAGTGACGACGACAGGGAGATACGGTGGGGTTACAAGAACGCCCTCTTCCACCCCAGGCTTCTTGCCTAATTTCCTCTCGCCTCCACACCACGCTTGTAACGTGTTCACGCCGGGGCGCTAATCACGCTGTCGGGTACAATAGGAGAGAAGTGACGCCTACCGGAGGCTATCAACTTCTAGGCTCGCTAAGGGAGGCTTTGGTGGTGTAATAGGAGAATAAAGATAACCGTTCAACCGAGTATATTAAAATACTGTCTGTCGAAGTCTGCCGTTTCCCGAGTGGAAGACGGCGGTCTTTTTAAGTACATGTGTTTGAGTATGATCATGAATTCTCACTCATGTTCTTACTCAATCAAAGCATAAAAATAACCAAGTATCAACCGATACTTAAAACAAAACATAAAACAAACTAAGTATCAACCGATACTTAAAACAAAACATAAAACATCCTAACCGAGTACCAGCTCCGGTTACAACGCTCAAGCTTCCTTATTCACCGGTCGACCCACCACCCTCTGCTGTCCTACCTAACCTCCCCCATCCAGACCATATCCCCTACACATCAAGCTTCTTTTTTTTTGGTTTTCGGCCCCTCGCGCCCAGTGTCATTTGTCCAGCATTTTTTCTTCTTTGCTCCGGGCATACAAACCTCTCCGGTGTCCCCTCCCCTGGCATTCGAAGAGGCCAGCCAAAACTGCGCAAACTTGCCATTGGGCGCGGGAAGTATGTATCTCCTATCAAACCAGTTATATCCGACCAATATTGATTGCTCTATGTTTGTCAGACATCCAGCCAGGCCACCAGAATATAGCGAGGGAGCAGCCAAGCGGAGAAAAGCGCTCCCCAGGGCTGGTGCCGTCGCCGGTGCGAGTCGTGCGGGACCCCACAAAAAGCCGGAATTCGAACCTGGCGTTGAAGATGCAAAGTCAGTGAAAGAACTCCGATCCACGTCCTGGGAGACTAGAAAGTCGCATGTCTTAACTAGGGGACGCTATGGGGACATTTTGTACATAAAAAGTTGTTGTGGCGTCGCCCACCCCCTCCCCCTGCCCAAGGTGTACCAGTCCTGGCGGGAGCATATGAAAGACTACATCACGCCTCGGGGTTGAGACCTGACGAGCCTCCGCGAGGCCCAGCTGGACTCGCTGACTTCTTTCGCCCGCTCGCTTCCACCCATGGCCGGCCACATCAAAGAAATTGAAGCCAGGTACTGCCCTGACAGCGTTACGGAACTGGTTAGTCAGATGAAGATCTTGGCCAAGGACACGGCCAAGAAACTTCCCACCACGAACGAGCGTCACACCGCGGGGGATGACGGTGGTGGCGACGTCATTGGACATATGAGTAAGTATTATGTGCTATGTGTCTTGAACTATCACAGTACTAACAAATATTCTTAGTTGCCAAACCCGACGGGTCCTCTTCTTACTGCCCACGGGCAGTAAGGATCCACGTCGTTCGCTGAACGGGTGCTCTCCTTCGGGAGCATCCGTTCTTGGACCTCTCGTGCCACTCTCCTGATGGTGATCAGGGAGTGGCATGGGGGGTCCTAGAATCTCCAGGCAGAATGGAAGTGCTCCGGATGATCAAGGCATAATGTGTGGAGAAGGAGGTTGGGTACACCAGGTACCTCATCGATGCGATAGGTCGGGGCGCCCAGTCAGTGCGTCTGGAACCCTAAAACCCTGTCTCTCCCTCTGATCTCATCTTCTTACATGGAGCTGAGGACATCGGTGTTTGGCTTGTTACGAACCAGCAGGACGGCCAAGAACCCCTCGACCTCATATTCCTAGAGTCACGTCAGGGGGAGGGAGAGCAGGAGGGCAACCAGACGCCTGAGCCAGCTGGTGGCGCATATCCCTTTTTTGACAGAAATGTCTGTGATCGCTATCTGCTAGCTCAAGGTACCTGGGGGGCCATGCAAGAGGAGGAGGCCGATAGCAAAGATGAGAGGCCGGAGGAGGAGGACCAGGACGAGAATATAATGCCACCGGGCAAACGAGACACGGTCATTGTCTTTGACCGGACCATGCTATGATTTAAAAGTTGACCTACTTGCAGATATAAACATTATGGCTAATTACAAACACAGGACGAAGAAAGCGGTTCCCGTCAATCTCCGACGGCAGCACCCTCCGGGAGCCCGTTTTCCCCCTCATCAGGTATGCGGTCGGTCGGCCCTTCTGTAGTGAAACTTCCGCCACTGAACAAGGATGCCCCTCTCCCATGTGAACCTACATACCAGCACCATCGCCCTACCCCAACCCCAGAACCAACCCCTCCCCCGCCGGAAGCCGTATCCCGGCATGATCATGTCTCCCCAGTACGACAACCCACACCTCCGCCACTAGAATCTTTGTCCTGGTGCCGTCGCCCCTCCCGGTCGCAAGAACAAACCCCTTTACCCCCAGACCCTGTGTCCCGGCACCGTGACGTCTTCGTAGTACGAGACCTGACCCCTGCCCCTCCGGAACCTGTGTCCCAGGACCGTCGCCCCCCCCGGCCGCGAGAACAAACCCCTCCCCCGTCAAAACCGGTGTCCTGGCACCGTGACGTCTGCCCAGTATGAGAACCAACACCTGCCCGTCCAGAACCTGTGTCCCGGGGCCGTCGCCGCCCCCGGCCGCGAGAACAAACCCCTATCCTCCCTGAACCTCTGTCCCGCCCGCATCGCGTCTCCCAGTACCGAGAACCAACCCCTGCCCCTCTGGAACCTGGGTTCCCGGGCCGTTGCCGCCCCCGGCCGCGAGAACCAACCCCTACCCTCCCGGAACCTCTGTCCCACCAGCATCGCGTCTCCCAGCGCCGAGAAGCAACCCCTACCCTCGCGGAACTTGTGTCCTATCAGCAGCTCCTCTCCCAGTGCCGAGAACGAACCCCGGCCCCCCCTGCACCAACCCAGGTGGACAAGATGAATGCGGTCGAGGAGATGCTAAAAGAGAGCCCATGGATGTCAGAGTTCATGCAGGGCTCAAGATCAGCTCCCGACTCTGGGAGTCCGCTCCCGAGCCAGGTCAGATCTTTGCAGCCGAGTGGTCCTGGTCATGACCGCACAATTAACACCTCATCCACCGAGCCACCTGAGAGCGAGGTTTGCAATTTACGTCAACCTGGGTCGACACCCGCGGCGCCCGACACTTTTGTTCCCACTACCCTAGGCCCCCCAGCTCCAGAAACCCTCCGCCTGTCTCCTCTTCCCCGCCGGGCCAATCGAAGCACCGCTACCCAACCCCCCCCCATGACCCCTGATGCGCCTTGGACTGCTTCGTGTCCTGGCTCCCGAGCTGCCCCAAATTCTTAGAGGAAAAGCCAAGAGAGTGGCACCAGCGCAGGGAAAGCACGTCATGCGCAAAACGCCGTTCCGCCTGGCCCCCAAGGGCAGCATCGCGCCATCTCAAGCCCAGCGCGCCCTCCGCCTCGCCGCTCGGCACGTCGCACTGCCGCTGAATAATCATTATCTGGTGCCAGTTTTTTTTTTCCTTTGCTATTTTTTCACTAGGTTTTAAATTCTTCTTATTTTGTTCTTGTTTTCGCTCGGTTGCTTGGGTTCGTTTTCCATCTGTGTGGTTTTCTCTCATTGGGGTTTCTCATGCGCACTTTAGCATCCTGTTACTGCCTTTTTTTTTCTTTAAGTTTTTCTATCTTGCTTGGCTGCTATACACAGGATTTCTTCCTTCGCCGCCTTTTGGGCGTCTTATATTCTGAGACTTTCCTACCCCGGTTGTCCGTCGTGCTCTGGTTGTCGGTCACATGGTGTTGGGAACCCCGGTCGCTTCACCATCTTTTACTCTAGCACCTTTTTGTTGCTTGATTGGGCGTGGTGGACGGACTTTTATTCTTAGAAATTTCTTCTCCCAATGTGGGCCCTCCGGGTTTTCAATTCCCTTGCTTCAATATCTGGTATTCTCCAAGTTAGCTCCTGTGTCAGTACTCGAGTACACCCCGAACCACGCCCCGACTGGGTGACCACTACATTCCCGATCCCATTTACGCGTCGTCTATATCTAGCGCAAAGTGATACTGCCAAAGACTACCAGTAATAGCTAGATTTGGGATGCCACTCTCCTCTGCCGTGTCCTTAATTTCCACTTTTGTTTATGCCGGAGATCAGGCCCCGTGATACCCGAAGGCTAAAGGGAATGATTGTGGGCATAGCACAGATCATTCAGAAGTCGCCTTTTTGGTAGTCGACCTATTGAGATCAATCTCGAGTGATACTACATGATTCTCTGACATGCCGAAAAGACTCCACTCAACTGCGGCGAGGATCGCGATGCACACATAGCTGTTCATCCATCCGACGTTTTATTCCTGCTCCTCCCAACTGGCAGTCAAAGGACGTTCCGAACTCCCACCTCTTGGTACAAAGGGAAGACAAGCACTCATTGATGTAAACTCTGGTGTGGTTTCCAAGATTCCAATTCTCGCCATCTACTAGTAACAAGTATGTTGGGCTTTGTATCAGCTCACTTGTTTTGAGTTTTAGCCCCTGGAGGTGTTAAATATGGGCTATTTTACCATTGGCTATAGCAGTGAAAAGCGGGCATTGATCAGGGTTCCTCCTCGGCAAGCTGGCAAAAACGAAAGGAAAGACGGCGCATCAGTTGACATTGAGAACCTAGATTTGCCAAAGGCGAAAAGGGTCCGCTTGTAGTGATAGGATACAATAATTGCAACTCCAGGTGCCCACTAACGCATGGCGTCGGGTGGGTCAGAGTTTGAACTTATGGTGACGTCGCGGCACGCATCTACCAGGACTCGAGTAGAGGACGTCTTAGTTCATGAGACGTCCCAAAGGGTTAATTTAGTGTCATTACGATAAGGGTCGATTTGGCAGGTCTACCATTAGTTGATTTAGACGAATTTGCATGAATTTATATAAAGTATATGTTAGCAGAAAAAGCTGTCTGACGTAGGTGGATGTCTTAGTGAGGCCTGCGAATACTCGGTACTTACACTGTAACCCTAAACAGGAAATACGGATTACAGGGGTGACGACCACGGGAAGAGACGGTCGGCTTATAAGAACGCCCGCTTCCACCCCAGACTTCTTGCCTCGTTTCCTCTCGCCTACACACCACGCTCAAGCTTCCTTATTCGCCCATTGACACTCTACCCTCAGCTGTCCTACCTAACCTCCCCCATCCAGAACGTATCCCCCACACATCAATGTTGTTTTTTTCGTTTTCGGCCCCTCGCACCCAGTGTCAATTGTCCAGCTTTCTTTCTTCTTTGCTCTGGGGATACAAACCTCTCCGGTGTCCCCTCGCCTGGCATTTGAAAATACGACGCAAAACTGCGCAAACTGCCGTTGGGCCCGGGAAGTATCTATCTCCTATCAAACTAGTGATATCCGACCAATATTGATCTCTCTATATTTGTCAGAGGTCCAGCGAGTCGACCAGCATGTGCTGAGGGATCAGCCAAGCAGAGAAAAGCACTCCTCTGGGCTGCTGGGATAGCGGGTGCGAGTTGTGCTAGACCCCACAAAAAACGGGAATTGGAACCGGACATTGAAGATTCAAAGTAAGTAAAAGAACTCCGATCCATGTACTGGGAGCCTAGAAACTCACATGTCTTTGCCTGAAGCACTCTGGGCCCCGCTGGTCGCTCCGTCATTCGCCCCGTCGCCCTGCTGCCGGTTAATCAATATGCTTGGCCCCAAGGGGCAGTATCGGGCCTTCTCAAGCCCGAAGCGCCCTGGGCCCCACTGCGACACCGGGATGGCCGCAAACATCTCCTGTGTCCAGTCCGTTCTGTGTCCGCCCCCTCACGTCCCCCAGCGTCAATTGTCCAGGTTTTTTTTTCTTTGCTCCACACATGCAAACCTGTCCCGTGTGCCCTCCCCTGGCATCCGAAAATGCTAACTAGAACTGCGCAAACTGCGATTAGGTGGGAAAAGTAAGTATCTTCCATTAAACTAGTTATATCGGACGAATACTGGCCCCCCACTGTTAGTCAGAAGTGCGGCGTGTCAACCAGAACATGCCAGGGAACCAGTTAAGTGCCCTGGGCCCTGCTGTTCACCCCTCTGTTCGCGCGTCGTTGGCCCCGTCGTGTTGCCGCCTGGCCCCAAGGGGCAGCATGGGGCCTTCTCAAGCCCGAAGGGCCCCAGGTCTCGCTGCAACACTGGCATGGCCACGGCCCTCCAATCCCGGCAATCAACCAGGATGAGGACGAGGATACAACACCATTAGACATAAGAGATGTGGTTGCTGTCTTTGACCGGACTCTGGTATGATTCAAAAGTTGACGTACTTGCAGATATCAACATTATGGCTAATTACAAAGACAGGACGAAGAAAGCGGTGCCCGTCAATCGCCCACGGCAGCACCCTCAGGGAGCCAGTTTTCCCCCTCATCCGGTACCCAGTCGGTCGGCCCTTCAGTAGTGAAGATTCCGCCACGGGACAAGGATGCCGCTCCCCTACGCGAACCTGCATCCCAGCCCCGTCGTCCCACCCTAATGCCAGAACCAACCCCTCCCGCCCCAGAACCTGTATCCTGGCACCGTCACGACTCCGTGGTATGAGAACCAACACCTCCACCACTGGAACCTGTGT
>LN891005.1:204122-226134 GCA_900010015.1 Tuber aestivum | reverse complement strand
TACACAGACCACCAACAGGTTAAGGATAAAGTTAGGGCTGGGATAACGCCGGAACTTCGGAAAGCCTGGGCGTTGAAGACACCCCACCCCGAAGCCCTCAACGATTACCTCGATCTGATACGACAGGTTGGGCACAAACTTGAGGACGACAAGCGATTTGGGCATCTCCGAGATGAGAAGTCCGCGAAACCACGAGAGAAGCGTGAGAAGGAATCTTCTAAACCTACTGGGAGGTTTAAGAAGAAGGAGAAAGGTTCGGGTTGGAAGGACAACAAAACGCGGAAGACCGCTAATGTTGGCGCCGGAAGGCAGGCAGGGACGTCTGAGTATGCAATTGCTCATAAGGACATCCCTCAGACCCTGACTGATAAACGATGCAAAGACAAGCAATGCACTAAGTGTGGGAGAGAAGGGGACTTCTGGAGACAGTGTTCGGTGACCTCTGCTGTCGTACATGCTGCGAGGAATACCGCGGGAGTGCAGCGATCACGACCAAAGGCGGAATCCTCTACGGGTTGCAATAAGCGTCTTAAGCGCATCGAAGCGTCTCGACCGCCACCAACTGGCCCGAAGCTTTTAGAAGCTCGCCAACCCTCACCTACCATTATGGAGGTTGATACGGGTGATGAGCTAGGTAAGAACCTAATCCTAGGAAGGAATAACTTAAGCTAATTTCTTTAGATCTATGAAGGTCTAGAAGGAATTAAAAGGCCACTCAAGTGGAACAGATTATGGTAAGAACCCATCTGCGCAAATCAATCCTTCAGTTCTGACAAGTCAATTACACAGGAGTGTTAGGAAACTACTTGGTCAGATAGATGTTAGGCACGCGCGGTACTTTGGGTTTTTCTTTTGGTTCTTGGGTTCTGTTATTTCCTGTTGTAATCGAATTACTCCACACGGGACAGTCTCGGGGAAATCACTTCCAGGCCTTTCCCTGAACGAGCATTCTGCTCCGAGGGGTCGCTTCGGAAAATGGGAACCACGCGAGATTCGGATGGGGCACAAAGATGCCCTGTTTGGCACCGGTTCACTGAACGTCTCCGGAGAGCAAATGTATTTTCGAGTCTTATATGGTTCGGTTGTCTTGTACTTTGAATTGGTTCAGGTTGTTAGTCTTGAATAAAAAGTTATCTTTCAAGTTTACCTGAGGAGGGTTCAGTACCCGAAATCATGCTGGCGTGATAGTAAACAGCACTCCAATTCCCTTCCGTGATTGAAGATATTCTTGAAAACGTTTACCGACCCGTTGTGGCCGCTCTTGTCTCGAAAGGCAAGAGACTATAAAGAATGAGTACCACAAGACAAAGTAAAAGAGCGAGGCGCTCTAGTCCACCCAAGCATAGCAAGTCCTTTCACTTACGAGTGACATTGGACTGGCGCATAGTGTGTAGACAAGTGAGTGCCGAAGCACTATTGTTGTTAGACAGTGGAGCTACTGGACCCGTGCTAAGTAGCAAATGGGTCAAACATACACAAGCTCCTTGTGTGCGACGAAGGATTCATACTCCAATGAAGGATGCAAGCAGTAACCACATACCAGGATCAGGCCTACATTATACCAAGTCATTGGATTTAAAGATAGGCGATCATGTGAACGGTATGCGCTTTGAGGTAGGAGAGATAGCCGACACTGGTGTCGACGGCTACTTACCTATGTCGTGGTTAAAGGACCACAACCCAGACATCGATTGGAAAGTAGGATCACTGACCTGGCGCTCAGATTTTTGTAAGGCGAATTGCCTGACAAAGCAGAGGCGGTTAGTTTACATGACCGATGAAGAACTGTTGGCAGAAGATCCCGAAAATGTATACTTTTTAGGGACAGTACACTTCTCGGATGACCAAGGTGAAGATGTCACAGTCCGACTTCTACCAGAGTATAAGGACTTTGGGGACATCTTTAGTCAAGAGAGGATAGACGAATTACCGGAACATACGAAGTATGATCACAGAATTGATCTAATTCCAGGAAGTACTCCTCCTTTTGGACCGATCTATCCGATATCGGTGAAGGAACGGACAGCGCTCCGTGAATTCATAAGTGAAATGTTACGTACTGGGAAGATAGAAAGATCTACTTCCTCGTCCTCGGCGCCTATACTTTTTGTGCCAAAACCAGATGGTACACTAAGACTAGTGATAGACTATCGAGGACTAAACAAGATCACGGTAAAGAATAGATATCCTCTCCCGTTGATGAATGAATTGCGAGGCAGGCTCTCAAAAGCTACGGTATATAGCTTGATGGACCTGAAAGATGGGTATTGGGAAATCCGAATGGCTGAAAAGGCTAAGGGTGATACTCACTCGTATAAGGAACTCACTTCTTTCCGCAGTGAAGAGGGACTACACCAAGTTTTGGTGATGCCCGTTGGGTTATGTAACGCCCCTGCCACGTTCCAGAGTATGATAAAGGACATATTTCGAGATATGCTGGGTGAAGGAGTCGTCGCCTACATGGACGATATCCTGATTTACTCAGAGACCATAGAGGAACAAGTCTCTCTGGTTAGGCGAGTAATGGAAAGGTTAAGGAAGCATCGACTATGTGTCATCATAAAGAAGTCGTTCTTCCATAAAAGCGAAGTTGAGTTCCTAGGTTATAGGATATCCGGAAAGGGGATATCCATGACAACGAAGAAGGTGGATACCATCTTGGATTGGAAACCACCAACTAGCGTCGTCGGAGTCCAAAGCTTTATGGGCTTTGCCAACTTCTACAGAAGGTTCATAGAAGGGTTTAACAAGATAGCGAAACCTTTGACGGACCTCACTAAGAAGTATGTCCGATTTGATTGGACCCCTGCTTGTGAAAAGGCTTTCAATGATTTGAAGAAAGCTTTCACCTCGGGACCAATTTTAGCACACTTCGATCCTGTCCACCAAACTAAGTTGGAGACACATGCGAGTGACTTTGCATTAGGTGCCGTACTCTCTCAATTCTGTGAAGATGAGAAGTGGCACCTGGTGGCCTTTCATAGTAGGAAGTTCCACCCAGCGGAGATCAATTATGATGTACATGACAAAGAGATGACTGCCATAGTGGCGGCGTTCAAGGAATGGGAACATCTGTTTAGGTTGGTAGAGGGTGAGATCGCTGTTTATACCGATCACCAGAATTTGGAGTTTTTAATAGTACAAAGACCCTCAACCGCCGTCAACATCGCTGGGCAGAATTCCTGCAGCCCTTCAATTTCAAGGTTGTTTACCGTGAAGGAAGGCTGAATACAAAGGCCGATGCACTGTCAAGGCGTGGGGACCACCGCCCTGAAGGGGGGAGTAATTCTCTGTCAGATACACCAAAGCCGTTTTTTCGCCCCGGACAATGGGTTATTGGACAAGAGCGAGACCTCTTACGTCCTCATTCGTTGGCTGCCTGTCAAGGCTACGGGTTGCAAAATATATTCTTGGATGCATTACGCACTACTGCGAAACAGGATCCCGTCTATGTGAGGGACTTGAAGGCTGTGTTAGCGGGAGACAAAAGTGTCGATCGCAATCTGACGATAGAAAGAGATGCCTTCCTGTTGAAGGACCTTGTTGTAAGAAGAGATCTACTCTTATACAAGAACAGGTGGTACGTTCCCAACTCACAAGATCTGAAGGATAAGATCATGGAAGCCGAACATGACTCCTGTATCGCAGGACACTTTGGGACATACAAGACGGTAGGCAGGGTTAGGGCTAACTTCTTCTGGCCTAAGATGGATGAGAGCATTTCGGAGTATGTCCGTACATGTGATGCCTGTCAACGGAACAAATCCATTAAGCATAAGAAGTGTGGCTTGTTGGAACCTGTTGGTGTACCCTTTAGACCCTGGACGGATATCTCAATGGACTTCATAGTAGCACTACCGGAATCAGAGGGGTATACCAAAATTTGGGTAATCGTGGATAGATTCTCAAAGATGGCACATTTTATACCTCTGGCCACAGATATCCCTATAAAGGATATGGCCCTGATATTCCTAAAGGAAGATTGGCGACTCCATGGGCTCCCAGAATCTATTATCTCTGACCGAGATAGTCGGTTCACATCTAAGTTCTGGATGAGCCTGATGCAACAGGTGCAATTGAAACTACGGTTATCAACCGCTTTCCACCCTGAGACTGATGGGCAGACTGAGCGGGTGACCAGACCTTGGAACAATACTTACGGAATTATTGTTCATATCAACAGGATGATTAGGCATCGCTACTACCTTTAGCGGAGTATGCCTACAATACATCCACCTCCGAGTCGACAAAGTTGTCGCCGTTTGAGATCAACTATGGCTTTAACCCACGGACCAACTGGTCAGGTGCGGTTTCGGAGCAACAAGGTGTTCATCCCAGTAGCGAGGTATTGGTAAAGAACTGGGAAGGGGTATGGCAAGAGGTCCGAGATACACTTAAGTGAGCTCAAGAGAGACAGCGGAAATGGCATGACCAGAAACGGTTGCCGTCACCGGAATACACTACGGTAGAAGATGTAACCAATGGCAGGGCAAAGAAGGCTGACCGCGTGATGCTCAATCGAAAGAACATCCGCACTAAGCGACCTATGGAGAAGCTGGACCACCGAATGTTTGGGCCCTTCGTGGTCAAGCGTAAGGTTGGTAACCGAGCTCATGAACTCCAGTTGCCTGCCCGGTGGTCAATCCATCCGGTATTCAATGTCGGACTCTTGGAACCCTATCGCGAGGACCCAAGTGGTAGAAGGAGTAAGGAAGTCCCTGTCCCGAGATAGTAGATAATGAGCCTAGCTATGTTATCGAGGCAGTTGTAGATAGTCGATGGTATGGTAATATGAAAGCAAAGTTTCCAAATCGCTTCGTACAGTACCTAGTTTCATGAGAAGGCTATGGCGTAGAGGAGAACTCTTGGGAGCCATATGAGATGCTAGAGGGCATGGGCTTGGAAGCCATGAAGAATTTCCACCATCGGTACCCCCATAAACCCAGAGACCATAGGGTTGAGGGAGAGCCGAACCGGGGAAATGAAAGACGACGGTAGCGGACCGGGTTGGTCCTTGGAGAAGAGGGGAGTGATGTAACGACCCTACGTTATAGAGCTATGGCAACCTAAGTCTACGCCCATACATAAGACCCAGAGGTTATATGGTAGACTAGGCGGGCATCTCTGAGCATATCCAGGAGAGACTCGATGGTCCGGGTATCCCGAAGAACAGAAGGTACATGAGAGGTAGGTGTACCTAAGTAGTGGAAGTAACGTGACCACATCGGCTTCGTCCTAAGGATAGGTCACAAGGCCGGGTAAGTTTACCCTGTCGAGGTAAGTCACGTTACCCTACCATGGGGACCAGTTTCGTGTCACCATGGACACACTTACCCTACCTTTGGGACACCATTACCCTACCTTCCGTCGGAAACGTTCTCGGAATGATTTCGTGTAATGTTAGGATTGTTTGTTACGCAATGACGATCGATGGGCACTTGCTTGCTTATTGATCGGAAGACTACGGGAGGAGCTAGAGTGCTCCGAACATGCTGTAACTTGGCCGGATTATTCCTAACAGGTACCTGCGGCCCCAGGGTTCGCCCCGGGCGTCATGGGTCTAAATGGGTGGAGGTGCTGTATTACTAGTTAAATGGAATCAATGAAGCCATGTCCATAACACTGTATACGTCGCTGCCGTCCGTCCGACCTGAGGCTGTTCGCAGGATATATAAGGGGGCAAGGTGAGAAGGTCAGGTACCATCTCCAAAAAGAACGGAGTAAAACGGACCATAACTGACGGAGTTAGCGTGAGCTATCCGGAAGGGTCCCTCGAGCAGTCCCGGGTAGTGCCGGAGACATCGAGGAAGGTTTTACGCCAATCAAGCCTACACGTGCCCCTTTGCCGCAGGCTCTTTGTGGGTTGTTGGAAGACTCTAATAGCATGATACTTATCATGGTGAGTAGTGTGCCGGGGGTAAGGGACCGTGGGTAGCGCCCATGGGTCCCGCCGCCGTCACAGCTCTCCGCGGGAGCGTCGTAGACCCCGTAAGTTCGCAATCAAGAAAGATAGAACTTAACCGGAGAACACCTGATGTCTACGGATGCTTGCATACATCATAGCACATGGGAAGAGAGTCATTTAGTTAGGCTTCCTAGGTGTCTCGACAGTCAGCCCCTGGCGAGACACCGATGCGCAGAGTTTTCACTCCGCCAGGTGTATTGGTAAACACCTCGCAGGAACTGACGTGCATATGGGAGAATTCTGCTAGAGTGTGCTGACACCTAAGCCCTTCGGGAATGCGGTAATGGTGCCAGCAACCCTTACGGAGAAGGGCATGCTCATGTTGGTCGGGGCAACCTGATGGGGGAGTTTTTGGTATAAGTCTGACTACTTGAACCTTATACGAGAACTCTCCTGCGCCGACACAATCAACATCCTCTCGAGAGACTTCAATTGAGATAAGCCAGAGCTTAACAATATTAAGTTGTACTGTTACTTTTATTCTTTACAATTTCGCAAGAGCTTTTGTTCGAGAGATTCGAAGTTTGGTGTGGTTGCATCCTTGGGATCCATCTTCCTGCGGGAGCCCCCGTTACATGTGGGCGTGTCGCAAATTTTTCCACGGTTGTTGACTACCAAGCCTGTATGTCTGACGTTTATCTGCGTCGACTCCAGGTTGTCCAGGGAAGACATTTGCTTCTGCTATTCCCATTTAGGCATAGACTATATTTAGTGCGAAGTTATATTCGTAAACCCTACTCATTGTCGCTAGATTTTGGACGCCACTCTCCTCTGCCGTGTCCTTCATTTCCTCCTTTATTTACGCTAGACCTCACATCCTCTGATAGTTGGAGACATTGGCATTTGATCGTGGATATTACATCAAACATTGGGAAATCAGCTTTCTTGTATGCGAACCCAGGAGATCAATACGGAGTCATACTTGTTGAATATAGATGTACCCCTAGCTCTAGCGTATAAGACCTGCCATATCCTAACAAACATAAGCAACCTACTATACACAATTTCCAAATTTTCTCGCGGATATACTATTTACACTTCTCTAACCACTGCTTTCTCTCTCTCCTTTCTGTATAACTTTTCCATCATGCCAATGGCACAACGATCCCGCTTCCACAGTGAACCAACGCCCTGCGCTGGTAATATGTATGGACGTAAATGTGACGCCGGCCATGGCCCCGTGGAACTTGGGGGAATGGGATTCAAATCTCACGTAAACAATTTGTGCAGCTCCCACAGGGCGCGTACGAATGCTGAGGCATCACGTCCGCCTTCTTCACCCCAGCAAACAGCAAGCCAACCAAAGAGACCACCTAAGCGCACGTGTAAAAGCACAATGCAGGCAGCTGTGCGTCCCGACCCCGAGACTGACGCCGAAGACCAAGTGTATGTGGAAGCTGTACATATATCGGAGGATAGCAGCGATGAGTACCAAATCTTTCCTGGCTCCCCACAATCAGAATCAGAATCCGACGCTAATGTGGAAGATATGGATCCCAGTGATGGGGGAGCAAGAACACGGCGTCACGTGTCACAGACAGCGAACAGAGAGGATCCAAACAGCGGGAAAACAGTTCGGATTTCGACTACGGCCGGATCACAGTGATCCCGCCCTTATCTGCCGATGCCCGCTGTCCCTGCCTGCATCATTCGCGCTAGAGCCTCTACTCCAGGTGTTCTGTCGTGAAGCTTGGCAAGGAATTCGTCTCCACTGGGTCGCTCGAGTATGCTTTCCTGGGATATCAGAAGGTCTAGCTGGGCAGATCATCTAGATCTACCCCGATGCGACTTTAACTGGCACGGAAGTACCAGCCGGAGGAATAATCTTACAGGACCTAAAAGTTCTACATTACGGCTGGCCAGGGATCTGATTCTCTAATACACTCTTTTTGATGACCCACTACCTAACGTAGTTGTTCTGACAGCCAAAGTGTACAGTGTTTGGGAGGGTGCGTGGAATATGAATGAGGGTTGCGGACGTATTGAACGATCCGAGGATAGTATAACAATAGTAAGTGATCCCCGCCAGACGTCTGCACACATGGCAAATTATAATAACCTTGATAGATACGCCAAGAGCACTCAGGCGTATGGTCACAATTCGTTTATCATGTGAAGCATCATATAGTAACGTTATATGCACTGCCACTGCCACAAGGTACAGCAGTCATGGCACGTAGCGTTGATTATCTTCTGGAAGGTGACCGGTTCATGTGCTACGGGAAAGGGGGTGAGGTTTCTTATGACGATGACTAGCAATGGCTATTGGGTAATACAACTAACTATGTATGAATTTAGACACCGTCTGATCCTGCGATTCCTTGCGCCCCAGATCCCCGAGGCCATATATGGCAAGGACTTTGCTGGAAAGAAAATGCAAGCCAGGATAGATCCTGAGTTCCTATCTAGGATCAATAGAAGTATGATCTATCTGACTTGCGCTATACTATGCCACACTCTCCGGGCATGGTAAACGGGGAAGTACGAGGAGCCGAATGACTTCAAGCCTGATATTGTCATGGGTAAGAATCTCAGAATATTCTATTGGGCTGTAGTGAAGGAGTCTGGCTAACCCATGTCCCACTTAAGACCTCTTGGCATGCGAGAGGCAAACATGGCAGAGATTTCCCACGCAGATCCAAGAGCTGTTGGTCCAAAACATCGGCCAAATCATCACCGAAAAGGTCCAGCAACAATAGGGGATTCAGAATGATCGAGTAGAAGGGTATGATGATGAGGTTGACGCTGTAAGTGAAGAGCTGGAGTGCAGGAAATCCAACCAGGCTCCCACCCAATCCTCGCGGGGTCGACACACAATGACCGACTACCCTCTAGAGGCCTATTTCGGGCGCCAGGGCAGGCGGGAACAGTTGCCCCACCCCGATGTTGCTTCTGATTTTAGCCAGACGGCCATTGGACGGTTTCTTGGCTTTCATGATTTTGAACAGGATAGTCTAGACGATACACCGGAACAAGCAGGACGTCTGACATCGGGGAGCGTGGGCAGTCCATGAATTTCATCGCGCGTCTCGCTTAGTCAGGATGATTCACAGTCGGGGTAGGTGACCGCTGTACAAGGATAGCAGGAAGGGAATTTTGATTGAGAGAGAGGACACAATAGGTCGGTGGGACTGGGATCGAGAGTGGGCGCGACGGGGCGCATATCGGGACAGGCGGTGCCGGTGGGATTGCAAGCTTCAATAGCGCCTAGTGTAGTCAATAGATTAAAAGGGCGAGCCAATGTGATGCCGTACGATAGTAAATAGAGTATTCGCAGCCCTTATCGAGACCAAATTTCAATCAGATGTGGTTACCGAAAGTCCTACAACATATGGAGTACGTCCCAAATACGGCGAGAAAATCCCAATGAGGTCAATTGAAAGTGTAAAATCAGGATGGAAGAGGTAGGTAACATAGGACTCGGGGCACACAGGAGTAGTTCCTCGAAGTCATGAGAGACAGGAGCAGGGACAGGAACTTAGGAGGAGGAGAGCGGACGAGACATGCGGTGGGAGGTAAGCGATATAGATTAAGTCATCCAAACAGAACTGGCTTTACACGGACAGGATTGGAACGCGGGGGGAGGGTTGATGGGCGTCACGGCGAGAGGCAGAAGCAGCAGACATTCGCCGGACGCAAAGGTGGCGTGGCCGGATGGCCGGCATTCTGGGCGGGACTTCCAGGGGCGTCAGGACGCCTGGCATGAGGTCCAGAGGTGTCAGGACGGCAGCTGAGAGTAGTAGGGGCGTCAGGACGCCAGGCAGGAGTAGTAGCGGCATCGGGAGGCTAGGGGGGAAAGGGCATGGATTGTCAGGGCAGGCAGAACAGAGCTAGCAAGGGTCACAATGCAGGGGGGTTGGAGTGCTGCGTGGCCTGTGAGCGTCAGGATGCAGGAGGGTACGGATGTGAACCTCAGGACACAACACCGGATTCAGCCGATGTCCTGATTAACTGTTTGCGTCCAGTTTGTCCTGTGCGTCTGACGCACCGGACGGACAGGACGCAAGAGCAAAGTTTTACTGATACAATTCTCGCGTTTCTTAAGATAAATCTCAAAGAGCGTAAAGCTGAGTTTTTACTGTAATAACATAAGGTAGGAAATAAACAACAAGAACATGCGAAGAGCTAATACTCAGGGTCCTAGTGACCCTTTATATAGTAACTTTTCACCTGGCGTGACTGATACCTTTGACTCACGCAAACCCCATGACTCATAACTATGAGTTATTGGAAATCCATCAGCCGACTCCTATGAGTCACTGCGCAACATACCTAAAACTAATCCAAACATAATAACCAAGTCAGGTGCACAACTTGCGTCACCTAAGTGAAACCCATGACTCATAATTTCAGTCCTGTGTGAAAATCATAACATCGTGTGACTCACAAGTGTGAGTCACGAACAGGTAAACATAATAACATGTGATGCACTATTTTGCTTCATGTGAAATCTGCCTTGCTTAGTCACAGTTTGTGACATTAGCTCGCCTCTCCCTCAGCCCATGTCCCATCGGGCTTTATGTCAATCTTTCCTCCAAACTCCAAGCCCTTTTGGCTGGGAGTCACCACTTCTTTTCCTTGTCTAGCCACGCATTGACCTTCTCAATCCTTGCTAAGGTTGAGCGTGCGTCCTTCTCTTCTTTCCTCCAATAGTTCTGGCGGGCCTTCCTCATCCTCCTCTCTTCTTGTAACTCCTTCTTGAGTTCTTCGATCCTGTCGGACTGGTGTTCCAGCAATTTGCTCATCTCCGCTTTTTCCGCCAACCATTTCCATTTCACCTTGCTTGATATTTCTGACCTTTCTCGATCCCCCGCTTTCTTCATCTCATCTTCCCCGGAGACCTGTCTTCTCCTGGGTTTCGCCCATTTCTGTTTTTTCGCCCCCCTCCTCCCCGCCTCCGTCCTCCAAGTCGGTTCGATATATTGCACCAGAGCCACCTGCTCTGGCGTTGGTGATCTCACAGGTGATCCCAGGGGAGAGGTCATCGGTGGCCATCGGTTTCCTTCCCGTAGCCAATATCCTACGCCCTCCTTCTCCAGGTAGTTCACTTGGCACTCGTTGTCGTAGCAACCTGTCCATGACAGGTTCGCGTACTCCCTTTACTTCCTCGATGTTGTTTCGATCGGCAGATCCATCAGATTCATGCATTCCTTGGCCGCATATTCCGTCTTGATCAGAGTACCCTGTTCTTGCGTCGGTGTTGGGGTGCGGTACCTTGGACTGGTCGGTATGATGTGTTTGAATGCCTCGCTTGTCGGGACTTTCTGTAGGGCTGATGGCATCAGCAACTGTTGGTATTTGCTCTGGGTCAGGTCCTAGTTGTACGAATTGGTTCTGTGTAGGTTCAGGGTCGACTACTCTGATTCTGCTGCGTCCTCAACTCTCGGTTGTCAGCTTGCTTGAATATTGTTTGTAGAATTGTTGGACTGCATTTTGCGTGTTTTTGAAGTTGGTTGCTCCGTACCAGGTTTTGTCGTATTGTGGTGAATATCCTGTCCACTTCACTCGGTATTGTAAGCGACTGTAGTGTAATTGAGTGTCGATTATTTCTTCGAGTTCATATTCCACTTCTCTGTCTATTTCGATTGGTGGTGGAGGAAGTTTTACTTGTAAAGGTAGAGGAGTATCTTGATAGGGTTCAAGTATGCTGATATGGAAGGTATTGTGTATCTTCATTGCTGGTAGGAGGTCGAGCTTATATGTGCGACTTCCTATCTTTGCCAAGATTATGTACGGTCCTATTTTCTTATAGTCCAATTTTTTTGTTTGTCTTGTGGTCCTGATGTTGCATGGTAGCAAACAAAGCTTGTCTGCTCACTTTAGGTTTGGATCGGGTTTTCTGTGATGATCATATTCTTCTTTTTGTCGCAGTTGTGCTGTGACCATTTCTGTTCGCAATATGTTGTGGAGTTGGCTCATATCTTTCTTGGCTGTTATTTTTCCTTTGAGCATATGACCTATGGTCTCGTGTTCTAGATGTAGGCCATAGTTTGTATAGAAGGGTGTCATCTTAATTGTTTCTTGATTTCTATTATTGTATGTGAATTCTGCGATGGGTAACCATTCGCACCAATCGTCCCGCTGATAATTGACGTATGCTCGAAGGTATTGTTCCAATATGCCATTTATCCGTTCAGTTTGTCTATCTGTTTGGGGGTGGAACGCTGTGCTCAGACCTCTTTCGATCCCCAACTTTTGCGTTATTTCTTTCTATACCTCGGATGTGAATAGTGATCCTCTGTCGCTGATGATATCCTTTGGTAGCCCATGTTATCGGTAAATTTCTTTCATGAATAGGATGGCGAAGGGCCATGCCCTGATGTCCGTTTTGCCTGGTATGATGTGACTCATTTTGGTCAGATGATCTACTACCACTAGTATGGCGTTGTGATCATTTGACTTTCCTAGGTCTGTGATGAAATCCAGGGATATGGACTTCCGTGGTTTTTTTGGTGCTTCGTTGCATTTGAGTTATCCACAAGGTGCGTGTCGTACCACGTTTGTCCATTGACATATGTCAGAATTTTTAACATATCATTTGATGTCTTCCCTTATCTTTGGCCAAGAGTATCGTTGGTTAACAAACTCGGTAGTTTTGGCCGTTACTCCATGTCCCCCATATGTGGTGTCATGATGGTGTAGTATGCTTCTGGTGCGTAATTCTTCTTTATCCGGTATCCAGATTTTTCCGTCGTACCATAAGTAATTGTCTCTCCATTGACACAATCCCAAGGCGACCCCTTTGGTTTCCTTTATTCCTTGTGCCAGTTTTTCTTTTATCTCCTTGATGTCTTTGTCCTGTGAACTCTCCTGCCTGATATCTTCTTCCGATGTCCTTTGTGTATTTATCTCGTTCAGTGATTCGTACCTGCTGTCTTCATTCTCTGGTCGGAAATATTTTTCTCGCAATAGTATCTGTTGCTTCTGTTTGATTCTTTCGTCTTCGGGGTCCTTTGGTCGGTCCGTTGATCGTCTGGTTATGGCATCCGGTTTTCCTCCTTCTTTTCCTAGACGATATTCAATTTTGAAGTTCTAAGTGCTGAGTTTTTCCATCCATTGTATCTGTCGTCCATTTATCTCCTTCGTGGTCATCAAGGGTACTAAGTTCTTGTGGTCTGTGAGTTTTTTCATGGGAGCTTCATTGTTTTATGCCTATCTTCTCCCTTCCTTTAGAGCTTAGACTATTGCTAATAGTTCCTTGTCCTGAACATCATAATTTATTCCGTCGGCGTCATCGTTTTGGATCTGAAGGCCACTGGTCTCCACTTTCTATCCTCGCATATCTGTGACAGTATACCCGAGCATACGTATTTCGAAGCGTCAGTTTCGATCCTCGTCTCCTTTGTTGGGTCAAAGTGTACCAATATTAGTCCCCATGTAATTTTCGTTCTTAGCTCGTCGACGGTTTCCCTTTCCTTTGATCCCCAGTCCCATTTAATGTCCTTTTTAGTTAGGTTGTATAGGGGTTTAGCTGTCCAGCTAAAACCTTCTATAAACCTACCATAGAAATTGCAGAAGCCCATAAAACACTGAATGTCACTCTTGTTTTTAGGGTATTGTCATTCTCATATTGCGTTGGTCTTGACGGGGTCCATTTGGACTCCTTCTCCATTGATGATCAATCCTAGATATTGGGTTCCCTGCTCATGGAATTCGCATTTGCTGCGTTTGCATCCCATTCCAGATTCTTTGATGTTGGCCATTATGTTACTGACATCCCGTTGGTGTTGTTCCAAGTCTTCGGAATATATGAGTACATCGTCTAGGTAGACGATACAACATATATCTAGGTATTTGTTGCGTACCCTGTTGATCCATCATTGGAATGAGGCTGGCGCATTGGTTAGCCCAAAGAGCATAACCAAATATTCGTATGTTCCATATCTTGAGGCACAGGTTGTCTTCCATTTGTCTCCGTTTTTGCTCCTGAAGTTGTGATAGTCATCCTTGATGGCTAATTGAGTAAAGTATTTGGCTGACGCCAGTCCCTCCAATGCTTCTCCAATTAGAGGTAAGTCATATCTATCCTTTTTGGTTATGCTATTGAGGGCTCTGTAGTCAATGCATAACCTTAGTTTGCCATCTTTCTTCTTGGTGAATAGGATAGGTGATCCTCCGTTGGTATATGATTGTCCTATCCATCCTCTTTCCAAGTTTTGTTGAATGTATTTCCTTAGTCCTTCTAATTCCATTTCCCCTAACCGATATATCTTTCTCTGAAATATGGTTTTGCCTTCTTCTAGGTTGATATCCAGGTCCACGTTGTCTCCATGAGGTGGCAGCTTGGTCCATTCCTTTTCTTGGAAGAGGTCCAGATAGTGATGATATTCCTTTGGTATTACTCTATCCAATCTTTCTTCCTTTGTTTTGGACCTGCTTTTGATGGCTAGTTCTGTACTGATGTTGATCTAGGCTAGGTTGATTCCATCTGCTTGGTAGTCCCATTTGAGCATTCTGGCGGTTTCTCCTTTGCGGTAAAACGTTCTGAATCATGAAGCTGATATTCTGTTAATTTCGATCCTTGGTTGGTCCTTGGTTCTTTTATCTTGGTCCATACTGCTGAATCCTTTGGTCCCTCTGGTGGTCTTGCTTAGATCCTCTACGTCTTAGAGTTCTTCTTTGTTGATTTTTTCGATGATCAGTTGTGCGATCTGATCGCCTTTTTCCACCTTGTATTCTTTGTTGTCCTGGTTAACCATTACTACCCTCAGTTCACCGGTATAGTCGGCGTCCATTACACCTGCATTCGTAGTGAGTCGGTATCTGACTGCGAGACAGCTGCGTGGTGCTATATGCCCATAGGTGCCTTGCGGTAACTGGATGGCTATTCCCGTTGGGTTAACAACCTGCCCCTTGGCTGATATCATGACTTCTTGGTTGGCATACAGGTTGTGTCTTGCCGCCTTCTTGGACCCTCGTATGGGTATCTTGGCCTCATGGCTGAGCTTTTAAACTTTGATCTTTTGATCTTGTCATGGCTGTATCTTGTTGAACCTTGCGTCCAAACTCTTCTTGAATGCTTCTTCCTCGGGGGTCGCATATAGCGCCGGCGAACTGTTAAGACACCATGTCGTACCTCATTCGCTAGTGAAGGTAACCTTCCATTTTCCCAATCGAGTGTGGGGTTGTGTTGTCTCAACCATGGCATTCTCAAATGACCTCATAGTGTTGCAGATTTGCCACTTGTGAAGTCGCCACTTTCCTATGGTCTCCAATTTCCATAGGTACTTCCGTGGTATAGGTGATAGGTCCCATAGCACTGGGCTTTCTGTCCGCAGGGTCAATCTGCCTTTCTTTCTTTGCTTTCATGGTCCTTAGGTGATATTTTCTGCAAACATCTTTATCAATGAAGTCTTCGGTTGCCCCTGGATCGGGCATTGCGTGTGTCTTGGTAGGTTGTTTTCTGTCGTTATAAATGATGGTTTCGATCATGATATCATCATTGTCATTGTCGTTCATTTTCGGGCTGAAAAGAGTGTAATAGTTGGCCGCTGAGATGCATTTGTCCTTCCGAGGGTCCCGCAGACCATCTATGGCTGGGGACCTTCGTCTCTTGCCACCGTTTCGTATTCAGCTTCGATGTCGATTTCCCTTAGGTTGCTGCGTGTTTGGAATGTCGGGTTTGACCTTATAGTCTGCTGACTTCTTCCCTGATTGGGGGCAGGGTTGGCCAGTCGTTTGCAATACTTAATCATGTGTCCTCCTATTCCACATTTTAGGTATAGATTGTATTTAGTCTCAAGAGGTACTCGTCTTTGGCAAGGTTGAGTGATGGTCTTCACCTCGATGCATCCAGGTGCATTGTGTTGCCTCCGTGAGTGGTGGTTCAATGGGTTTCGTTCCTGTTCCCGGGTGCTCCTACATTTCTTGTGTTCGTATTGTTGCTTTGGGTTGTATTTGACTGGTTTCTTTGAATCCAGTCTAGTTGTCCAAACTGTATTTCTTTTCGAATGGCCCAGTGGGCCATTTCTTCCGTCGTGGTAAATGTTTCCTCGCTGTACCTCCATGCATCTTGATAGGTTTTTCTCAATCCTTTCATGAACCATCTCATAGCAGAGGCCTCGTTGCATTCCACATCGTACTGTAATAGTCGGAACTCGTACCAGTAGTCGAAAGACTTTTTTGTGCATTGGCGAATTCCTTCCGATTTGTTGCATGCTGATTGACTCAATTCTATGTGCGTGAATTGTGCCTCAGACACTGTATTGAAACTAGCCCAATCTGTCTCAGGTGCCATATTGCGTACCATGATAGTGGTTACACAGTTCAGGGCTGTTCCTTCGAGTGGGGTGAGGGTATATCTTATTTTGTCCTGGTCGTTTCCTTGTGTCCAGCCTACTGCATCGAAGTACGTTAAGAGTTGTACCATACCCCCGCGCAGTTTGCTTCTTTCCCCATCGTATCGTGGTGGGGTCTTGACTTTAGGTCATTGTCCCATTCCCCTGAGCGCCTCTCGTATCATTTGTTCCACTTCGGTATGTGGCAGCATTAGAGGAGGGGCTGGCCCCGCCTGTAATGACCCTACGATATAGAGTTAAGGCAATGCAAGTCTACACCCATACAGAAGACTAGGAGGTTGAATGGTAGACAAGGAGGACATCTTGGAGTATGTCCAAGGGATATCAGATGGTCCGGATATCCCCTAGAACAGAAGGTACTTAAGGAATAGGTGTACCAGTGTAGCGGAAGTAAAGTGACTATTTCCGCTCCGACCTAAGGATAGGTCAGAAGGCCGGGCGAGTTTGCCCTGCCTAGGAAGATGACGTTACCCTGTCATGGAGACCAGTTTTGTGTCACCATGGACATACTTACCCTACCCTAGGGATACTATTACCGTACCTTCCGTCGGAAACGTTCTCGCAGGAATTCTGGGAATTGTTAGGATTGTTTGTCACACAAGGATGATCGACGAGCACTTGGTCGGAGGTTGATCGGAGGGCTACGGGAGGAGCTATAGGGCTCTGAACATGCTATAACTTGGCAAGGATATTCCAAAGAGGTACCAGGGGCCCCAGGGTTCGCCCCAGGCATCATAGGTCAAAAGGGGTTGAGTTGCCGTCTTACTAGTTAAATGGAATCAATGAAGACATGTCCATAACACTGTATACGTCCCTGCCTTCCGTCCGACCGAAGGCTGTTTACAGGATATATAAGGGGGCAAGGTGAGAAGGTCAGGTACCCTCTCCAAAAGGAACGGAGTAAAATGGACCATAACTGACGCAGTTAGCATGAACTATCCGGAAGGGTCCCTGGAGTAGTCCGGGGTAGTGCCGGAGACATTGAGGAAGGTTTTACACCAATCATCCGTACACGTGCCCCTTTGCTGTAGGCTCTTTATGGGGTGTTGGAAGACTCTAATAGGATGATACTTATTATGGTGAGTGGTGGGTCGGGGGTAAGAGACTATGGGTAGTTCCCATGAGTCCCGCCACCATCACAGCTGTCCGAGGGAGCGTCGTAGACCCTCCAAGTTTGCAATCAAGAAAGATAGAACTTAACCGGTAGACACCTGATGTCTATGGGTGCTTGCATAGATCATTGCTCATGGGTACAGAGTGATTTAGTTAGCTTTCCCAGGTGACTTGACAGTTAGCCACTGGCGAGACACTCATGTGCCGAGGTTTTCACTTCGGCAGGTGTATTGGTAAACACCTTGCAGGACTGATGTGCACATGAGAGAATTCTGCTATAGTGCACGGACACCGCAGGCCCTTCGGGGACATGGTAATGGTGCTGGAGCAACCCTTACGAAGAAGGGCACATTCATGTTGGTCGGGGTAACCTGACAGGGGAGTTTTTGGTATAAGCCTGACTACTTAAAGATTATACGAGAACTGTCGTAGCGTGACAGAATCAACATCCTCTCCAGAGCCTTTAATTTACATAAGCCAGAGCTTAACGATATTAAGTTTTACTGTTTACTTTTATTCTTTACATTTTGCAAGAGCTGTGTTCAAGAGATTTGAAGTTTGGTCCGGTCGCATCCATCAGCGAAAATAAATCCTGCGTCAGACGCGCGGGCGCTGCGTCCCGACGCCCGGTGTTTTTCCCCTGCACCTCCTGCGTCCTGTGCGTCTGGTCTTGCGTTGCAACTGCCAGCCGCGTCCGCTGCGTCCTCCATTTCAATCCCCGGTTTATCCCGTCATCTGCGACCCCTCCCACATCCGGCCGTCCTGACGGCGTCCCGACTCACCTCCCACATTACATTCTATTCCAGACGCCCGTATCCACACCTTTTTTCTCCATCCTGTTGTAACGCGTTCGGCGTATCTGCTCTTCTCAAGCCGGCGATACCGTGTTTTGATACCCGGCGTCCCCCCGTCTGGTTCACATCATCCCATCCTGTGGCATTTGGACTCGGTCCACATCTCCCCCGGGCGCCTGCACCTCACTGGGAACTCCTGACGCCGCACTTCTACTTCTAGCATTGGGTCCTACCGATTTCAGGACTCTGTATCTCGTGTAGGCTTCCATTTGCCACCACCCCATTCCCACTGTAAATGTGATATCTCGATCAAGTGTATTTCCATTTTATGACTTCCGAATCTATCTACATTATGCTATCTACGGAGGGTTACAACTCCAAGAGCCTCCCGTTATGTGATATCCACGCCATAGCCCTCATTCTCGCCCTTCTCTTGCCGTAAGTGCCTAAGTCCCATATGTCGAATGCCATCAATTCCTAGGTGTCCCAGCCCCACGCCCATAGTATGAGAACAGGATGCAAAGACCGGTGTTGGCCCTGCGCCGCATCGTGCTTCCCGTGGGATCAAATGCTGGCTGAGCGATTTGCCAAATCGTTCAATATATTTCGTTGCACGTCCGTAAATCGATTCGACTATTAACAAGCCAGCGCTGTTCCGCGTCCTGGATCAAGTGCGCCAAGCCGGTAATGGTGCCAATATCTACTATGCTAAATCTTCGGGCACCCTGCTTCAGCTGTACGGTAATGAGATCATGAAACTCGTATGGGCGTCCCGAGTTAACCACGCTCAGCAGTTAGACACAGACGAGTCGGTAAACCGTCTCGCCCTGTGTGCAGTCTCGGAGTTTGAAGAGCACCACAAGTTTCCCTGGCAGGGGTCCTCTTAGCGCACCATACATCTCCTCCCCAGCAGTCCGTACCCAAACCCAATCATTGCGGCTTCCCTGTTTCCGCAATGCCTCGTCTCCTGTGGATCGCGCCCGGTGTATGTCGGAAACATCTGTTTCCTGAAACGCCAGAACAGGAATTTCAAGTGGTGTTAGGAGCGCGACAGGAAGATACCGGAGTACCGCAGGATCTTCCGGAAGCCGGCAGTCAAGGGGCAGGCCTTGACGGCTATATCGAATCAATTCCCCACAGAGGTTCTCAATCGAGACACCCAAGACGTTGCCAAAATCTGGAGCATCAGAAACATCAGCACGACGTCCTCTCAGGACCGTACGGCGGGTCTCTGGTACGGATAGTGGGCTCGCCGGGTCCAACAGTTTAACAACGTCAGCCGGGATGTGGGCCCCGCGACGTCGTAGGAAATCTAAGTTCAGAAGCGGCGTTCGGTTCCTGTGTTGTCGGCCGTACCGGTGGAGTATCTGCCGCTCAGCATCATTTTCATTCGCGCGTCGCCATCCGTCTTTAATCTGTTCCTTATGGGCCAGCTCCCCAAACTCGGTAGAATACATTGGAATGTTGCCAAACCGGGTTACGTAATCGCAAAAGTGAGCAAGTAGATGCATCTTGATAAAATGGAAGTAACTTTCTGTATGGATCAAGTCCAAATGCTGGTCGTCTTCAATCTCACGTTGCTGCACTCGCATCTGGAGCCGGTTGGATTTCACGCGGGCTGGTGATTGAGCTACGGCTGCTCGGCGTTGTTCTCTCCGTTGCTCCTGAACTTTTGCTAGTGTGCGTTTTGATATCCGAAACTCGGGGAAAACATCCTTCGTCGCATGGAACCGGTTGAGATAATTTTGCACATAATCTAAAGTCTGCTCTGTATGGCTTCGGTATTGTGCCATTAAACTGAAATCCAGTAAATATCTAACGCACGCCAGGGCGTGTTTGAAGGGCCCTACTTATGTACTGTCGGGTTGTCTCAGCGCCACGGCAAGCACTCCCAGAAGACAGGGACCCAGGTTCCTCATCTCCTTTCCTTGCCATTGGGTAACCTCGCGGTACGCTTTTTTCGGAGGGAGCGGTCCCGGGTGCGGTGGTAGGGCCTTCCGGGCGTCGTCGAAAGCTTGACTTCGCGCGTGTTTCTTGAGAAATGATTGAACCCAGTCCATCATGTGCTTAAATAGTCCGAGGTAAACTGTATGGAGCAAATCTGGTTTGGATAGATCGGGCGCCAAAACACGTGGAAGCCCATGAAAGACGTTTCGTCCAATCTTGACGCCAAGAGCCTCAAAGGTGCTATTGATGTCGTCGGCCACGGAGTCTGTTTCATGATCCAGGCTTCCTTGTTGTAGTAGTTCGTATGTCGCGTAATCACTCGTGGGATACCCGTTTTGTATCAAGCATCCTAACCGATCCGGAGGCACCTCCCACTTCGGACAGGCATTGGATTTTACTCCATGTAGGGCCACATTTTCCATATGATCCGCCGTCCAAGCCACCAATACCGGGAAGCACCTCCGGACTCTCCCATCTGCGCAGTCGACCGGGACGCCCGCTTGTGCTGCATCTTGCAAGGGCTTAAATATTAGCTGGAATACGCCTTGTAGCGTATCCGCATTGATTTGTCGCTGGAGTTCATTTGCAGAAGCGGAGTTTGCCAGTTTTGGGGGCACAGGCAAGAGAGCGAGAAGGAGAACTGCCATTGATCCAGGTCGGTTACGCGTAGTCGACGGCAGATTCCCAACCGTGATATATACCGGCCATGCCTTCCGGTCACCAGAGAAGTTGCTGAGGTGCATCTGATCCAACATCCCAATAATGGGGACGACTGTGGCGCCACGCGGAAGGGCGTCCAGAGATCTGTTAGCTTGAGCTCCCGCCAACAGTAGTTGGGTAACAATGTGGCACTGTACTTAGATGTCCCACCACCAGTCCGCTGTACGCATTTCCGCGTATACCCTCTGACCGTTGGCGTCATGTTCACGCCGCGGCGCGTATATGAGATCTTCGGTATATGTGATCTCGCGCAGAAGATATCTGACACAGTCCAGGACGTTGCGATAGAAAAAGGGCAATCTTCACGTGCCATCGTCAACTTGGCCTTCGAACCATTGCAGATAAGGACCGTACGGATCTAATTGCCGAAGGCGGGCCTCTACTGTATACATCGAGGTAAAGCCTGCTGAGGCGGATGTGTCGAGACCTGTTGAAAAGTACTCGTTGATTCGTGACTTTGGGACTTTAGACGGAATAAACCAGGACGCGAGTTTGAACTCATGTGGGGTAGAGAATGGGGCCCATGGCTCCTCGGACAGATTATCGAGTTCTTCTTCAAATCCCTTCACGTCCCCAATTGATTGCCCAGCGCCTAGATAATCCGCTCGTCGAGTGGCTGACGAAGAAACCCTATGAACATCGAGTGGTTCCGTATCGGACTCACACGCAACATTTAATCTACGGGCATGGGATCCGCCGCAGCTCACTTCAGATTCGTAGTCTGAATCGAGGTCTTCTTTCTCGCCGTTCGCATCGTCTTCGTTAGGTACGTCTGCTTGGCCGCCGGCGACGTGAGTATGATCTGTGGGGGCAATGCGCCGTACAGTAGACGCGCGAATGACGTCCAAATTTGAATGCGCCGTTCCGAGGTGTTTTTCAAAACGACCTGCGCGAGCGTACTGGCGGCGACAAAAAGAGCCCTTGATAGGCAGGGCGATTGGGAAGCCAGCAATTGAGGTAAATTTTGAATAGGTCCAGAGACGCGTGACGGGGTGTTTACTCGTAGGCATGCTGGCGGAGGGAAGTTTAGGCGCTTGTCACTTCAGGAAATACCGCTAGTACAGGTTCCGGTCTAGCGCACTGAATGGCGACATCAGGTAGGAGCAAGTGCATGTTCTTTCTAGCGACCGAGTTTCATTAGCACTAGTAGTAGACCTCTGAGTTTATACTCTTGA